>CP139506.1:42954646-43492501 GCA_021014915.2 Artemisia tridentata subsp. tridentata | reverse complement strand
GGACATTAGACGTTCAACGGATGAGTTGATATGTTAGGGTTACACATTAGACGTTTAACGGATGAGTCGATATGTTAGGGTTACACATTAGACGTTCAACGGATGAGTCGATATGTTATGGTTACACATTAGGGTTATACATTAGACGTTCAACGGATGAGTCGATATGTTATGGTTACACATTAGACGTTCAACGGTTAGTCGATATGTTATGGTTACACATTAGACGTTCAACGGATTAGTCGATATGTTATGGTTACACATTAGGGTTACACATTAGATGTTCAACGGATGAGTCGATATGTTAGGGTTGGACATTAGACGTTCAACGGATGAGTTGATATGTTAGGGTTACACATTAGACGTTTAACGGATGAGTCGATATGTTAGGGTTACACATTAGACGTTCAACGGATGAGTCAATATGTTATGGTCACACATTAGGGTTACACATTAGACGTTCAACGGATGAGTCGATATGTTATGGTTACACATTTGACGTTCAACGGTTAGTCGATATGTTATGGTTACACATTAGACGTTCAACGGATTAGTCGATATGTTACGGTTACACATTAGGGTTACACATTAGACGTTCAACGGATGAGTCGATAAGTTAGGGTTGGACATTAGACGTTCAACGGACGAGTCGATATTTTAGGGTTACACATTAGACGTTTAACGGATGAGTCGATATGTTATGGTTACACATTAGACGTTTAACGGATGAGTCGATATGTTATGGTTACACATTAGACATTCAACGGATGAGTCGATATGTTATGATTACACATTAGGGTTACACATTAGACGTTCAACGGATGAGTCGATATGTTATGGTTACACATTAGACGTTCAACGGATGAGTCGATATGTTATGGTTACACATTAGACGTTCAACGGTTAGTCGATATGTTATGGTTACACATTAGACGTTCAACGGATTAGTTGATATGTTATGGTTACACATTAGGGTTACACATTAGACGTTCAACGGATGAGTCGATATGTTAGGGTTGGACATTAGACGTTCAACGGATGAGTCGATATGTACGGGTACACATTAGACGTTCAACGGATGAGTCGATATGTTAGGGTTACACATTAGACGTTCAACAGATGAGTCGATATGTTATGGTTACACATTAGGGTTACACATTAGACATTCAACGGATGAGTCGATATGTTATGGTTACACATTAGACGTTCAACGGTTAGTCGATATGTTATGGTTACACATTAGACGTTCAACGGATGAGTCGATATGTTATGGTTACACATTAGACGTTCAACGGATTAGTCGATATGTTATGGTTACACATTAGGGTTACACATTAGACGTTCAACGGATGAGTCGATATGTTAGGGTTGGACATTAGACGTTCAACGATGAGTCGATATGTTAGGGTTACACATTAGACGTTTAACGGATGAGTCGATGTGTTAGGGTTGGACATTAGACGTTCAACGGATGAGTCGATATGTTATGGTTACACATTAGACGTTCAACGGATGAGTCGATATGTTAGGGTTGGACATTAGACGTTCAACGGATGAGTCGATATGTTAGGGTTACACATTAGATGTTCAACGGATGAGTCGATATGTAATGGTTACACATTAGACGTTCAACGGTTAGTCGATATGTTATGGTTACACATTAGACGTTCAACGGATTAGTCGATATGTTATGGTTACACATTAGGGTTACACATTAGACGTTCAACGGATGAGTCGATATGTTAGGGTTGGACATTAGACGTTCAATGGATGAGTTGATATGTTAGGGTTACACATTAGATGTTTAACGGATGAGTCGATATGTTAGGGTTACACATTAGACGTTCAACGGATGAGTCGATATGTTATGGTTACACATTAGGGTTACACATTAGACGTTCAACGGATGAGTCGATATTTTATGGTTACACATTAGACGTTCAATGGTTAGTCGATATGTTATGTTTACACATTAGACGTTCAACGGATTAGTCGATATGTTATGGTTACACATTAGACGTTCAACGGATGAGTCGATATGTTAGGGTTGGACATTAGACGTTCAACGGATGAGTCGATATGTTAGGGTTACACATTAGACGTTTAACGGATGAGTCGATATGTTATGGTTACACATTAGACGTTTAACGGATGAGTCGATATGTTATGGTTACACATTAGACGTTCAACGGATGAGTCGATATATTATGATTACACATTAGGGTTACACATTAGACGTTCAACGGATGAGTCGATATGTTAGGGTTACACATTAGACGTTCAACGGATGAGTCGATATGTTAGGGTTACACATTAGACGTTCAACGGATGAGTCGATATGTTATGGTTACACATTAGGGTTACACATTAGACATTCAACGGATGAGTCGATATGTTATGGTTACACATTAGACGTTCAACGGTTAGTCGATATGTTATGGTTACACATTAGAAGTTCAACGGATTAGTCGATATGTTATGGTTACACATTAGGGTTACACATTAGACGTTCAACGGATGAGTCGATATGTTAGGGTTGGACATTAGACGTTCAACGGATGAGTCGATATGTTAGGGTTACACATTAGACGTTTAACGGATGAGTCGATATGTTATGGTTACACATTAGACGTTTAAACGGATGAGTCGATATGTTATGGTTACACATTAGACGTTCAACGGATGAGTCGATATGTTATGATTACACATTAGACGTTCAACGGATGAGTCGATATGTTAGGGTTACACATTAGACGTTCAACGGATGAGTCGATATGTTTATGTATAACGATATTATTGTGTTTATGTATAACGATATCACCTTAAAAACGTATATATATTTTTTGTTAAAATATACAGGATATCGGACCGAAACAAACCTAAAAAACGTAATTTCATTAAAATTCAACGAAGTCAAACACAATCCCCGGCGACATCTCGCTGGGGAAAATTTGCAATAAAAACATAAGCTGGAGTTTACTTAATACGAAAGCCCAAAACTTAAGCCCAATTGCGAAACTTAAAGCCCAAACATGTATCCCTAGCGACATGTCGCTGGGGAAACAATTGTCCACGTCACCATAAGAGTCATTAACACTAATTACAATTTCGTAATTAAACAAAAGAATCCGCAGCGACATGTCGCTGGGGAAACATGAGCGGGAAAAGTTCCCGCCACGTTTTACGAAGAAATTTTTGGTCAAAATGTAACGGCCTTATCCCCGGCGACATGTCGCCGGGGAAAAGTGCACAATAATTTATTTGACTTTTCTACGAGAATTTGTGCCACGTAGGATCTATTTTTGTCGTTTAGTGCAGATACCCCAGCGACAAATGTCGCTTGGGAAAATGTCGATGGGGAAACTGGTAAATGTTGTACAAGCGTTTACATGTCATGATATCCTCGCCACTTAAAAGAGCATCGTACTCTTTTTGTTGTTCAAGCATCTTACATGTCATGATATCCTCGCCACTTAAAAGAGCATCGCACAATTTTTCTTTTTGTTCAAGCAGATGCCTATATACTTTCATGTGCTCAAACAGACACTTAGATATCTTGGTATGCATATTGGAAACAGATAAGGCAAGTGGAGTGTGACCCTTGTTGTCTTTGGCTAATAACAATTCTGGGTTTCTTTCCACCAACATGTCGACAGCTTTAGTGTTGCCACCAATAGCAGCAACATGAAGAAGACTGCTTCCATCTGAATTTAGTACATCTAGTAATGTGTACTCCTCTGGAGTCATTGCCAACAATTCCTTTAATAATTCACGATTCTTGGTAGAAGAACCCACTGCTACATGGAGTACTGTGTTTCCATTATGAGTGAGTTTGTCCCAGGGGTTAATTCTATCTTCTTCTAATAGGAATATTACCCAAGGTTTCTCTCCTTCTATAATACAATCATAAATCCGTCTCTTATTATTTTCTTTCTTGGTTTTTTCTTCTGTTGGCTCGTCTTTTGATTTTGCATCTTCAGATACTGTTATCACTTCTATTTCTGATTCTACTTGTCTTGTCGTTAATTCTGTTTCTACATGATCAACATTTTCAATTTGGTTATCAAGGTTAAAAAAAACTACAACAGAAGATAGAAGGTATGCGTTTTAATCTAAATCACGAGGGATTTCATACAACAAACTAAAGCAAAGACGTACATATATCTGGCTTCAAATTTAACTCTCAATTGGTAATAGCATCTCAAGAGTATGTACTTGAATTTACACTAAGTTTGTTCCCCTAAAAACGGTCAGAATGAAATTAAAAGAAAGCTGGTTGTTGTAGAAGATTTTGGCATTGAAAAAATAAACCAACCATGTTTCAGTAATTGCTTCAAAGTCGTTTCATGAAAAAAGTTGAACTCGAATGATAAAAAAACAAAAACTTTTGAAAATTATATGCTCAATAAAAGTCATTCCTCAAATTACTATTACAGATGCTTGAGTGCTACATAATTTTAACTGTTTGTCTAAACTCTAAATCACAAAGTCAAACAAATAAAACTTCGATTGCAAAGCAGAGATTGTACATACCTGCGGCTTGTTCACGAACTGAAGGACCATAACTACGTTGCAGTTCATCCCATAAATCTTTTGCAGTGAAATCTGGGTTCTTTTTCATGTGTATGAGATGATTGACCGCCTTCCTGGCTGCTTCTTCAGAGAGTGAACCAAGTATCCAACCTTTCACAAGTGAATCTGATGCCTCCATGGCCATATCCATATCTCCAACTTTCCTTTTCCCCTTCCCATTCTCCGCACCTTTGATGAAATCAACCATATGTTGACTCTTTAATAGACATTCCATCTCTATTCTCCATAGATTATACTGGCTCTTACCGCTCAGCTTCACCGTAACGATATTTGGGCCAATAACATGTGAAGGGTTTGGATATGCTTCATTAACATTCACTGTAACGCTTGGATTGGAAGTTGAAGCTGCATTCGTCATCTTGATCTTAATTTAAATTTGTGTCTTGTTTACTCTTTGTGTCAAACTAAAATATGAAGCTGACTATAAATGTGGTAGGTATGGTTGGAGAGGTGAGATCCCCACAAACACCTAGACAATAGGATATGGTGGGGTATATAAGTGGTGAATTTGGATAGGGGTGCTCATCGGGTGAAAACCGGACCGGACCGAGACCGAATCCGGCAAAAAACCTAGACCGAGACCGGACCGAATGTGGTCGGTCCGGTCTCGGTCCAAATAGGCTAAATGTCCGGTTTTTAAGCCGGACCGGACCGAGACCGAAATTATGAAAAACCCTAGACCGAGACCGGACCGAATGTGGTCGGTCCGGTCTCGGTCCAGTCCGGTCCGGTCGGTTTTGTCGGTCGGTCCGGTCCATCCGGTCCGTTTGCTCACCCCTAGATTTGGATACTCATGTCTCAAAATAAGATAAGATATGAGTAGACTATTTATCGGAAGTCATTGGTCATTTTATGGTCAAGATTTATTTAAGAGTAAATTACACGGATCGTCCCTGTGGTTTGTCCAAAATTTCACGTATAGTCTCTCGAGTTTTAAAGTTGCGTGTATGGTCCCTCTGACTGCAAAAGAATAACACCCATGGTCCCTGAGGTGGATGTCCGTCAAATTTTCCGTTAAACAGCCTCACGTGATAAACACGTGAGGGTAATTAAGTCTTTTTCACTTTGACTTTGACTGATACTTAAATAAGGTTTTCTTTAATCACTGTTGTTAATTGGTATAGGTCCAAAATTGCTAACCACTAGTAAACAACAAGAGGAAGAACATCAAGATCTTGTTGTTCCCAGATCTATTTAAAAGAAAAAACAAGAACAAAGTTGTTCCCAGATCTTTAAAGATTGAAACTAAACTTCTATTAATTTTCAAAACTATTTAAAAGAAAAAACAAGAACAAAGTTGTTCCCAGATCTTGTTCATCTTTTACATGACTGATAATTAACAAATGATACAACCTAATCAAGCCAATCACAAACATATACTCTAAATTTAAATATCAAAAAATTAATTCAATACAAATAACCAGATTCCGGCGACCTTTTTCCAATACAAACCCAGATTCCGGCGACCTTTTTCCAATACAAACCCAGATTCCGGCGACCTTTTTCCAATACAAACCCAGTTCCGGTTTTTCACAAAAAATTACATATTTTTCACATATTTTTGACAAAATTAATTCAATAAAATTCTATGCTTACATCTTTTTCCAATGAATCCCTTTGAGTCAACCTTAATTTGAATAAAAACTCAAATTTCATCCACTGAAATGAGTCAACCACTGAAATGAGTCAACCATAAAGATGAATAAAAACTCAAACTTCATCCGGTTACCAACAATCCTTAATTTGGCCTAAGGTGTACCAAGTGTGGCCTATCAACTAAGCGATTGCGGATAGTTACCCACATCAAACCCAGTTGCATCTCATATCCATCTCTTTCTCAGTTTCTCTAAAAAAACAAGCATAAGATCTATCTTTGCAAAAAAAAAAAAAAAAAAAATCGATTCAAATTGTCGTTGATCCAACAACCACAACATCATCTCGAGAAATTACAACAATATAATTTTGGGATCTATTGTTGATAAGCAGAAGAAGAAAACGTGTGCGAGGTGTGGCGGTGGAGGCGTTTCTGGTGCCGCCGGTATGGTGGTTTGGTTGTAGATCGTTTATAGTGGTGGCGGTGTGTTCTTATGTTTTTCTCTTGATTGATGTTGAAGGTGAATTTATTGTGGTGGTTGTAGATTGGTTTGGATGGAAAATGGGTTTATCAAGTATCAGTAATAGTGAAAAAATTGGGAAGGAGAAATGGGTTTATCAAGTATCAGTCATACTGAATTTATTGGGAAGGAGAAACCAAGTAAAAAGACTTAATTACCCTCACATGTTTATCACGTGAGGCTGTTTAACGGAAAATTTGACGGACATCCACCTCAGGGACCATGGGTGTTATTCTTTTGCAGTCAGAGGGACTATACACACAACTTTGAAACTCGAGGGACTATGCGTGAAATTTTGGACAAACCACAGGGACGATCCGTGTAATTTACTCTTTATTTAAATTTAAATTCATCTATTTCATATTTATTGTCCATATTTTCATTTTGGTTGTCTTAAATTAATTGTTCATTTTCAAAAATAGATAGGAAATTTAATTCGAGTTACCATATTACCCTCACTTGAGGTTATTATTACAAACATTAAAAAAGTTTTAAATTAATTAGTTAAGGGTAAAACTATCATTCTGCAAAAAGTAAGAAAGAGAAAGTTGTAATGATTATGCTTTTCTTAAACGTTTTTTTTTTTTTTTTTTTTTTTTTTTTTTTTTTTTGGGTTAACAATTATTTGTGCCGGATGGAGTATTTTACAAGGGTATAAATAAGAGTAAACTACAAACCGTTTTGTTCAAATTGTATGTACATTCTTTATATTTTCAAAAGCGTAGACACAATCCCCATATGAGAAATCTTTGGGTGAATATTGTCCTAGCCGCAAAACAAAATGACTAAAATACCAGTGTATTCTTATTTTTCTCATGGGTATTCTAGTCATTTTACTTTGAGACATGAGACGATTTTGCAATTTACTCTATAAGTAATGTTTGTCGGCTACAATGAGTAGGGATGGGCAAATACCTAAACCCAAAACCCGAACATTTTGGGGCTGGGCGGGGCATGCTTATCGGGTTACGTGGCAGGTTTGGGGCCTTAGCTGGGACAGTGAGTAGAGATGGCAAAAATACCTAATCCTAATACCCGAATGTTTTGGGGCAGGGTGGGGCATGCTTATCAGGTTACGGGCAGGTTTGGGGCCTAAACTAGGATTTTTGCTTGGTTTGAGGGTGGAACAGGGAACAACATCCTCACCCCGCTCTACTAGAAACATGTATATACATATACATATACGTATATTTATATTCTTTTAGTATTAGACTAGTTATAATAGCTGTGCACGCACGAACTTTTAGTTTATTTATTGTTATCTTGTATTATTTTCTTAATTTATTATATATAAGTGTTATAAAGTTTTGGAAATAATTACAAAATAAATCCTTAACTAGAAGCACATGTGGTTAACATTCATTGAAAACATTCTTCTTTTTTAAACGTATTGAAAAGAATGTAATCATGCACCATTTTAAAGTTTAAACCCTGAATCGCAAACTATACAATCTAGCAATCAATTTATTTAAACCAAATTAATGAAGCAGGTATGACTTGGATTTGTATTTTCAATACATGCTAAATAGTTTGACTATTAGGTAACCACATTGCACAAGCACATACCATAGTCCCGTTGTACATACTACATACCATCAATATTGCGGTCTTGCGGATCTATAATGAGTACATTTTCTTTCTGAACTATATTTGTCTTTGCATTTGCGTTTGCGAATAAGGCAAAGTCAAAGTTGATATTCTATGATTTGGTACTTAGCGGGTTGTCCCTCGCTGCTATGTTCTGGCGGGCGGCATGAATGTAGAGGTATAGATTCACATACGGGAGGTGGAGGAAACACATTAAACTCGAACTAAAGATTAAACATTATAAATTTCAGTTTATTGATTGGGGAGGTGTGTATGTTTTCTAGAGAGAGAAAACATACACACCTCATGAACCTGTGAATCCTCAACCCTCCAAATGTGGATAAGGAGGGTATTTATACAAAGAATACAATGACTAACTTAGCCTAAATGTCTAAACTAGTCCTTGTACAAAGAATGAAGTGCAATTCCCAAATATGACAAACTTTAAGGCTAACAATCTCTCCCCAAAGTGAAGTCATATGGAATTGCTTACAATGTTCCCTACAAGTAAAATATAAACCATAAGCACAGTGAATAGTATTCAAACGTCATTACTTCGTTCAGCTTGAAGAATCTTCTCAGCATTCATTTCTTTACTTGCAGAAGAACCATGTGAGCAATTCTAATTAATTAGGGTTTAATACAGCGTGCCCTGAGTGCTCTCCCCTAATTAGTGCTCTCCCCAAACTGACAACCTTTCTGATGATTGCCCTGAATCTGAAGAAGTCTTTTGATAATTAAATGCATTTCGTCTTTAGTCTTCTAACATGCAGCGGAAAATGTAGAGCAGACTGTAGACTCGTCCTTCTTCACGATTATCTGTTCGGGGAACAGGGTATCAACATCTTCATCTCACCAAATGCATCACAGTTATCTTTCATTTGATAAATCAGCCCATAACGTACACATGAAATGATAACACCAAAGTAACAAGTTGAACCACTGATCATTCTTGATTTTATTGCCCGAAATTGTTGAAGGTGGAAAAGGTAGAAGTACGGAGAAAAAGATGAGTGGAAGATAAGACATAGAATCAACCAATCTCCGACACAAATCATTTCATAAATCATTAAGCCCGATCACGTGAACTTGTTCTTGATGTACACATTTCTCTCCCCTGCTGGTTTCGATTTATCGGAATCAGCATAATGATGTGTACGTAAAGTATTAACTGGAAGCACTTTATCATTAAACCCAGTCAGCCTGTGAGAAGATGTCGATGAACCCAATATAACCTCCTAAATAAAAAACAACGGCTTCATGTAGTGACTACTGATGGAGAAAATCCACTATGACGAATTTGATACTGAAGTAAAATCGCCCAGATTTGTGACTTAAGCTTGTACTATCCTTGTGACTAAGAACGGTGTACCCGATACCCTTAACAGAAGTATTAGTACAAAACCTCTTGACATATCCTCAACTACGTGAGACACTGAGCACTATAACATAACTCCTTAAAGTGATAGCTACTTTGTGAGAATAGAGAGAGAATCACAAAAGTAACTAGATATCCAAGTCTTCGTCACCATTAATATATGCCCAAACAAGTCATCTTCGCGGTAGGGTAGAAAGAAAGAAGATGAAATAAGTACACGCGTCCGTAAAACCGTACTTCAAACCCAAATAAATAATAACGAATCATCCCCGTAGTCACAGCTAATAATTTAACCATTGTCATTTGATTGTGAATCTTGATCAGGATCTTTTTGGCTATACGTGATGATGTTGAAGGTGCAGTCCGATAATTTCATTTGTGATTTTGTTGTGAAAAATGCCATAAAATGCAATTCTAATAATGCCGGAAAATTTTGAGTTTAAGAAATTTTTACGCCGAAAATTCCCGAAAAATTCGAATTTTGGCCAAAAAATTTGAATTTTGGGCCAAAATTTTCACTCTTGTACCAGAATTTGAATCTCGCGTAAAAATGGACCGTAAAGTCTCCTGTGAAAATTAAATTTTACTCAAGTTTTCCCGCCAAAATACTCTTTTTTTTTTTTTTTTTTTTTTTTTTGAATTGCGAAATGTTGTTCGATTTGCGAAAGGCTTGTTGAATTGTGAAAGACAGTATCAATTTCGAAAGTCTGTTGCAATTGCGAGAAGGGAGTGCAATTGCGAAAGTCATGCCAATTGCGAGAAAAAGCAGGAATTGCGAGAGACAATTGCGAGACCAATTGCGAAAGACTCCTCAATTGCGAGAAAACCAGCAATTGCGAGAGACTCCTCAATTGCGAGAAAATTCATTTCATCGCAATTCTTATACAAGAATGCGAGAGGCCCATAATTGCGAGAAGAGCTTCAATTCCGAAAGCAATTGCGATAATACCCTGAATTGCGAGAAGCAATTCAATTGCAAGAGAAATAGCAATTCCGAAACAAATGTTGACTTTCTGAATTGTGAAAAGCAGCAGCTTTACCAACTACTTGTCCTTTTCTTTACAAGCCCATGCCTTGCCAGACTGTCTTTCACCAATTCCACCAACTTTGACCAATAATTCATAAACCAATGAATAAGATATTCAATATATTCCAAAACACAAATCTTATACTAAGATAATGTGATTTTCGATCAAAGAAGCTTAGAACACACAACTTTCTGCCTTTGTTCATGCGTATGAATCCAGAAAGACCACAAAAGCTCACGTTTTTTATGATAAAAACGCAGCAGTTGGGTTCTTTTAATCACAAATCGAACATAAATATAACACTAAACTCGGCTGATGAAGAAGATGAAGAAAAACCGAGATAAAACATAACAAAAATCACCTTTATCACCTTAAAAACACCACGAGCAGCCACCCGGTTAGCTCTTGATACCAATTGTAGAGGTATAGATTCACATACGGGAGGTGGAGGAAACACATTAAACTCGAACTAAAGATTAAACATTATAAATTTCGGTTTATTGATTGGGGAGGTGTGTATGTTTTCTAGAGAGAGAAAACATACACACCTCATGAACCTGTGAATCCTCAACCCTCCAAATGTGGATAAGGAGGGTATTTATACAAAGAATACAATGACTAACTTAGCCTAAATGTCTAAACTACTCCTTGTACAAAGAATGAAGTGCAATTCCCAAATATGACAAACTTTAAGGCTAACAATGAACTCTGATTCGATCCGGGTGATCTTGATTTCGTCAACTCGAGGGAAGCTCTTGGCTTTCTTTCTTATATGCTCAAATATTGTATCTCCATTTAGTATGATGGATGAAGTGGTTCCGTCTGGGTCAATTGATTCTTCACATGGATTAGAATCGTCTGTCAGGTTTAGAGATTCTGTAGTGTCATTCAGTCTAAGCTGCCTCTCGCGTGTACGTTTTCTAATTAGACTTGATGTTTCCTCAGATGCCAGATATTCAGTAGTTGATTTGGGTGCCAAGGAAGGCAAGCTCTTAGCCTTTTCACGTATGTCATCGAAAACAGTTCTTAAAGTGATGATTTTGCAATCATCGTTGTTGATCTCAACCAAAGGATCAGCTGCAGCAAGCACAGTTAGCTTAATAACTATATAAACAGATTTACAATGATCCTAAACTTGAAATATAGCACATAGTCTAATACAAAATCTCAAGAGCTGAATTGTAACTTTTTGTGTGTGTAGTGGGGGTTGTATAGGGTATATAGAACTTTACCTTCGACTGAATCTGCATCCAAGAGTTGGAACTGGGACTGATATCAAAGTGACACTATTGAGTAGAGATGCACAATAGACCTAGGCCTGAGATTGGTCCTAGGCCCTTTCCTCATTAGCCAAAAGCCCGGTCTGTTTAGTCTTAGCATTTGATCAAGATCAGGGTTCAGCCCAAGCCCAAACATTTGGATTGGCTCTGTTAGAACCCCAGGCCTGTATTGGTCCATTTTTCAATCTTTAGGAATGTTCCCAGTTGGGAGTTGGGACCAGGCTTTTTTGTATATTAGGATCAATCCTAGGCCAGGCCTGGTTCATATGCATAGTAATGATTATTTTTATGTAAACAGTAAAGATGAGTATGATATTGTTGACAGTTAGAAGCATACATTGATGAATCTTCATTTTTGGATTTTAACGGCTTCTCTGGCCTGTGAACTCGGACTTGAGGTGCATCATCGTATTCAGGATCGATAATGCACACATCAGTTGGCTGAAGCAAAGATAGTCTTTTGGTTCCATAGCTATGATACGGATATTTGAGTTAGTTTCCCTCATCAGAATAAACTTCTGGAGTAGATCAATGCCAACTGCATGAACATTAAAGATAAACGAGTGAAAATTAATAAATGCCATACAATGAAGGAATTGCAGACTTTATTATAAGACAAGAAACTTTACTGAATTCCTCATAAATCAGATTTGCCTTAATGGTCAGCTTTCCAACAGTGGACTTGTAACTTGTATTGCTGCACTGTATGGGCTGCAACTCGCAACCAAGACAAAAATGATTAAAAAGTACCAAATAGGTAAAAAGCAGCCGATAAAATAATCAAAATAGGAGCTTTGTATGTATTTCAGTTATCAAAATTGTTTAGGAAAACTTCAGGACAAAATAAGATCTGGGTCAACCCACCCGTACAAACAGTACCCATTTTGACCCGTTACCCAGCTTGATCAATCCAGCCCACATAATTAAGTAACCATTATGACAAGTTAACCAACTTGCCCAATCAGACCATTTAGTTATAATATATTGTTCAAGTATAGAATTTACAATCTATTAATATATTATCACCCATAACAACGCTAGATGAACCATTACAACCCAATTTAGGAGCAGATAAAATATACCTCATCTGAAGATGCTATACAAGAATGATGAGCTAGCTGCAAGTGGTTGGCGTGCTCGATGTACCTGTTAAGGCCAAATCGATATCCATTGGGGTACCAAACCCAAAAGAAATTTCTTTTTTAGAGGGTCCACCACAAACCCGCTCCCATATCTCCCTATCACCAACACGAAGATGACATGCGCGGTCTGCCCCATACCTTTCCTCCATCAGGTCTGAATACTTTTCCTATGAACAGAATTATAGTTTAGTTATAATAAGAAAAAAAAGTACTTAAAAATGGGTAGTAAGAGGAGATAAACTATTTTACCGCCACATTCTTTGCCCTCGTGGTAATATACTCAGAAACCGAGCCTTTCTTCGTGTGGCAGCGTTGATAAACTTCTAGGGAAGTTACTGGGCCACCTCTTTCCTTTTCCTAAAAAGTTAATAACTTAAGTTAGATAAGAAAATAACGAACTTGAAAAAGAAAACCAAAAGTATGTTCTGAAAACATGAACACCATTACATATTTACTATTCTTAACATGAAAACATGAACACTAGAATACATATTTACCGTTCTTTGACGATGTTGATCAATCCAAATTGAGCCAGCAGTATGTTTTGAGACCTGTCCATCAACTAAGGTGCTCCTATTTACGCGACCTGCTTTTGACTTTTTTTTTTCATGCAACGGTATTCCACACCCTATCAATCATATCACACCAGTCCTCTGGCTTGATCCAGTTTGGGTTGTAGGGCCTAAGAATTGAGTACCCATTCTGATATGGATAAATTCAACTTTTGAGTGATGACTGAGTAGGTGGCATATCAGCTATGTCCGACCCACGTCGATGTTGTGATGACTCCATCTCGAACTCATCCATGTTCTCCTCAAGGTACTCCCCATGATCATCAGCACACAGATCACCATCACTAGTAGCACTACTACTACCACCTCTTCTTGCAGGCCTACCTTCGGGTCTAAAACTCCCGTGAAGATACTCCTCTACATCTCCCCGATCATCAGCAAACTGATCACCATTCCCAGAAGCACTACTACTTACCCCTCTTCCACCTCTACCAGAAATAGCACCTTTAGATCTAGCAACTAAACAACCTGTTGGTCTACCTCGATGTTGATATCTGGATCGATTAGGAGGTCTAACTTCAGGTCCATCTCCAGCAGGACCTTTATCTTTAGCTTTACCTGATGATGTTCCACAGTCTACCTTCACCATGAAGATTAATGCATCTTTCTTCTCGGTTGAGAATCTAGCAAGAACTAATAAAGAATCATCAAACAAAGTATTCATTCTCTAAACTTTCAAAGTAATAATGACCAAGACAATTCATGGTAGATATATAGATTGACTACTCATTACGTTTTCTATTAAACGTTGCAGCTAATCCAATTCAATAATTTCCTACTGAACTTTGCACTGAGAATTTAGTAAAAAAAATAACTAAATAGAAACACTTATCATGAATTTTCACAAACACCTAGCATGCATAAATGTGTATTGATACAACCCATTATTCCAAAATTGAAATTTTTAGCATAGCTCTAATTACAATATGCAAACAACAAATATTGCTTGCCTGATCATAGTACCGATTCTAACCACTCCAAATTTTGGACAATGAAAATGAATACAAAACTAAAAAACCGCAAATATCTCGTAAGAAGTGTCATATCGTATTTAAAGTGAAATAACACTTACCCAATCATGACATCCATTGTTGATCATTAAGAAACATGCCATCATCATCATCTTGAACATGTAATAACCTGTATATGTGTATAATGGCATAAATGAGTGGCTTATTATAGAGTGATCACATGCAGCTTTTAAATTAGAACTTTTACAAAAAATAGACCAACCATTCAGGTGCGATGTGGCTCTTCGTCACTATCATTCTTTTATTGGTAGTTAAGGCTGCTTGTAAAATTATTATGACACAACAAGCAAAAAAGAAGAGGCCCTTTATATAAGCCACAACCTGCATTCAATCTTTTTGCTGTTTCTTTTAGTTTTGAATTTTCGAGTTCGAACTCATATGAGGTTACACATCGTCTTCTGATTCTTACATGCAACAAGAACTATTTAGGAAACACTAATGAAACGTTGCAATAAATTCTAAATACACATTGTAATTCTATAAACTTACCATTTATATCTATGTTTTAGAATATAATATATCATTCAAAGATATCTATTCATCCATCACTTACATGACGGGAACCAAATGGATCAAGTCACGTGCCACATAATAATGTGAAAGATGTTGCAGGACATTCGACCCAAGTCAGAATTGGTGATTTGTAGTTTATGACAGTGGAATTATATTATGGTCACGGTCGTCTGAAAACTGCTCGTATCCAACACCTATAATAGAAGAAAGATTGACTTAGAATAGGGAAATGTCATGCGACATGCCATAGAGTTGGCTAAACGGGCTAAACATGTCATTTTAGTATGGTTAGTTGACCTGAGCACTTTTTCACCGAACCTTCCAACTCTGTTATAATCAATAGATTTGGCTAAACGGGCTAAACATGTCATTTTAGTGTGGCAAATAATAAAGTTTTTGTTAGTAAATTGATACAAGAGGTTTTACGCACTAATAATTTTCACTTCGGACGACCTTCAACCCGTTTGACCCATTTGACTTTTTCTATTTTTAGTTTTACCCGTTTGACTCGCTCATAGAGTCATATGTACTTTGGTAAAAATTATCGGTTTCATAGGTTGAAGGATTGAATTATACCGCTGCAAGGTAATATTTCTAGCTCGATTTTTGATCTCTCTGTTGTACGTATTCACATCCACTACAGAAATCTTCTGAGAAATAGAATGAACATTGCAGAATTTTTTTGATAATAACATAAACATAACGTGAAACATGTAAGCGTATACAATAAAGACCAAAAGTCTGCATAATCATTACAGTGCCATTTCCACAGAAATAGAAGTTCTCGCTGATAACCCGATTCTTGCTCATTAGCATTGCCTGCAAAATGGCCACGAAATTATGGTAAAATCTTTTGGTTTATTGCCGCTATTTACATTATAATAACGTTACCATAAGAAGTTTAGAGACTTACTTGAGCATAGTCCCCAATAGCTTAATCGTGTAAGAGAATGTAACCATTAGGCTGCAAATTCTGTATGGTATGCAGACATAAGAAACGTGAAAATAAAGATCCAAAACTGGAATTTCAAAGAAGGGCAAATTGTACAAGGTAACTGACTTTGGTTAAACCTTTATATTTGGTTAACAACTTTGCTTTAAAGTATAAAAAGACTCTCAAACTTTTGAATTTCGGATTTTTCGGCAATCTTCAGTAGGTAAAAAACAGTCGAAATGGTTAGCGTCTACAGGGATTGATGGTTTTTACAGGCAGTATAAGATGATTAACATAAAGATAAATTACACCAAAGTCAGTTACCTTTTATCCAACTTGTGTGTTCAGATACATAAGTTCATCGGAAGAAACCTTTAATACATATCCTAAGTTTAGGTGAAGCTGAAGATAATGTAAAAACCTGCACCATTTTATTCGCACTTCATCTACAATTTCTGTATGTTCACAGCCCCTAATCAGAATCATTAAGTTGTGTTTTCAATGCTTACCAATGTAACAATGTCGACAGAAGCAGACATGGTCACAAAGATTATCTTCAGCAATATTGCAAACAAAGACATTCATTTGATCTTCACTGAAATTTGCGTGTGACTGCATGCATACAAAATTCCAAATCAGTAATAGATTTCAATGACTTACATGGTGATTTTGACTCACATACTTATAAATGGGCTGATGTGCTCGTATAGTCTCAAACTGGCCAAACAGGCTGGAAGTCGCATAAACTCAATTCTTAATTCATAGAAACCACCTAAATTGCTTTTAGGGGGTGTTTGGGATTGTCTATTGAAAGTGCTTATGTGCTTATAAAGCACTAAAGTAAGCAGTTATAGACAAGGGCCTGGCCCAGAGTCGAGCATCGTGGCTGGAGGAACAACAGCAGCCAGGTAGACTCTTTGAGAAGCCGGATCCACCTGCAGATCATCAAATTTGAGACCTGTTTCAAACTTCAAACAAACATCTTCAACATATGTTCTCACAACAATGCTACCTGCACACACAAAACCAACAATCAAAAACTTAAAGTCAATACTGTAATACCTGAAAATCTGAAAACATGTGAAATGACCAAATTACCCCTGTAACTTTAAAAATCTATTAAAGCATTATAAAAGTCCCGAATTAATCCCGAATCTCTGGAAACGAACTACAAATCAAGTGTAATAATTATGAAGCATGCTCCTAATATTTTTTACAAGTCCAAAAATGTTTTATTTACACCAAAAATATGTTATGCCGATTTATTTTAACACAAACTATATATAAAATTATTTAAAATGCATTTAACTTACAAAATAAATTCAAAATTAATTCCTAAACATGGTAAATTAATATTCCAGCCCATTTAGCCGAAATTTCTGCTAAATCATCTCTAATTGCTCGGCCAATTAACTTCTTAAACAATTCCTTTGATTTTATTTGATTTACCCTACCATTTTATTCAAGCCGCCACCCACAAACCTCTCTAAAAAAATCCATACAATTTTTCCATAGCTATCCAATAATTTTCTGGAGTCCCTAACAACACCAAGAAGCCTAGAAAAATAGCAAATCGATTTTTGAAGGCCTAGATCAAGCTCGGTCGATTTTTCTTTCCATTTGTTCATTCGAAGGTAATAATTCTAAAATAATTCGTTCGACCTTTGTAAAATTCTTTTCATATTTTTCCGGAGTTCCTCACCTCTGTTGTGATCTGCTAAAAATGATTTCAAGGTTGGTGGATCGCGTTTGTGCTCGTGGAGGATTTTTGGTATCGTTTTATCCATACCGAGAAGACAAAATTCATTCCGATCAATCCACTCGATCATAAATCACTCTGGTATTTTTCTGTGGTCCTAATAATCATATAGAACACGTATAAAATGTTGAACATGAATCATGCACGCTAGATCCATCATTTGTGAATTATCGAAATCCTAAACCCTAAAAATACAAAGCGGGCAAATAAAACTGATGCGAATTTTCTGGGCTGCATGGGTAATTTTTGTGGCATCCATATGAATTATATAACATCAGAAAATTATGATCTTAATTTGATATGGCTTAAAATTGCGTTTTTGAAATTCTTTGATCTATCGGTTTTGCGTTAAAAAGAAAAATAAGGACCAAAAATGTGTAGCGACTGATCTAGGGTTTATACTTGATGAGATCTGGAAATAATTGAATAATAATTATGTTGGAATGATTGCATGATGATTGGGATCGATTAGGGTTTTGTTTGTTAAGGTTTTATGGTTAGCGATTTGTAAATAATATGTAAAGGGGGTGTTTTGTCAACAATAAAACTCGTAGACTATTTTTGTCATGTTCTATATATCAAGTAAGACCTGTAAAAATTATAAAATGAAGGGCCTATATGTAAAATTAGCGAGATAAGGAATTTAGATGTAATTGTTGGATTGAAATGTAAATTTAATAAAGAGAGGGACTAAAAATGTAATTTTTGGAAAATCAAGAACTCTCGGTGTAAATAATGGCATAAAGGGTAAAATGTGTAAATGTGAATATTTAAGGGTCTAATATGTAATTATAGATAATTATATGGTTCGAATTATAATTTGCATAGTACAAGGACTAAAAGTGTAAATCACCAAAATATAAGGGCTATTCGTGGCACAAATTTAACTAAGGGGAATATTTCTGTAAATGGTTAAATTAAAGGGTCTCATGTGTAAATATGATCATGCTAAGGTTTAAAATGTAATTTATAAAACTATAAGGGTTAAATGGGAAACTATTTAAATAAAGGGGTGAAACTTGTAAATTATGAAACTTGGAGGTCACAAGTGTAATTCTGGAAATAATATGATAATTATGGTATGATAATATTAACCTTTAACTTTGATAAAGTTACACTTTTAACCCTAAACCTTGATAACTTGTTATATTGAACCCTGAACATGTATAAATGGTTAAAATGAACCCTATTCCATAATAAGCTAATGAATGACTTATCATAACTTATACCATCTGAATATGGCTAAATATGGAAAGGCAAACTAAAAGTAATGACCTGAATTAGAATCTGTAGTAATTCTGTCTTCTATTCCTTAGGTTCGAAGCGGGAGTGATCTTTTGGCTTGTGATTCGTCTATCGTTGTTTTCTTTTGCTTTGAATAAGGTACAGATATTCTGCCCTTCTTTAGTAAGGTGCCTTCGTCTCATTTTCTGATTTCTGGTTCATTTTTATGTTTCCTTGTTCCGTGAACCTTGCTTGTTTTCTTATAATGATTTGTCATGAACCTTACTATAGACCCTGACTTGAACTTTGAAATATTTGATATGAACCATTCAACTTGAACCCTTGTTTGAACTCCTGTCCTGATCCTTCATTCTAAACCATGTCTTGAACCCTACTATGTTTCTTTTGACAGTTGACATGACCCGTTTCATCACCTGGTAACCTGAATATTTAAGACCCATAGATACTTGAAGGTTCATAGGATTTTATAACTACTTTTCTAAATTATATATGAAGAGGTTTTGAAAATTTCTTTAAAAGACTTTCATTATGAAAACTGATTTAAAGACCACTTTATTTTAAAAGGATTACTTTTAATAAATTGACATGAACCTTCTGGTACTTGAGCTTTCCGATATTGAACCCTCTGACGTGAACTTCCTGATTTATCTCCTGTCTTGAACCCTGATATAAATCATGACCTGGACCACCTGACACCCGGTACTTGAACCTGACACCCGATACTTGAACCTGACACCTGATACTTGAACCTGACACCTGAAACTTGGACCTGACACCGGATACTGGAACCTGATACCTAGTACATGATACTGATTCCTGATGCATGATACCTGATACATGATACTGATACCTGATACATGATACTGATTTCTGATGCATGACACCTGACACATGATATATGATACCTGACCTTAACCCACAGTTTGATACTACGAGCCACTCACTAGGCATGAGGGTTTCATGTCCATGTCAGTCGATGCACCGATGGCATGACTCTAGGGTAGGAGAGTGATGACCTATCCCGTCCCTGTTATGATTATGATTTACGTAGAGGCAGACTCTGGCCACCTGGGGCGTATGGATGCATCCTAGACTTGACCTGACCTGACCTGTTATATGATATATTGTTTCTGGTGACTGATGGTGTGTGCGATACACGTCTTTCACATCCTGGGAGCTGATCACTCCGCTTACTGTTGAGGACTCCCCTCATGATTACTGGCTACTGAGAGGTCTCCCCTCTACATGATTATACTGATACTGTTACTGTTACTGCTACTGTTACAAGTTACTGTTTCTGGGCTCGTAGAGGATTTCTGTTACCCTGCACCTTGTAACCTTATAACTTCATAACCTTTACTTTCCATTACCGTTACTGCCACCCTGAACCTGATACATGACTTAACACGTGACTTGACTTGATCTGACCTGGGCATGTGGTGGGGTTACGGATTACACCTTTACACCTGTCTTCTTTAACTAATTATAATCCTGTTATATCTGTATAATCCTTATGTTCCTATTCCTGACTCTTGTTATATCTGGTATTCACTCATTTTATCTCATTACGTTACCTTTACTGCTTGTTACCGTTATATCTGTTCACTGGGCTTTTTAAGCTCAGCCGCACGTTTTCTTTTCGTGTGCGGCAGGTTTAGTTGGAAGCTGGTTTATTGATTAGAGAGTATATTGGACATAGAAGAATTTACTAGCAGCTTGGGATTAGCTTTTGATGATGGTTAGAAGAACTCGTGTTAGACTTAGAAATCATTGTATTGAAATCCTGTATTTTCATATTTCCTTTGTAACCATTGAATTCTATTGTATTATTAATGTCATGTGCTTGTTTCTGTTCTGATAAGGATCCGTATTTGTGACATCTCTACCCTTGTCGGGTCGGGGTGTTACAAATACACAAACACAAGTCGACATAAACAAATGCGAAGAAGAATACCTTCAGCATATGACTTGTCCTTACGCGAGTGTCTATCACTCCTTTTCAACCATCCGGCCTTGCGAGAACGCTCATCACCTCCTCTATGGCTAACATCATCATCATCTGAAAGAATAATAATAGGATGGATGACTTTTAAAGGGGTATAGTAAAGGGTTAATACACAAATATGTTACTAAACTTTCCATAAAAGTTCGCCTAAGTTACTGAACTTTTATTTTGTTCACTTAGGTTACTGAACTTATAAACCATGACATTTGGGGTCACTGAACTTATAAAAAATATTCATAAACAACATTGAACTTGTAAAAACATGACATTTATGTTACTTAACATATCAAAAAATATACGATTAAGTCACTCCTACCAACACTAATAAATGCTTTCTATAAGTTCAGTAACCTAAGTGAACAAAATGAAAGTTTAGTAACTTAGGCGAACTTTTTTGGAAAGTTTAGTAACATATTTGTATATTAACCCTATAGTAAACTTCAATGTTAGAGGAGCTATAACCATCATCATGCCTAGCTGGGCAGAGGTCTTACCAGCTTCAGAAGTACCACCAGAGGTACCAACATCAAATTTCCTCTTCCAAGCAATTAAAGGGATCATATCCTCATCTTTTTCGTCCTCCTGCTCATCATGAGCCATGGATGACTTCTCACTTAATACCCTCTTAGAAATAACAATGTTAGACCTCAAGGGCATGGTCTTCAAACGACCACCATCAATAGTTCCAGCCTGATCGTTAGTCTGGGCCACAGGATGAGCGCCAGCCTGAGTAACAACCTGGTTCACAGGCTGAGCGTTAACACCCGAAACACCGTCATTCGGGTGCATCATATATTCATCAACGCCTATCGCTGTAAAATAACGAGGGGTTAGTACTTCATAACATAACAGATTTCGTAAAGATACATAAAAAACTTGTATCAACACCATCCCAGTATGGTACTGACAACATGCCCACTTCCCTATGAGTACTTATATGAGCCTGAAACAAGGCTCCCTCATGAAAGAACCTATGACAAACAACTTTATTGCTAAGGGCAATGATGTAACCTCCTTAGCTCTCCAACTGGGAAGGACAGAGGCTCCTAAAAAATCCCCATTTAACTTGGCTACTTAAGCCAATCAATTAGACAGATACATTATGGCCCACAACTGTGATGCAAATCCAATTGTTGTGATACCTATAAAAAACCATCGTTGGAAGTCTACATTCTTAACCCCATCTTAATATTCTTTTTTTCTATATTCCATCAAAAGGTGGAACAACTAAAATAGAAAAAGGAATGAAACACAAAAACACTAACTTGGAGATACAGAACGTTTCTTTTTGCACCCTGGTGCAATAAGGAAAAACATATACCACAAAAATCGAGCAAACAATCGATAGAGGGGCTCAAAAGAAATCTCAGGTCACAAAGACTAACGTACCTAAGATACAAAAGCAACAATGCTAGACTCTTGAGGAATATCAGTACGATCCTCTCTTCAAGGAGTACAAGGATTAAAACCATAAATCCATGGAAATCTTTTTTTTTACCTAGTTACAAATAAGTCGGTGTTATTTACAATGCACTTGATGAAAGAACACGAGTAGCCTTGAACTAAAACGGCTAAGTCTAACGGAAAGCCAAATACATGAAAAGTCAACGAGTTAAAGACGAAAACAAGTTCACAAACCTACGTGTCATGAAAACACTCCTTCATAATCCAGAGTATCATAACATCAAAAAATGGGCTATCACAGTTCATCCTCGAACAAAGGAAATTGATAAACGAGAATGACAGAAAAAGCTTCAAAACTGTGGGGAAAGAGACCAAGACAAAAATAACCGAAAAGGTATGTTTCACTATAAATACTCAAATATTTTTAGACGTTTTCCAACATTTATGGGAACTCGTGGACAAAGTGAACCCACGCAGCCCGAGAAAACCGGGTAGGCAGTTCAAAACACATGCGCGTGGCCGCCAAGCAAAGTGAACGCGCAAGTTTCAAAATTTGAGATAATTATTACGTCAACCAAGAAGGAAAGAGAGAAGATTTGCGGCTAGAATACGCCCAAATCAAAGACTCAGGCAATTCACACATTTAATACGTCTGATTGCCTGGATCTTATCCCAAAGGGCCGCTACAACAACCAACACGTATCACTACCTTATTGACACAGAGATAGTGCTGTGAGTATGCCGCCGATACGCACACACATGCATGGAACATTCCATGTACCTGACAGAGCTAAGAATGTCACGCCACGTGTCAGTCTTGTCTCCTCCCTTGGATATCCACCACGCGGACTATCCTTAACCATTGGATCGCATTCATGGGTGGCACAAAACCTCAAACGCATCCCTATAAATAGAGGCTCGTTCCCACGGAATGGACCAAGTCACAAATAGTGAAGCTAATCATATCAATCTTCACACAGAACACACACTCTATAGTCGTCAAGTGAGTGTTACTACAACTCTTGACTCCGGTCATAACTTGGGGTCCTTACCGAACGTGAGAAACCAAACGTTCGATTATCATCACCCAAATCACACCCATACATAACATACGTAAACAATGGCTTAGGTTTTTTTTCATTCCATCATTTAAGAGATGGAATGAAGAATACACGGCAAGTCAAAGGTATCATGTAATTTTTAATAGGGTTAATCACTTGAAAATTCATCATATTTGTCACTTTTTCCATATTTAATCATGGGTAAAAACTATAAAATAGCCACGTACTTTTTGAAATTTTCCTTCTAGAACCATTTACTTTTTTATTACCTTGCTTCACCAACAAACTTTCAAAATTTGTTCCGAATTCACCCATATGATCGGTTTATATTAAAATAATAACTTTAAACCTTTAATCATCGAACTAAAATATGTGCACTTAAATGTCCTAAGTTTTTGAATTTTTACCTTTTTGGGTAGTATTTTACCCACTTAGCATGTTGCCAGTTTTTTTTGCTTTTTTTGTTTTACAGCTTCCATCTCATCTTTTACACTCCACCTCCCTGCTTCATTACTCATTTCCATATCCCACCTTCACACACACACACACACACACACACACACACACACACACACACACACACACTTACACTTTTTCATTTCCATATCTGGGATTGAATATGAAGTCAAAACCCCAAAATCGAAACCCCCAATAAATCAAAAACGTGGATCGTGGAACTACATCCGGCTACCAAATTAAAGGTTTGATTACCTGTATACTTGCATTTTTTTGAGTAAAGGTTTGATTTTTATGTATACTTCCCATAGAGCTCTAGGTGTAGTGAGCAAGTGAAGTTACTCATTTGGGGCCCACAACCTCCACAACTAACCGCGCCTCACTCACAACTAACCTCAACTTACTCATTTGGGGCCCACCACTTACAACTTTACTTTTTTTTATTCAAATTATCAAATAACATAAAATTTATTTGATTAAAATTAAAAATACAATACTACATATTAAAAACATACGAAACTTAAAATAACGATACGAAAAAAAAAAAAAAAAAAAAAAAAAAAAACACGAATATGCGGATTAAACAAATGAAATCAAACTAACTTATACAATATTCGGATTAAACAAATGAAATCAAACTAACTTGTTGTTAGCAGTTTGGTCTAATTAGAGAGTCGAGTTATGCTATACTAAGCCCACTAAAACTCACCCTAAAATCACGTTATAAAATAACACCTTTTATCACAATACTACCCTAATTTTTAGTAAAATCTAAAACACAAAATACGTGGCAAACCAAAAACACTACTCTTTCACACAATAGATCTACCGGTTAAAAAAAGTGGGATTAGTGAAAAAAAAAAAAAAAAAAAAAAAAAAAAAGGATGCAACGAACTTTTGTCAATTGCTCGGTCCCACACCAACGAACTTTTGCAGGTATTTTAGCTTGTCGTGCAGACGACGAAGGGAAAACTGGCGAAATTTGGCGAGGCTCCACGGTGTGGTGGCGAGCAATGGCGAGGGTGCCAGCTTGGAGTGGCGAGGTGGTGGCCAGCCCACACCTTGTGCTCTTATGAGTACTTATATGAGCCTGAAAGAAGGCTCCCTCATGAAAGAACCTATGACAAACAACTTTATTGCTAAGGGCAATGATGTAACCTCCTTAGCTCTCCAACTAGGAAGGATAGAGGCTCCTAAAAAATCCCCATTTAACTTGGCTACTTAAGCCAATCAATTAGACAGATACATTATGGCCCACAACTGTGATGCAAATCCAATTGTTGTGATACCTATAAAAAACCATCGTTGGAAGTCTACATTCTTAACCCCATCTTAATATTCTTTTTTTCTATATTCCATCAAAAGGTGGAACAACTAAAATAGAAAAAGGAATGAAACACAAAAACACTAACTTGGAGATACAGAACGTTTCTTTTTGCACCCTGGTGCAATAAGGAAAAACATATACCACAAAAATCAAGCAAACAATCGATAGAGGGGCTCAAAAGAAATCTCAGGTCACAAAGACTAACGTACCTAAGATACAAAAGCAACAATGCTAGACTCTTGAGGAATATCAGTACGATCCTCTCTTCAAGGAGTACAAGGATTAAAACCATAAATCCATGGAAATCTTTTTTTTTACCTAGTTACAAATAAGTCGGTGTTATTTACAATGCACTTGATGAAAGAACACGAGTAGCCTTGAACTAAAACGGCTAAGTCTAACGGAAAGCCAAATACATGAAAAGTCAACGAGTTAAAGACGAAAACAAGTTCACAAACCTACGTGTCATGAAAACACTCCTTCATAATCCAGAGTATCATAACATCAAAAAATGGGCTATCACAGTTCATCCTCGAACAAAGGAAATTGATAAACGAGAATGACAGAAAAAGCTTCAAAACTGTGGGGAAAGAGACCAAGACAAAAATAACCGAAAAGGTATGTTTCACTATAAATACTCAAATATTTTTAGACGTTTTCCAACATTTATGGGAACTCGTGGACAAAGTGAACCCACGCAGCCCGAGAAAACCGGGTAGGCAGTTCAAAACACATGCGCGTGGCCGCCAAGCAAAGTGAACGCGCAAGTTTCAAAATTTGAGATAATTATTACGTCAACCAAGAAGGAAAGAGAGAAGATTTGCGGCTAGAATACGCCCAAATCAAAGACTCAGGCAATTCACACATTTAATACGTCTGATTGCCTGGATCTTATCCCAAAGGGCCGCTACAACAACCAACACGTATCACTACCTTATTGACACAGAGATAGTGCTGTGAGTATGCCGCCGATACGCACACACATGCATGGAACATTCCATGTACCTGACAGAGCTAAGAATGTCACGCCACGTGTCAGTCTTGTCTCCTCCCTTGGATATCCACCACGCGGACTATCCTTAACCATTGGATCGCATTCATGGGTGGCACAAAACCTCAAACGCATCCCTATAAATAGAGGCTCGTTCCCACGGAATGGACCAAGTCACAAATAGTGAAGCTAATCATATCAATCTTCACACAGAACACACACTCTATAGTCGTCAAGTGAGTGTTACTACAACTCTTGACTCCGGTCATAACTTGGGGTCCTTACCGAACGTGAGAAACCAAACGTTCGATTATCATCACCCAAATCACACCCATACATAACATACGTAAACAATGGCTTAGGTTTTTTTTCATTCCATCATTTAAGAGATGGAATGAAGAATACACGGCAAGTCAAAGGTATCATGTAATTTTTAATAGGGTTAATCACTTGAAAATTCATCATATTTGTCACTTTTTCCATATTTAATCATGGGTAAAAACTATAAAATAGCCACGTACTTTTTGAAATTTTCCTTCTAGAACCATTTACTTTTTTATTACCTTGCTTCACCAACAAACTTTCAAAATTTGTTCCGAATTCACCCATATGATCGGTTTATATTAAAATAATAACTTTAAACCTTTAATCATCGAACTAAAATATGTGCACTTAAATGTCCTAAGTTTTTGAATTTTTACCTTTTTGGGTAGTATTTTACCCACTTAGCATGTTGCCAGTTTTTTTGCTTTTTTTTGTTTTACAGCTTCCATCTCATCTTTTACACTCCACCTCCCTGCTTCATTACTCATTTCCATATCCCACCTTCACACACACACACACACACACACACACACACACACACACACACACACACACACACACACACACTTACACTTTTTCATTTCCATATCTGGGATTGAATATGAAGTCAAAACCCCAAAATCGAAACCCCCAATAAATCAAAAACGTGGATCGTGGAACTACATCCGGCTACCAAATTAAAGGTTTGATTACCTGTATACTTGCATTTTTTTGAGTAAAGGTTTGATTTTTATGTATACTTCCCATAGAGCTCTAGGTGTAGTGAGCAAGTGAAGTTACTCATTTGGGGCCCACAACCTCCACAACTAACCGCGCCTCACTCACAACTAACCTCAACTTACTCATTTGGGGCCCACCACTTACAACTTTACTTTTTTTTATTCAAATTATCAAATAACATAAAATTTATTTGATTAAAATTAAAAATACAATACTACATATTAAAAACATACGAAACTTAAAATAACGATACGAAAAAAAAAAAAAAAAAAAAAAAAACACGAATATGCGGATTAAACAAATGAAATCAAACTAACTTATACAATATTCGGATTAAACAAATGAAATCAAACTAACTTGTTGTTAGCAGTTTGGTCTAATTAGAGAGTCGAGTTATGCTATACTAAGCCCACTAAAACTCACCCTAAAATCACGTTATAAAATAACACCTTTTATCACAATACTACCCTAATTTTTAGTAAAATCTAAAACACAAAATACGTGGCAAACCAAAAACACTACTCTTTCACACAATAGATCTACCGGTTAAAAAAAGTGGGATTAGTGAAAAAAAAAAAAAAAAAAAAAAAAGGATGCAACGAACTTTTGTCAATTGCTCGGTCCCACACCAACGAACTTTTGCAGGTATTTTAGCTTGTCGTGCAGACGACGAAGGGAAAACTGGCGAAATTTGGCGAGGCTCCACGGTGTGGTGGCGAGCAATGGCGAGGGTGCCAGCTTGGAGTGGCGAGGTGGTGGCCAGCCCACACCTTGTGCTCTTATGAGTACTTATATGAGCCTGAAAGAAGGCTCCCTCATGAAAGAACCTATGACAAACAACTTTATTGCTAAGGGCAATGATGTAACCTCCTTAGCTCTCCAACTAGGAAGGATAGAGGCTCCTAAAAAATCCCCATTTAACTTGGCTACTTACTGTGATGCAAATCCAATTGCCAATTCGTCCGATGTGTCCATTTTTCAACGCCGTTATGGTGTTATCTCCAATCTGAGCATTGGTGCGTTGTGCTCTACGTTGCTAGAGCAACGCGCGTTGTAACGTGAAGCAGAGCAAAAAAAAAAAAAAAAAAATGCATTCCAAGCGTTGTAAATTGTATTTTTTTTTAAATGGTGGGTCCCAAAAGGTGGTGTTATTTGGTGTTATGATTACCGAGTGTTTTTTGGTGTTATGTTATTTGGTGTTGAAATGATGTGGCGCTGACGTGACAAAAAAATGAGGATGTTAACATGTTATTGCTCCCTATGCTCTAAAAAACCATCAAGGGAAGTCTACATTCTTAACCCCATCTTAATATTCTTTTTTTCTATATTCCATCAAAAGGTGGAACAACTAAAATAGTAAAAGGAATGAAACACAAAAACACTAACGTGGAGATACAGAACGTTTCTTTTTGCACCCTGGTGCAATAAGGAAAAACAAATACCACAAAAATCGAGCAAACAATCGATAGAGGGGCTCAAAAGAAATCTCAGGTCACAATGACTAACGTACCTGTTTGAATCAACAAGTAAGTACGTATTTTATAGCCTTTACCCTTTAATCATCGAACTAAATATGTGCACTTAAATGTCCTAAGTTTTTGAATTTTTACTTTTTTGGGTAGTATTTTACCCACTTAGCAGGTTGCCAGTTTTTGTGCTTTTTTTGTTTTACAGCTACCACCTCATCTTTTACACTCCACCTCCCTGCTTCATTACTCATTTCCATATCCCACCTTCACACACACACACACACACACACACACTTTCATTTCCATATCTGGGATTGAATGTGAAATCAAAACCCCAAAATCGAAACCCCCAGTAAATCGAAAACGTGGATCGTGGAACCACATTCTTTTTTTGTGTAAAGGTTTGATTACTTGTATACTTGCATTTTTTTGTGTAAAGGTTTGATTTTTATGTATACCCCAATAAATCGAAAACGTGGATCGTGGAACTACATCCGGCTACCAAATTAAAGGTTTGATTACTTGTATACTTGCATTTTTTTGTGTAAATGTTTGATTTTTATGTATACTTGCATTCTTTTATGTGTTATTGTGTGGGGATATGGTTTTGTTAATTCTTTTATAGTGTTGTATTTAGAGGGTGTTTGGATTTGCATCTTGAAACTGATAGTGTTATATAAGATAATATCATAATCGAAAAATTACTCTGCATAAGCAACAAGCGTTTTACAATAGAAAGTGAAAAGATGCTAACATAAATATACATCAACCCCAACTAGAATATATAGCATATATTTTGGAGTCTTTGTATTTTGGAGTCTATCTTGAACCATAAAATCGCGATTATATCTACATGTGACTCGTTACTGCTAACTTTTTGTGTAGAACTAATACTGGAACTGTAGAAGGTAAACAATGTGGTATGATGATGCACTTGATCTAATTTTGGTTGGAAGCACATGTAGCAAATGAGACTGAAAAAATTCACCTGCTGGTAGAGAGTGTGTGTATGAAGAATATCATGCGGATATCATCTTAATTACCGTAAAATATGGCACACGGCATGCTCTTGTTATGGAAGACTTCCAACCAAGTATGACTACAAGTGGGCTTGAGAATATGTTGGAGAAGTTCAACTATCACGATGTTGTGATTCGCTGGATCAATGATACCACTGCGCTTACTATTTTAGAACTCCAGCAATTGGTAACTTCATCTTCCACATGTTAAGTTATAGACTTATAGGTTTGAGCTAATTGTCATATTAGAGGAAGCTAAGCAGAAAGTATGAGATTTTTAAAATATATAATGTAATAGACTAATTGGTTTCTGATCCCCTTTCATTCAGTAAGTCCATGTCATATTGTGTTTGTGATTGTTTTTAGTTTATATAATGTTTCATTTATGAAATTAAATAATTTTCTTTAATGCTGAAAAATCATAATGGTGGATGGTTTTATTAACTTCAATCTTGATGATATATGCATATTCTTAATTGTATTGATTAGGTTGAATCAGGTTACGGTTTCTTGTTAACAAGTTTACAATATCTTTCTGCAGCTCTCGAAGCATGTCAATCAATTAAGTGTCCATTTACAGTACGTGTACTTGAAGAGAATGATGTACTCGTAAGCTCTATCCAAGAAAGAGGTAACATGACTACATTCTCATTCATAGAGTTTCCACTGTCCATAGCAAGATACTTGCATAGTAGATGACACTGAATGATTTGTATGATTTCTAGAGGTGGCAATTTCAGCCCATTAACTTGTCAATGGATCATTTTGAGTTGTGTTTTATCTCAAACATGCCAAACTAAAGGAAATTAGCTAAAAGGGGAAACATGTCAAATGGGTCAAACTGATTGAAAGATGTTTAGGGTGTAGTAATTTCACTACTTGTTCGATGAACTCGACTCTATTGCAACACAGGTTTTAAGAGTCGATGAAATTTGCACGGAGGAGTGTGAGTGACGCTGACATTCGCAAATACCAAGCCTTTGCTCAAACACTGCAACAGTCTAGGGGGATTGGCTGCGAGTTCAGGTTCTCAGAGCCGAGTGGCCGTGCCCCAACTGGTGGAGCTGATGATGATGACCTTTATAATGAGGCTTACAATAAAACTGTACTATATCTTGTTCTATTTCTAGTAATAAAGGTTCCTAGTTATTATGTAATATATGTTAACTTGATGGTGCTTTTTTCTACATTAAGTTCGACTTTGTGTTTTGTAGAAAATAAATTTAGATAAGACCCAGAATCTGATGTGTTTGCTCAAGGGTGTTAGATATTCATTTGGAAAAAATCAAGAAGTTATGGATTAGTTCCAATTAGTCTTAATTTGGCATTTGATATATTGTTTATGTCGATACATGCTTCAACGCCTAGCTGACTCTTTCTATTCTTACGCACTAATAATAACCATTTGACTTTTTCTATTTTTATTTTTACCCATTTGACTCGCTCATAAAGTTATATGTACTTTGGTAAAAATTATCAATTTCATAGGTTGGATGATTGAATTATACCGCCGCATGGTAATATTTGTAGCTCGATTTTCGATCTCTCTGTTGTACGTATTCACACCCACTGCAGAATTTTTTTGATAATAACATAAACATAACGTGAAACATGTAAGCATATACAATAAAGACCAAAAGTCTGCAGAATCATTACAGTGCCATCTCCACGCTAATAGAAGTTCTCACTAATAACCCGATTCTTGCTCATTAGCATTGCCTGCAAAACGGCCACAAAAATTATGGTAAAATCTTTTGGTTTATTGCCGCTATTTACATTATAAAAACGTTACCATAAGAAGTTTGGACACTCACTTGAGCATAGTCCCCAATAGCTTAATCGCATAAGAGAACCTAACCATTAGGCTGCAAATTCTATATGTGTATGCAGACATAAGAAACGTGAAGAAAGAAAGATCCAAAATTGGAATTTCAAAGAAAGGCAAATTGTACATGGTAACTGACTTTGGTTAAACCTTTATATTCGGTAACCAACTTTGCTTTAACGTATAAAAAGACCCTCAAACTTTTGAATTTCTGATTTTTCGGCAATCTTGGGTAGGGAAAAAAACAGTTGAAATGGTTAGCGTCTACAGGGATGGATGGTTTTTACTGGCAAAATAAGATGATTACCATAAAATAAATTACACCAAAGTCAGTTACCTTTTATCCAACTTGTGTGTTCAGATACATAAGTTCATCGGAAGATAATGTAAAAACCTAATCAGAACCATTAGGTTGTGTGTTCAATGCTTACCAATGTAACAATGTCGACAGAATCAGGCATAATATGGTCACAACCATTATCTTTTTGCTTGTGCTATCGCTTTGGTTTACTGCTGCCCATAAGGTTAAGTTTTTCTATGGTACTTTGAAGCTAAAATTAGTAAGCTTGATTGTGAAGAATTCACCTCAATTGACCAAATAACTCAAAGCTGACATGTTGACCAAATGACTGGACATAAACCATGAGGAAATTAAGGAAGATTGGATCAATGATCCTTAAACAGTGTTAGGATTCAATGTGCAGAATCGATAGATCATTATAATGCTTAATAAGAGGTTTCTGGCTTATAATGAATGGTTTTGAATGTTTAGTGTCATGTTGAAAGTCAAAATTAAAAAGTCATGTTGAATGTCAACCATCTCTGAAACTGGATATGCAGTATGTATGAAAGTCATTTTCTGTGCTTCTGAAGCTGGTATTTCATTAGGATGGGAGCTATTGCGCCATGAAAGATGACGCTACTTTGCTCTAACCAATGATTTACCATGTTGAGTTTTTTTAGCAATATGTATAAAGAGACAACAATAAGTAATGCCGGACTCTGCAGGTCCATGAATGTAGTTTAGATAAATACTGTTTCATTTAGTTTTGAATTTTCGAGTTCGAACTCACATGAGGTTACGCATCATCCTCTGATTCTTACGTGCAACAAGAACTATTTAGGAAACACTAATGAAACCTGTGACTGCAATAAATTCTAAATACACATTGTAATTCTATAAAATTAGCCTATATATCTATGTTTAAGAATATAATATCATCCAAAGATATCTATTCATCCATCACTTACATGACGGGAATCAGATGGATCAAGTCAGGTGCCACATAATTCATTGTGAAAGATGTTGCAGTAGGACATTCGACCCACAAGCCAGAATTGACGATTTGTGGTTTTTGACTGTGGAATTATATTATGGTCACGATCGTCTGAAAACTGCTCCTACCCAACGCCTAAAATAGAAGAAATATTTACTTAGAATAGGGAAATGTCATGCGGCATACCATAGAGTTGGCTAAACGGGCTAAACGTCTCATTTTAGTATGGGTTAGTCTACCTGAGCACTTTTTCACCGAACCTTCCAACTCTGTTAAAATCAATAGTTTGGCAAATAACAAAGTTTTTGTTAGTAAAATGATACAAGAGGTTTTATGCACTAATAATTTTCACTTTAGACGACCTTCAACCCGTCTGACTTTTTTCTATTTTCATTTTTACTCATTTGACTCGCTCATAGAGTCATATGTACTTTGGTAAAAATTATCAATTTCATAGGTTGAATTGAATTATACCGCCGCATGGTAATATTTCTAGCTCGACTTTCGATCTCTCTGTTGTACGTATTCACATCCATACAGTAAATCCAGCGCTTACAAACAACTCTGACAACAAATCATCTGAGAAATACAAACTTTTGAATTTCTGAATTTTTTGCAATCTTCAGTAGGTAAAAAAAACTGTCGAAATGGTTAGTGTCTACAGGGATTGGTGGTTTTTACAGGCAAAATAAGATGAATACCACAAGATAAATTACAACAAAGTCAATTACCTTTTATCCAACTTGTGTGTTCAGATACGTAAGTGTATTTTATATGCTTATTTACACTAAAATAAGCAGTTACATACTTTCATCAAACTTGTTGATGTTCTTAAAAGACAAGACAAGCACTTGTGTAAGCAATCCAATCACCCTCGAATCCAAAAACTAAGATTATAAATACAGCAATATGTGTTTTTCAAACATTGACAAAAAGTGATCAACCCCATTACAGATTAACAAAAAGCTCTATTTCTTAGAAATCGGAAGCAGTTCAAAATTAGCGTCCACCCATTGTTTGGCGATTTACCTTAACGAATCTTCTGCCAAATGAATGATAGAACTACAGAAACAATATCTCTATTCACACAGAAGAAAAGATTACCAACTGCAAATCATTACCATTGATTGAAAGAGATACCACATTGATGCAGGTACCATATGTTCAAAACAAGCTGGTTGTTACACTTAAGAAACCATTGATAGATGGAAATGATGCAAAAACAGTATAAATTTAACAACATTACACAATATCCTAAGGGAATGACACCTACGGTTACAATTGATTCAGTAGAAATATTCAAACTCTTCCCTAACAAAAAAACCACCACAATATGTAGCACTTATCAGGTCCACGGTAAGAGGAAATTGAAGGGTCACAAAACATGTAATAGGAAGGCATGTCAATGCACCGATTGGAATAAGCATCGACGAGTTACTTTGTCCAAACACAAGGAACAATGTTGCTCCAAAAGCTATGATCATTGCTGTCGTCGAGAGGAACACCATAGTGAGGCCAATAATCAGCTTCGTAGGTAAGTTATAGAGAAAGTCTTGTGCCCCATGAATTGCAAGGATCGATAAAAACATTAACAATGACGTCACACCTGTGAATAATGATATCGCATCTGATATTGCAAATATTGTGAATGCAATGTTGTTAGTGAAAATCGGTATCCCTGACTCCTGATTATTTCCACCGGGCACTGTTATAGCGGCTGCAAAAATAATGGTGATAATGATTGTAGATGTAATTGAGTATGACTCGGCAATTTTCTTTATCCACTCGTGTCCCTCGATCATCAGGTCCTTGTGTTCTTTCAAGAATACCATTTCAGGCGTTTCACCATATGCGTTCTTTTGTATCCGGTTTACGGGACATACAAATTGTTCAACTTCCTAATAAAATTACGTTATATTAACCTCAGAAGATATATAATAATACAGCTTAAGAACTTTATGTATGTTGAATGAAATTCAAACTTTGAGTCATTGGTCCGTTAAAGTACTTACCTTGAACCATTGTAATTCGCGTTGGATTTGCAAAGCTGGTCCCAGTATTCTACCCAGTTTTTTTTTAGGAGGTCCTAATCTTGCCACCAAATGCAAGAGGCTATTCCCCAAAGGGTCTTTAATTGTTTTATAAATATTCTTGTGCTCAATCATTTCATGTAGCAGGTTGTAAATCTTCTCTGAACGAATGATCACTGAATATTGAATAAAATTGTGACCATCTTCATTGGTACTCCGAATTGCATCTGGAAACTTCATCATAATACATCTAATAAAAGTGGAAACATTTCTTCTAGTGGCTTCAAAAATCGAAGGGGTGTAATACTGATGATAGGTTCCGGAATTATCTTTAGTAAGTATCTTTTTACATACATCATCTAAGAGATTTGTTGCATCTTCATGATCCTGATTCGTATCTACTAAGAAAAGCCGTACTGCAACATAAAGACAAATTAGAATCTCAAACAAATAAGTAACTTTCTTTGTCTTAGATTTCTGGTCATATAAGTATTGTAACTTTTGATTTGTCTTACCAAGCACCTTAAGAAATCCGTAGAACATAGCTTTGACCACGCAAAAGACTGCAAGATGAGATGATTGTTAGAATTGTACGACTTACGATGTTAAGGTCCAAGGATTGAGTTACAATAACATTAGTTAGTGTCTTACATGAAGTAATTTACTTTCAACTTTTCAAGGGGGTAATTATAATAAGAATGTTGCTTTTCGTGAGAATCATGTACAATGGTTTAAAAGTTCATCTTTCACACTATCTTCTTTGTGAGTGTCCGATTTAAATAACTTATTAAGAATGTCTGGTAAAATAATCATATAATATAACATGATAACTAAAAAATAAAAATAAATAAATAAAAAAAATCCATGCAACTATTCTTTGAAAAAATATTAAAATGTGATAAATTTGGAACAATAATCTTTTTTTACAATTAAGTCATAAATTGTTATAATTCATTGTTAACGTAATTATTGGTCTCGTATAATCATTAAATGTATGAGATAATCCAAATACGTAGTACATAAAAAGATAATCACATAAAGTAATGTGTGATTATTTTGTTATATTATATGATTAGGAAAATGATTGGTAGGACTAAAAAATGTGACTAATTGTATGTCTAATATATGTGGCAATAAATTATTGGTTTGTGAAAAAGTGGGTCCCCCTGCTGTCCCTAATAGGATGCTGACACATATGTTTAGGCATATTATTAGGCATACGAGTTAGGCATCCCAATCAATGCTCGATTAGGAAAATGATTGGCAGTACTAAAAAATATGACTAATTGTGTGCCTAATATATGTGGCAATAAATTATTTGTTCGTGAAAAAGTGAGTCCCTCTGTTGTCACCAATAGGATGCTGACACATATGTTTAGGCATATTATTAGGCATACGAGTTAGCCATCCCAATCAGTGCTCATATGATTATATCAGAAGAATTATTTAGTTGTCAAAAAGCTTTTATGAAAAAGTCTTAGGAAGTTATTTACAAAATTATCTAATTAAGATACACACACAAAAAAAAATGAAAAAAAAAAAAAAAAAAAAAAAAAAAAAAAAAAAAAAAAAAAAAGTTTAATAGTTTTACCTTCTCACAAGAATTTTAAGGAAAAAAAATTAAAAAATCATCATGAAAAAAGAAAAGAAAAATTAACTCAAATTTGTCCATAAGAATCCACAATACATTGAAGGTTTGGGAACAAAACTCTTTGAAATTCTTTATAAAAGTTTATCTAAACAATTGCTGAGTATTTTGCTTCCGTGTAGCCTACTAATTATTAGACCTTTATATAACTCACACTTTCGATCTCAATTTTTGTGTGTATTTTCTGACAAATTTATAATTTTGTTTATCAATAACAAAAGGGTAAAATTGTCACAAAAATTTAAATAATACATAAAAAGGTCAAAATTCAAAGGTGTGAGTTATATAAAAGTCAATGTTTTGAAAACCGGGTCTCTAATAGACCCGGTCGAGCCACCGAGTCACCGGTTCAACACGTTCGACCACGGGGTCAACCCTGTCTTAAAAAATATATATATATTTCCAATGATAAAGTATATATAGAAATCATGATTATTGCATATATTGAGCCTAAAAACTATTTACTAACAAATATAACATGTGAAAATAAAATTAAGTTGCAAATATACATGATTAATTTGCTTTATTTGTAAAAAAAAAACCCGGCGGGGTCTCGAGAACCGGTTGCTTCAAATCTAGTTTCGAAAATGAAAAAACCGGTTTAATTTGAACTGTTTTTCCGACCGAGACCGGTTCAACGGTTAAACCGGCCTGGTTGAACCGGGTTTCAAAACATTGGTAAAAGTAAAAAATTATCACGCTACATAGAATCACAAAATTTGACAAGTTAGTTACATTATTTTTTTAATTATCCCTTATTTAAAGATAGTACAAAAAACTAAAAGTTTGAAATTCGATCAATTTACTTTCCCGGTCTCTCTTCGGCATACCAATTTTAAAGATTCTCAGGAAACTTATTCTTTTCAATTTTTTTCAGATTTTCTTTAACTTCAAACTTTTAAAAAGGGTTTATGTTTGTTTGGGAAATGAAAAATTACCTTCTTTTATTTAACGGATCTTAAATAAGAAAGTTGAAAAGGTTATCAAATTCTTCTCTTTTAATATTTTTTCTTACTCCCATGTTTATCATCTCATGACGTACCTGCTAAAAGTATGAAAAAAAGATAAATAAATATCTTTAAAGGTTGGCGACCAAGTGACGAATCCGCATAGTTGCAAAGTCTGTCAAAAGTAGGCATGTAGGATGCAGCCATCCTATCAGCCTCTTCCCACAAACCTGAAACATAGATCAAAAGTTGGCGTGCGTACATGAGCTTTTTATTAATTTATTAAAGAAACAAATCCATTACCTCTCTTAGTTTCCCAAAAATTGAGTTCACGTGGAAAGTTTTGAGCTAAAGCCGTCAACACAGCATCACTATCGTCAACTATGGCATCGGGGTACTCACTGATTATCTCTTTTGCTAAGTCTACATATTTCAGAAAATTAGTCGTATAAAAAATGACAATCTCATATCATATATATATATATATATATATATATATATAGACAACACTTACTAAAATCTCGACAAGAAATAGCAAGAACAACAAACTCCTCACAACTTTTGTCTGATAAAAGAGCTTTTTCTTTCATGTTCTTAAACAAACACTTAGATATCACCGAATGCATATTGGAAACAGATAAGGTAAGTGGAGTGTGACCCGCATTGTCGGTGGCTAATAACAATTCTGGGTTTTTTTCCACCAAGATGTCGACAGCTTCAATGTTGCCACCAATAGCAGCAACATGAAGAAGAGTACTTCCATCTGAATTTATTAGATCTAACAATTTCTCTTTCGGTGTCATTTCCAACAATTTCTTTAAGAATTCACAATTAAAGTGATTCTTGGTAGAAGACGCCACTGCTACATGGAGTATTGTATTTCCAATATTCGTGAGTTTGTCCCAGGGGTTAAGACCAAGTTCTTCTAATATGAGTATTACAAATTTTGTGCGTCCTCTTATAATTAAATCATAAAGCCATCTGTTACGATTTTCTTTCCTGGTCTTTTCTTCTTCTTTCCTGGTCTTTTCTTCTGTTGGCTCGTCTTTTGATTTTGCATCTTCAGATACTTCTATTACTGATTCTGCTTGCCTTATCGTTAATTTTGTTTCTACATGATCAAATTTTTTAATTTGGTTATCAAGGTTAAGAAAAACTAGAACGTCCATATATCTAGCTTCAGACTTACGCTCAATTGGTAACAACATCTTAAGAGTATGTACTTGAATTTACACTAAGTTGGTTCCCCTAAAATATAACTCGTCACTTAAACTAAATTGGAATCATTATAAAACTGAAAAGCCCACCTTATTAAAATTGATATATTAAACTAATATAAATAAGTTACTTTTAAGAATTTACTGCAAGGGGTGTAAAAATGCACATACGAGACATATATACGGCCAAGCGGCGTAAAGTGACAATTATGATGAAAGTGTAAAAATAAAAAGCACATCTCTAAAAACGGTCAGAATGAAATTAAAAGAAACTTGGTTTGTAGAAAGATTTTTGCATAAAATAAATAAATTAATACTAAATAAACTAACGATGTTTCAGTATTTGCTTCAAAGTTTCATGAAAAATTTTGTGCTCGAATTACAAAAAACAAAATTTTTTGAAAAGTATTTGCTCAATAAAAATCATTCCTCAAAGCCAAACAAATAAAACTTTGATTAGCTAAGGAAATATTGTACCTGCAACAACCCAAGGATCATAATTGCGTTGAAGTTCATCCCATAAATCTTTTGCACTGAAATCTGTTTTCTTGTCTTTGGTTCTGAGACGATTGACAGCCTTCTTGGCTACCTCGTCACAAAGTGTACCAAGAATCCAACATTTGACAAGGGAATTTGATGCATCCCATGCCTCCATGTCTCTCTCTTTCTCCTTCCCAGTCCCCGCAGGACGTGGGAACTGACCGTCGATGAAACCATACATATGATGACTCTTTAAGAGACATAGAATTTGTGTTTCCCACATATTATACGTATCCTTACCACTCAGCTTCATGGTAACGAAATTTGGGGCAAGAAAATGTGAAGGGTATGGATATGGTTTACCAACATCCACTATGAAGCTTGGATTCGAAGTTGAAGCTGCATTCGTCATCTTGCTCTTGATTAAAAAGTTGTATATTTTTTACTTTCTTTGTGTCAATCCACCTTCCATCTTCTTACATATTTAAACTAAAAGATGAAGTAACTTAATGTTGACAAAAGCCACGTTAGGATTCCTTGCTTCATGAAGCATGATTGGGATTCCTTTCTTGGTTGTGTTCAGACCCGCCAAGGCATGCAAATTTTAGATACACTACGGTGGGCTCGTAAAGTCTATATGGTGTTTGATGGCAGATTCATAATAATAACAATTTTAGTTATGGTTCTTCCCTTTCCATCATATTGGTCACTTTTTATTGGTTTGAAGCTCCTATGACCCACCGGTCAGATTTTGGAACATTGGTCTTTTGTAGTGTTAGAATTGGTAATTTAGTGTATATATATTTTGGAAGGGATAACTTTGTAGTTGTATTTGGTTTTATCATTTCGCTCTTCTAGTATATTTAATAATCTATTTCTTATAGATTTAGTATATTGGGGGTTCGAGTGGTATAAAAATCATATAAATTTTTGGTCTCTTCGATTGTGGTTGTTTTATACGGAGTATATACTTTGTATTTGTTTCATTTTTATTGATTATAATAATTTGATGTATTTTAGGAAGAAGAAGAAGAAAAAAAGAAGCATGATTGGTCAATAAAAGTTAAAATTGGAGCGTGTGTTAATAAAATCTCAACCTTTCAAAAAAAAAAGTTAAAATTGAATACTAGATTGATCAAAATTGGTGGTGTTGCATTGATGAAAAAAATAATAATAATAAAAAATTTGCTAGATTGGGAGAGCCGGAAAGATATATATATATATATATATATATATATATATATATATATATATATATATATATATATATATAGAATCTAGATCAAATGAGAACTTTCTTAAAGTTGTAAAAATGAGAACCAACTAAAGTCTGATAAATGACACTCTCATTAAAACAAAAATAAAAATTTAATTAATTATAACTAAAATTGTTAAAGTTTCGATGATTTTCTTTTTAAAAAAGACGAAATTTAGGTGATACACTTTGATTCGACGAGTAATGTGTATCAGGTTTTCGTATGTGTATTAGTTTATTTAGTGGTTTATACGTATTAGGTATATCAATTTATTTATAAAATGTCAGCTTTTTGAGATTTTGATATGTCGGTACAAAATTTATAATTATGTATCAGTAATACAAACACATGTATCAGTTGGTTATTACTTGCAAAAATGTTAATTTGTATTAATATTTTATTTTTGTGTGTATCATTGCTAAAGTGGTTATTCATAAATGTTTTTAGTGGTTGTTTAGACTAGTTCTCATTTTAACAACTTTAAGAAAGTTCTCACATTAACTCTCCCCTATATATATATATATATATATATATATATATATATATATATATATATATATATATATATATATATATATATATATATATATATATATATATATATATATATGTTAATTCCTTTGTTTATACCTTTCTTAAATTCATATTTGCTTCCAACATCATTAGATTCCATATACCATTCTTATAATGTTGGATTTGGTATCTCTCTATACTTGTCTAACAATGAAAGCAATGTTTATGTCACAAATTCATTGGAATACTTTCTTAAATTCATATTTGCTTCCAACATCATTAGATTCCATATACCATTCTTGTAATGTTGGATTTGGTATCTCTCTATACTTGTCTAACAATGAAAGCAATGTTTATGTCACAAATTCGTTGGAATATGGTTCTTTTCATTCACAAAATGCCACAGCCACCATATGATAAAACCCATTGATCATTAAACAAAAGATATTGTGCAACATATCTTAAACAATTTAAACATTAAAATGAAAAATATAGTAAGAATTAAGATGCCCGTATTTAAACACCACCAAATGGTCTAATGGTAAGGTTATTAGTTTCGAGTTATAAAAGGTACCTTGCTAGGTATGTGTATATTTGGAGGTGGTCATAGAAAAGCTGGAAACAATCCTAAGGTTAACCCGGTGTGGCCGCGTACATCCGAGTGAAAAAGTACATGCTTTTATTTGTGAATAAACAAACACATGTGACAAACTAATGACTTTTTTACACGCTTTCAAGTGTCAACCTATTTCTTTTGATGATTTTACAATTCTTACCCTACCCTGTATTCTGAATGTACATACAAATATATTACTCCGTATAAAAGAATACGGGCATTGAATCTACAACTTACCATACACAAATTCAATATAAAAGATACCAATTTGTAAGTATATATGTTATGGGTCCCAATACCGTCTTCCACGGTGTATGGGGGAGGTTGAGACGTAGACAGCCTTACCCTTACCTAAGGTAGAAAGGCTGCTTCCGATTCTACAAAATGTGGAAAAGGACCGCCGGCCTTGCAAGGGGTGGATTGAACCCTTGACCTATGTCTCCAGAGGCAAGAGTGTTAACCACTTGATCCAACCTTGCTCTTTTAATAATTTGTAAGTATAACATACTTAAATCTGCAGCTAATCATTCACAAACTAATATACTTAAATCTAACATACAAAACATTATTCTTCAAACTTAATCTTCCACTATTCTTGAACAATTGGACCAGACTATCTTTTTGTAACTTTTGTCTTCAACAAGCTCTTATCTTTTGTCTTCAATAAGCTCCTATCTTTTGTCTTCAACAAGCTTCTAAACAACGAGAAAGAAAACCAAAAATTATTTTGCATCTAAAAAAATATCAAGCAAAGTATCCCACAAATCAAATTATACATCCTTAAACATCACAGTCAAGACAACTAACTGAATCGCACAACAAAATGACACTAGCCTTTCTTGCAACAGTTACCATATTAAATCACAAGCTCGTAGTAGCTATGGTATTATCTAAGAGAAATTGCATGTGCTGTTTTTCGCAAGGGAAGGGAAAGCAAATGAACAAGTATCACTAGATTATTATTATCGCTGGTCCAAAGACCCGATGGTATTTATTTATAACCTGTTTGCTAGTAATTGTGCAATCACAGCTACATCTGAATAAATCAACCTAGGAGGCTATGCAAGCCTCACAGTCACAGATCATACATTTTTTGTGAGAACCCAACAGTACAAAGAATATATGTAATCCCAATATACATATTCAGTTATGCAGTGCAGACTTTACAATGTCACATGAATTCTTGAATCAAACAGATTGCCAAGCTACATATTAAACACGATAATCACAATTTATTAAAACATACAAATCCATGTTTCTAATACATATAGTTCACATCATTGTGACAGACTTGATCTGTGTATCAGAACCTTATCATGGGTATATGTCCATCTTATTCTTATCCTATATATAATCCTAAGATCAGCCAACACATACATTGAAACAATACACATGCAACATGACATCAAATTATATAATATCAACCATGCACACATTTTTCATTAATCTAGCTTGTTGCAGACTGCAGGCATACACACACACAAAAAAATTGCAGCAGACAGAACACAAGCCAATATTAGGCGTTTCTATAAAACATAAGCAATCGAAATAATGTGGAGTGCATTCTTAATTATAAAGAATGAAAGCTTCTTTTTTACTTTTACAGGATGTTTCGGAGCTTATTCTCAACTTTATACAGCTAAGGGGAGATTTGGAATTGTTTAAGCTTTCCCTTAACAACATAACATATCAGCAGACAACCAGCTTGATAGCAAGCTTTTATTCCTTCTCTAAACATACACAGTACAACTTGTTTGGATAAGCCTAGCTTCTGCGCGCATTGGATTTAGTAGATAAGGTGGGTGTTTGGGTTTACTCATTACTTAAGACTGCTTAATTAACAAGTTTAGTAGCTTGGCATTTATTTATCCTACATTTACCTTAAACATTGTAAATTCAAAATAAACCTTTTCAAAAAAATTACTATAGCCTTCAAAATTTCACACATCAACATATGATGCAGTTAAAACTTAGAGTTAACGAAATGATGTTAACACCATTTCAGGTATTTAATGATGTTAGAGGGTGTTTGGGTTAAAAACATGCAGTACATGAAATGGCATTTGAATTCATTTAGAAATAGATCAATTTCGGGAAAAGCACTTTGAGATAAGCTATATGTAGCATGCTGTTAGAGTTTTGGAAAAATATTAAATCGTGTATGACTAGAATCGAACCCGGGACTGAGGGATTGCACACTTTATGAAACTTTTTATATAAAACGTTTTAATTTAAAAAAGTTTTTTATATAAAAAAAATTTTATATAAAAAAAAGTTTTATATAAAAACGTATACAAACATTTTTTATACGTATATAAAACGTTTAGAACATATTTTTGCAACTTACTCAAATTTTATACGTTTAGAATATATATAAAAACGTATAAAAAATTTTCGTTTAGAACTTGTTTTTGCAATTTACTCAAATTTTACACAAATTTTATAAAAACGTAAAATTTGAGAACATATATAAAAACTTAAAAATTTTATACGTTTAGAACATATCTTCAAACGTAAAATTTGAGAACATATATAAAAACGTAAAATTTTATACGTTTAAAACATATATAAAAACGCAAAATTTGAAAACAAATATGTTCTAAACGTAAAATTTCGTTTAGAACGTATTTTTGCTATTTACTCAAATTTTATACATTTAGAACATATATAAAAACGTAAAGAAAATTTTACGTTTTTAGAACATATATACTTTTTATACGTTTTTTGTCACATGCAAATTTTTTCATATAAAAAACGTATAAAAATTGTTTTTAAACGTTTTTATATAAAACTTTTTTTTATATAAAAATTTTTTTATATAAAAACTTTTTTTATATAAAAAATTTTTTTATAAATTTTTTTATATAAAAACATTTTTATATAAAAAAGTTTTATATTAAAACTTTTTATATAAAAACGTTTTATATAAAAACTTTTTTATAAAACATTTTTATATAAAAAACATTTTTATATAAAAAACATTTTTATATAAAAAATATTTTCGAAAAAAAATTACTTGACAAAAAAATTTTCAAAAAAAAAGGCGAATTTTTAAAAAAAAATCGAAAAAAAATTAAATTACAAACGGCCGTTAAATTAAAGGATGGGCGCTGCAACGATCGTTAGCCGAAAGGGCTAACGTGTAATTGTTAACAGAACTCACTTAACGCCGGTTAAAATGAAGGACCAAAAGTGCACGTGACAGTAGAAAATACGTACCATCTTTGTACTTAATGAACCACAAGGACGAAACGTGCAATTTGGCTAAACCACAAGGATGATTTTTGCAATTTACTCTTTAATATGCATATGTGAACACTAATAGCCAATTAAGAGAACATCACAACATACATAGTACTATTTTAGGTAGAGATTAGTTGCAATATTCTCCCAGTCAAGCTCCATGATGCAAGCAATTTTAACGTGGTTGTTGTCTGTATGCAAGAAAGTGACTTAAACTTTAAAGTTTGTTTGGTAAATTTTGGTTTTCGATAGATATTACTTTTTGGTATGTTTTCTAGTTTGAGTTGGTTTATGATTCGGTTGTTTTAGGTAACTAGTTATAATACCCGTGCACGGGATTTTTTTCAAATATTTTTATCATGCATTATTATTCATTAAAATACAAACAAATTACCGTGTCCTATGGTTTTTGATAATGATTTTGTATTGAAATGATATTTCATTATTCAAGCAAAATGGCATACATTTGATTGGGCCATAAGTCTTTCAAGAAGCTAGAATGTTTATAACCAGGATCACGCGCTGGTGCACCTGATAGACGACATACACATTGTTTAGTCTAAAATATGGTAGCCACTCCAAGAATCCAACATTTGACAAGGGAATTTGATGCATCCCATGCCTCCATGTCTCTCTCTTTCTCCTTCCCAGTCCCCGCAGGACGTGGGAACTGACCGTCGATGAAACCATACATATGATGACTCTTTAAGAGACATAGAATTTGTGTTTCCCACATATTATACGTATCCTTACCACTCAGCTTCATGGTAACGAAATTTGGGGCAAGAAAATGTGAAGGGTATGGATATGGTTTACCAACATCCACTATGAAGCTTGGATTCGAAGTTGAAGCTGCATTCGTCATCTTGTTCTTGATTAAAAAGTTGTATATTTTTTACTTTCTTTGTGTCAATCCACCTTCCATCTTCTTACATATCTAAACTAAAAGATGAAGTAACTTAATGTTGACAAAAGCCACGTTAGGATTCCTTGCTTCATGAAGCATGATTGGGATTCCTTTCTTGGTTGTGTTCAGACCCGTCAAGGCATGCAAATTTTAGATACACTACGGTGGGCTCGTGAAGAAGTCTATATGGTGTTTGATGGCAGATTCATAATAATAACATTTCTAGTTATGGTTCTTCCCTTTCCATCATATTGGTCACTTTTTATTGGTTTGAAGCTCCTATGACTCACCGGTCAAATTTTGGAACATTGGTCTTTTGTAGAGTTAGAATTGGTAATTTAGTGTATGTATATTTTGGAAGGGATAACTTTGTAGTTGTATTTGGTTTTATCATTTCGCTCTTCTCGTATATTTAATAATCTATTTCTTATAGATTTAGTATATTAGGGGTTCGAGTGGTATAAAAATCGTATAAATTTTGGTCTCTTCGATTGTGGTTGTTTTATATATACTTTGTATTTGTTTCATTTTTATTGATTATAATAATTTGATGTATTTTAGGAAGAAGTCAATAAAAGTTAAAATTGGATACCTGATTGATCAAAATTGGTGGTGTTGCATTGATGAAAAAAATAAAAATAAAAAATTTGCTAGATGGGGAGAGCCGGAGAGATATATATGTTAATTCCTTTGTTTATACCTTTCTTAAATTCATATTTGCTTCCAACATCATTAGATTCCATATACCATTCTTGTAATGTTGGATTTGGTATCTCTCTATACTTGTCCAACAATGAAAGCAATGTTTATGTCACAATTTCATTGGAATATGGTTCTTTTCATTCACAAAATGCCACAGCCACCATATGATAAAACCCATTGAACATTAAACAAAAGATATTGTACAACATATCTTAAACAATTTAAACATTAATAAAATGAAAAATATAGTAAGAATTAAGATGCCCGTATTTAAACACCACCAAATGGTCTAATGGTAAGGTTATTAGTTTTGAGTTATAAAAGGTACCTTGCTAGGTATGTATATTTGTAGGTGGTTATAGAAGAGCCGGAAATAATCCTAAGATTAACCCGTTGTGGCCGCATACATCCGAGTGAAAAAGTACATGCTTTTATATACGAATAAACAAACACATGTCACAAACTAATGACTCTTTTTTACACGCTTTCAAGTGTCAACCTATTTCTTTTGATGATTTTACAATTCATACCCTACCCTATATTCTGAATGTACATACAAATACAAATATTGTAGGAACCATGATCACTCTTTATCACACAATATGTATGGCGTTAAACACAAGAGGATGGGACAATGAGATGGGACTGTGATGTATGGATTGTATATATGTTTGAGAGAGATGGATAAGTTTAAAGCCTTTTCTATTATTGCATACACACACAGAGAGTTAACCACTTCTCAAATGAGACATTTGAGAAGCTTATATAGTACAAGGATATTACCCTAATGGGCCTTGTGTGGGCTTCGTGGACTTTAGTACTTGGATTGGGCTTTTACATATAAACTTAGTCTAACATAAGCCCATATGATACAAAGTTCTAACTAGAGTGAATGACCATCACTTTAAACTATAAAATCAAAGCTAACTATCTCCCCCTAAGGGATTGTTTGCACGTTTTAAAACCTCTTGATTTTCATTCTCAAGTTTTGTATTAACAATCTTAAAATTTGAAGTGGTTTCCTGAAGCATTGAATATCTCATTTTTAATTCAACGTTCTCGTTTAAAAGCGTTTCGATCCTTCTGTTGGCGGGACCCATATTTGCATCCACAAATTTCTGACCTTGAGATTTAAGGTTTGAGATTTCAATGTCTTTGCTTTTTGTTAATTTTTCAAGCTCTTTGGACAATAAGACGTTTGTTTGCTTAGCTTTGCGATTGTCCTCTTTGCACTTTTCAAGTTCATGTTTGAAATTATCGATTAAAGAAGCAAATATGGCATGATCTTGATCATGAGAAGATCCATCCTGGGCAGGCTCACCTCCATTAGGATCCATATCTGGAGTTGTAGGAGTGATATTACTATCAAACCGATTCACCACATATGTGTCACTGATGGACTCAGGATGCGCAGGATTTGTCTTGTCATGAGCAAACACATTATCGAACAAAACAACATTATCATTATCATGTGAATGTTGTACCGTAGCCAGTATTGCCGTGTCAGATGAAGGTCTGATATGGTCAGCCTCAGTATCCCAAACAGCTTCATTCCTGTGTGTACCATCAGCATTCGAATCGTACCTTGGACTACTGTTGTCAACCTGCTGTTCTGACGATGTGTCACTTCCCGTTAAAACCAAGCTAGCAGCAGACGTTGTACCCTCATCGACTGTCTCTTCATCTTTGTTTGTCTCTTTCTCATTCACCACTGTTTCCTTTAATAGCATTTCTCTTTCAATTTGTTCTCTTTCCCGTTTCTGCTTCTCCATTTCAATTCTTCCCCGTTCTATCACTTGCTTCTCTTCTCGCATCTCTCTCAGATGAAGTGATCTTCTAGTAAGCACCAATTCCAGTGTGCTCATTCGACTAAGCAACTGATCTCTAAACTTTTCAGCTTCCAGGTATTTAGTGACGCAGTCACTCCATAATTGGCTTGTTGAATCATAACCTGGAGATCTTTCAACCATTCTGAAATCTAAGTTGAAAAACCATTTAAACTGCGTCTTGAGTGCTTGATATGCTACAATGCAGTCAAATCCATTTTCAATTTGGCACTCTATCTGAAATGTGTTATGCAATAGTTTCTCTCTGAAGGTTTTAAATTCTATTTCAGATCCGAAGAGTCTCGCAAACATTCGATGAAATGTATATGGAATCCACACTGGTAACTTTGCCTCTGTAAGTGTTGCACATTGAATTTTGACTGCTTTAAGGTGTATGAGACAACGTTCCTTCGAATGAATAGCTTTTTGCACAACTAGAGACATCTTTCCCTCTTGAGAACTCGATTCCATTTACTTTCGGTGTGTGATAAGGTTTATGTAGGATCGATGCACAGATCTAGGAGTTGATATTGATGTTGGTTTAAGGTTCACGAGTTATGTTTGGTTTAAGTCCTTTGTCGTTGAGAAAAAGTTGATAACCCAAAGTTTCTCACAAACACGACAAACTTTGAAAGTGGATAACAAAGGTAGAGAATCTCGACAAACTTTATAGAGTAACTGACACCAACTTGACAAAAGTCAAGAAACTTGATAAAGGCTGCACACTTAGTAACTCAAAAGCAAACACGTGAAAAGCCAACACGTCAAAGGTGAATGGTTGAACATATCACTTCAAAAGCAACCACGTGATACTGAATTCCTTTTTATTTTTATCACTATTATAATAGAAAGTTGATGTGCAATATATTATAAAAGAGACACAAGACAACTCAATATTATAGTAAACTTAGTATCAACTTCAACAAACTCAACACAAGCTCAATATTATAGTAAACTGGTCAGTATCAACTTCAACAAACTCAACTGCATGCTTACTAATGAAGAAACACGAAAAGACCACAAATAAACCGAACTCGAGAAGACTACAAAGTCGAGAAACACTACTTCGAAATCTTCCACAAAGTCAAGTTGATGTTCGATCAAGTTAAAGTGGGTCGACTAGAGTAAGTTGCTCGATTGGGTCACTTTTGTTCGACTAGTTTACTGCTTCGACTAGATCACCTTTGTTCTTTGTTCGACTATAGTAACTGCTTCGACTATATTACTTGGTTTGATCAAGTGAAGTAGTTCGATCAACGTTGTGGTTCGATCAAAGTTGTGGTTCGATCAAAGGTTTGGTTCGATGAAAGTTTTGGTTCGATCAAGGTGTTGGTTCGGTCAAAAGTTTGGTTCGATCAAGGTGATGGTTCGATCAACGGTTGTTCGATCAACTGCTCGTTCGACTAACCACTCGTTCGACTAACCTGCTCGTTCGACTAGACACTTGGTTCGATCAAATGAGTCGTTTGACTAGCTTGATGCTTGCTCGACTATAGTTGTTCGATGAAGTGTTTCGACTACTTAGGTTGTTCGACTATAGTTGCTTGGATCAAGAAGTCGTTCGATCAAAGTTGCTTCGACTAACTCGTTCGACTAACTCGTTCGATCAAGGGAGTTGTTCGACTATAGTCTAGCTCGACTAAGTGAACTTGTTCGACTATTCTGCTTCGACTAATCTAATGGTTCGATCAAGTTTCTGGTTCGATCAAAAACTAGTTCGATCAAGTTAGTCTGTTCGATCACCTCACTCAGATGCTTCGATCAATGCAAATCTGATGAACACTAGCGAGGCAATGAATCAGTAACAAGCCCTAAAAAATTTCCTAGATCAATGTTTGGCTCTTGATACCACTTGTAGGAATCATGATCACTCTTTATCACACAATATGTATGGCGTTAAACACAAGAGGATGGGACAATGAGATGGGACTGTGATGTATGGATTGTATATATGTTTGAGAGAGATGGATAAGTTTAAAGCCTTTTCTATTATTGCGCGCGCACACACACAGAGTTAACCACTTCTCAAATGAGACATTTGAGAAGCTTATATAGTACAAGGATATTACCCTAATGGGCCTTGTGTGGGTTTCGTGGACTTTAGTACTTGGATTGGACTTTTACATATAAACTTAGTCTAACATAAGCCCATATGATACAAAGTTCTAACTAGAGTGAATGACCATCACTTTAAACTATAAAATCAAAGCTAACAAATATATTACTCCGTATAAAAGAATACTGACATTGAATCTGCAACTTACCATACACAAATTCATTATAAAAGATACGAATTTGTGTAAGTATAACATACTTAAATCTGCAGCTAATCATTCACAAACTAATATACTTAAATCTAACATACAAAACATAATTCTTCACACTTAATCTTCCACTATTCTTGAACAATTGGACCAGACTATCTTCTTGTAACTTTTGTCTTCAACAAGCTTATCTTTTGTCTACAACAAGCTCCTAAACAACGAGAAAGAAAACCAAAAATTATTTTGCATCTAAAAAAATATCAAGCAAAGTATCCCACAAATCAATTTATACATCCTTAAACATCACAGTCAAAACAACTAACTGAATCGCACAACAAAATGACACTAGTCTTTCTTGCAACAGTTACCATATTAAATCACAAGCTCGTAGTAGCTATGGTATTATCTAAGAGAAATTGCATGTGCTGTTATTTGCAAGGCAGGGGAAAGCAAATGAACAAGTATCACTAGATTATTATTATCGCTGGTCCAAAGACCCGATGGTATTTATTTATAACATGTTTGCTAGTAATTGTGCAATCACAGCTACATCTGAATAAATCAACCTAGGTGGGTATGCAAGCCTCACAGTCACAAATCATGCATTTTTTATGAGAACCCAACAGTACAAAGTCACCTTTGGCTAGTAAATAAATACGGAATATATGTAATCCCAATATACATTTTCAGTTATGCAGTGCAGACTTTACAATGTCACATGAATTCTTGAATCAAACAGATTGCCAAGCTACATATTAAACACGATAATCACAATTAATTAAAACATACAAATCCATGTTTCTAATACATATAGTTCACATCATTGTGACAGACTTGATCTGTGTATCAGAACCTTATCATGGGTATATTTCCATCTTATTCTATACTTTTACAGGGTGTTTGGGAGCTTATTCTCAACTTAATACAGCTAAGGGGGGATTTGGAATTTTTTAAGCTTTCCTTTAACAACATAACATATCAGCAGACAACCAGCTTGATAGCAAGCTTTTATTCCTCCTCTAAACATACACAGTACAGGTTGTTTGGATAAGCCTAGCTTCTGCGCGCATTGGATTTAGTAGATAAGGTGGGTGTTTGGGTATATATTATGAAAGGGAATTGATTTGAACACTAAAGTTTTTGATTGGGCACTCTACTATGTGCATTACATAGTTGTGCTATGTTTACACTGTGCTCTGACTGTTTGTACAGTTGAGTGTCTCAATCAATATAAATAGTGTGCAAATCATCAACGGGCCTAGATTTCGGTAACAATGAAACCTCTCTATCTTTTATGGGCTAGTTATATGATGGGTTAACTCTTATACACTACTTACTCAAAAATACCATGCAGGTTATGATGTTTTTCATTTTCTATTTTTCTACTATTTTTTAGATAATAATGGTTTCCGACCATTTGGCCAACTAATCAACTACTTTTCTACTGTTAATAAATATATATGTAGTTATTTTATTTTAGTTCTTCATATGAACAAAGTTTTGTTACAATGGTGAATATCGACCACTGGTTAAAATACAAGAAACATACATGTGAATATAAACTACAATATTAAATTATTTTCTCCATTGTTTCCATTACTTGTGTAAGGGGAGGTGATACACAATACGATAAAAGACACGAAACTGACATGTAGATAAACAAATTTGGTTTGAGGATAAACGAGTTTGGTCAAAAATAGAACATCCCATAAAACCCGTTCAATTAATAGGTAACAGGCAGGGGCGGAGGGACAGTGTTAGTAGGGGGGGCAGTGCCCTCAACAAATTGGCCAAAAAAAAATTTTATATAGTGCAAAATTTTGGGTTTTACGGGACAAAACTTAAATTGCCCTCGGCCAAAAATTGAAATTGCCCTCAACAAAATTTTGGGATGCTGAAATTAGGCTGTTTGGCTGTAATTGGGGTGAAATTAGGGTGTTTGGATGATGAAATTAGGGTGTTTGGATGCTGAAATTAAGGTGTTTGGATGTTGAAATTAGGTGTTTGGATGCTGAAATTTTTTTGCCCCCCATATGCCATAAAACTGGCTCCGCCACTTAATAGGTAATAGGTTAACCCGTAAACCTTTTTAAGTATACGAGCCTCTAAAAAATAAGAAAATATAACGTGGTTTGATTTTGAATTTGAATTTAAATGTGTTTTCTTATGTATTTTTATAAAGCTTTAAATTAAAATCTTCTTGAGATTTAAACTCGTCGGACTTGTCATTTTTTAAATCATCTTATCATTTTTGTATTTAAAATGATCCACAACTCACCAACATGCTAACCTATAGTTTACCCAAGTCACACATGAGTTACATGTGTTACACATGTTCACATTAGGATTGAGTTTCCTGTTATGATGAATAAATGGATCATGCTTGGGTTAAGATTATATCAACCCGCCAACCAAAATACGTCAGCACGAACCCGACTCGATTACCACCCCTACTTCTATTCTTACTTGGTCATCCCATCTCATTCGATCATCAATTACTTGGTAATAACTATTTTCTATTTCCAGTGGGGATACCAACTGGAATAACTTAATTTCCTGGGTCAATATTGAGAATATTTAAGTACAAGCATCATTGAATCTTGCAGCATCTTGTGCAAGCATCTTTGATCTATGATTACGATAATGGTTTCCCGAGTGTGACAAAAACATTATGCTCATTAATAACCCCACTGAATAGCATTCCCATTCTTCGAGTTTAGCCAAATGCCGCAAAATGTTCGAAAATTTCTAATGCAAATATTCCAAATGAATATAAAAAAAAGGCGTAGAAATTTTCATTTGATTCGCGTAAATTCACCAAACAAGATAAGCAATGTAAAAATGTGGCACGCATAAAATCACTTCCCATTTGCACATTATCAAAGTAGCAATGGAAGCACAACCCCACAAACAATATAAACTTAATGTTCATCTACTACAATACCATCTTGATAGATTTATGATTGATCAAAACCCAATAGGAAAATTTACGTAAGTTCAACTTCATGGTGTAAAACAATTGGAGATGATAGTCTGATAGATATGAAGTCTACTTACTAAAAATGTGGCACGCATAAAATCACTTCCCATTTGCACATTATCAAATTTACGTAAGTTGTCAAAGTTCAAAAGATTGGCTACCAGTCTCTGGATTATTATAAATTGGGCTTCAAAGTCTACTTACTAAAATTTGGGCTACCAATCTCCTGACTATTTTCTTCATGTTGAGCTGTTATAAACCCCATTTTAGTTGTGTTATTTTGATAACCAAAGCTTTATCATTATTCTATAAATAGTTCAATATTTTATCAGCTATGTAAAAATCACCCGAGTCCATATTGATCAATTTAAAAACCTGGTTATTATTTAGCAGATATAGCAATTCACATGTGGTTCGAGTTGGTATCACTCAACCATGACGTAATTTACATAAATTAGAAGATGTTTGGCCTTTGATTTTGTATCAGGTTTCGACCACACTAGGTGAAGCCCGAATTTCTCTAATTGAACGTGCGACATAGCCTAATTAGCTCCAGTTAAGCTATCATATAGATTATCATTGCTAATGAATTAGTTTGTGATTATAAGCTCTATACATTGACCCACTTTATCGTATATAAGGTATGTTCGCCAAACACAGTGGTGGAACTTGAAAAATTATTTTGGGGGGGCGGAATTTATTTTTGGGGGGGCGAATCGAAGATTTTTTTGTATTATCAACTAAATTACCCCTAAAACCTATAATATTTATACTAGATGCCGCAACTTTTGAGGAGGCCGAGACCCTCCCTGCCCCTTAAAAGTTCCGCTCCTGGCCAAACATCATAATATATTGGTGATACAAGACATATCTCACATAGGACATGCCTTTTGTTTCTTCAACTTATATGCATACTTGTGATGATCACGAAAAAATAATATAGCGCCAAACTTTTTTGATGCCATTACCAACCCGATGCACAATATCCCCATGTAAATGAAGGAAATCTACAACTATTGGCAAAAACCCCCAAAATGCCGTTCAGGACCATAAACAAAGCTGAAAACTATTTATTACCATCACTTTATGGGGGCACTGCACAATAGTACTAGTTAAAAAAAAAAAAAAAAAAAATTGTGTTTTAGCTTTCTCACTCATAACTCTTTGTCCATGAAAGTAGTTATAAAACTAAACTAAAACATGTATCTTAAATTTTGGTTTCAAGTACCAAAAAATGCGCATCAAATTGCATCATGAATGCCCACTAATTCATTGGTACAAGAGTATTAAAACAAAGGAGGCTGCCCACTAATTGATTAAGACCTTAAGTCCTCAAAATGGGCATCGGGCAATCTTGAAGAGAATGTTTTGTGTAGGCACACTTGCATATAAATATTTCTTGGCTCATAAAATTCATATAGTAGATATCAAGATATGTTTTGTGTAAACCTTGAGTTTTAGTTTTAACTCACACCGCTTTTTACAAAACTTGAACCCACATATATCATGTCGCATGGAGGTGACAATTTGAGACCCACCAGCTAAACATGTGTTTAGTTGAGTAAATATTTATGAGATGATGAATCTAGTTGGGTCTCACTCAAACTTGTCAATTTTTGGTGTTCCGTGCGTTTGGGGAAAAAATGGTGTTTTTTTCAAAAATTAAAACTATATCGTAAAAATCCATAGGGGTCCCGGGCACCCGGAGAACCCCCTGGCTCGGTCCGTGTATACATCATAAAATACACATATGTCTAACAGTGAATGAAGGTGATATAACACCTTTTTTTTTTTTTTTTTTTTGATAAAAGATAATAAATAAAAAAATCCAACACTTTACAAAGAACCTCAAAATAGATCAACTATGTCGTAACTCATATCCGGTAACGGAATCAGGTGGGTCCCAGGATATTTATAGATTTTTGTGTTGCAGTGTTAATTTTGTTTAAAAAAAATCTCGATTTTTTATAAATGCATCATGTCCCAAAAAATTGTGTATAGAGTCTAGTTTGATTTTCCTTTAATGCACATAGTGATTTGGTGCTCTCGTTCCGTCCTTGCTCATATCCTCTGTGTGATACATGTAAGGGAAACGATTATTCTTTTGTTATTAACAAAACACTATAAATAACAAGTTAGCTTTAAATCAGTGTCTCGAATCATATCACTAGTCAAAGCTCGATCCACAACCAAGTGTTCAGGCCGAACTGTAGCTATCTCGGCCGAAAATTTTCTTCATTTTCGACTCGGAATTGACTTCAACTGGTCCAATCTAATCTGAAATGAATTTATATCATTGTACATTCCTAAATAAATGAGTACTTATCATTATACTGGACTTGCACCAAACAACATACAATTTGCATGTGGTGATGTTCCCCAATGGGGGGAGGACCTCATGATACAACATGTATTTTGAAGACCAAATTTATTACTAATAATTCCTTTTATTTTGTTTTATTGTCATGTTACAAGGGTTTTTATGAACCTGTTTTCTTGTATAGAGGAAAAAGTGGCACACAAGTTATGGAACATTATCACAACAAAAACAGTAACAATAACAAAACCCATCCTGCCAGAGTGATATATGAAAGATGTAACCATGTAAGATATAAATGGTCATACCCTTAAGGCCTTAAGTGAGAGTATACACTGAAGGCTGAGATTAAAGAGACTGCTTTTAAAACGACTTTCACAAGTGTATGCGCAAATATGACATGTATATATACATGTGTGTGTGTCGTTATAGACGCATTATCTTAACCCTTAAGACTAATTTGTTCAACATCAAAAACTATGTTAGCTTGTTAAATGGAAAAACATGATATAAGAAGAAAAAAATGTGTTTGCTTGCAGCCATTAACAGTTAACCAAAAAACTTAAAGAGGTCTTATTTTTCAAAATGATGTGTTCTTTATGGCAAAGTAATGACCTTTTCTATTATAATTAAATCGCGATGATAATAATCTTGTAAAAGTTGTATATCTATAGATACACTTGAGTTCTTGTATCCTAACTTATATGTGATTCATCAAAAGGTATATATATTCGTTTAACAAAACAGATTATAGATTTGTTGCTGGTTTTTCTTGGATATAATAAATTAGCATTTTTAATCATTGAACTATTGATTGTTTAATTATTGGTCTATGAAAAGCCTGTAACATGTATAAACAATGTGCTTGCATAATTTAATGTATCTAACGAATGAGATAGAGAGGGAGACTCTTTTATTAACTAGTTGAGATTTTTGGCTTGATTAAATTTGTAATAATGAAAAAAAATACAAAATGAAATAATGAAAACCACACTATCATTTCAGACTATATATCAGTAGACGATTCGGGTGTGTTTGGCGCCGAGAGTTTAGAAGCATTTAGGAGTGGTGAGTGTTTAGTATTGTGATTTTTTAAGTTCGTTTAGCAAGCAATAAATAGCTTTATCTATTTTTCGGAATGCCCATTTTCAACGCTCCATAAAGTAGCATTTACGAGCGTTGAACATTTAAGAGATATTTTACATATTATAATTAAAACTACAGCTACATTACCAAACATTTTTTTTAGCTAAATACAACTACTCACTACTCACTGCTCACTGCTGCTGTTAGTTTTGCCAAACATACTCGAAGTAAAATATATATGTAATAAAAAGGGTAGTGATTAAATAAAACGTATTATTTAGCATACGTTTACTCGTGATACATAAAATGAGAGCAATCATTTTGACAAACTTCATTTTTCAAAAGTTTATTCGTAACGTAAAAATGGGCATATGTACTGTACACTAAGGTTGTTAGAGTTAATGGAAAAATATTATCGTGTATGTCTAGATTCGAACACGGGACCGAGGGATTGCACACTTTACGTATGAATGATCAAGTAAATAATTAATATCTATATTTATTGTATATATTAATTATATGGACACGAAATTATACATAACGGACGTTAAGTAATCAACGAAATGTACTAACGACCGTTAAGTAAATAGTGAAAGGACTATTAGTGAAATTTGTGATTAGAAGAATCTAGAATCCCATAACTTGGACTAAGGCCGATCGGCTCAATAGGTTGTAAACCCTAATCGACTTTCTTTGGCCCCAAGTTTCCCATTCACTATAAATACAAATCTATGGGTTATTGTTTTCTCACCTTATGCACTTGCTATAACCCTAATTTGTGTTTTCTCTTCCTTGTATCTCCAAAACCGGTCGAACTCTTCTTAGAGTGTCGAACCATATTTTTTGTGTAGCAAAAATTATTTTGGTTTAATTGTGTTCAATCACTAGCATCATTGCTTGATCGGTTATAGTACGTGTGTATAAGAGTTCGGTAACAACTTACTTTAGTTGTTCATCTTGGATTGTGGAACAAAACGGTAAGGGGTTCCACGCTAATCCTATTTTATTGATCAAGTGAATTGAAGAGAAGATCGATCCTTGTTCTTGCTAGGATCTTGAGGTAACTCTATTTATTATTCGGTAATTCATTATATGTGTTAAATAAAGATCTTGCTTCCGCTACATACTCTTTATGTGTTTATTTATTTAGATGTTGATCATGCTATTTAAATTACAACAGTGGCATCATGAGCCAATTTAACATGTTAATGTAATTACCTAAACGCATAACCATCTGCTTAGCGCAGATGGCCACCGGCTGCCTGTTAAAGCTTGGGCTAATGCATGGCCTTAAAAATGGCGCGGGTTCGACCCTCAACATGCACTTGGTACCATAGTTAGGCATTTCACAGGCTTCACACCTTTGCCGGGTAGGGGTGATGGGTACCTAGTAGGTACACAGGGTTGAGGTGTCCCTGCCAACCTACCATGTTACTTTAATTACCTAAACGCATAATAAAAATCAATACTTGATTTAATATATACATGTTTGGTCGATTTCTTAGGTTTATGTTTTTAACATACTAGTAAAATCGAATTAAAATTTAGGGTTAGGGTTTCGACCCTATTTTAACTAATTATTAGTTTGGTAACCCTAAATTAGGACATGTTGTGTTATGTGTTTATTTGAGTAATAAGGGTTACGTTCCTGTATGATCCATGATTATTCATGCAAAGAATTATGGATTAGGGTTTGTTTATGTGCTACATGATTTTTAAGATAAATCTAAAATTAGGGAAGACCTAAATGCGGCCAAGTTATTTTGCGTCTGTGGTCCATTGGGCACAATGAGCTCGAAAACCAATGGGAGTTTGAGTAATTATATACATTAATTTTCACATAGAGATTATTAATAGGGTTTATCAAAAGGTTTGCATGTGGTTATATGATTTAATCATATATGTGTTATTATGAGTTTATTTATTTTTGTAAAATTACTTGATCTTTGTGTTTAAATTATGATAGATTGTAAGCAACAAAGAGGGTAATTTTTTGTATAAAAAATAAATGAACCTAATAACTATGAAACCTTTGTGGTAAATTATTTATTGCCAAGTCTTATGTGCTGATAGTGGTTCGCTTCACACGTTAATTTGCTACCAGGCGAGACTAGCAATTTAATAATTTACTAAATAAATGTTTTAAGCTTTAAAATCGTAAAGTTTTTAATTGATTGATGCAACTGTACATAATGGTCGAAGCGGCGGACCTAATGTTGACAAACTATAAAGTGGGTATAAGGTTGGTTTCGCATTAAATTGTGGCCTTAAAGATACTCCATTCTGTCTCTCCGCTCGCCTGTGCGTCACATTAGACTTACCAAGTACAACCATTATACATGTACGAAGCATCTTAAGGCAAAGTTGTAAGTTTCTAAACCCCATCAATTAAAATTTTGTTGATTTTAAGCTGCTAATGAGTAAATAGTTTTTGTAGAAAACATATGATACAAGATGAATGCATGACATCTTTATACATATTATTTGATTACACGTCAAAATTAATACCCTTCAAATTTAAGTTATATGCTGTAATACCCCGTAATTTTCCGGATATGTTTTAAGGAAGAATTATCCCTGTTTTTCATTTACGAACCTTTCTGAACTCTTTTGACTCTAAAACGTGAAGTTATCTCGCGAAACGTGGAGTTCGTACACAACGCGTACTGGCACAACCGATGATTTGATTTGATTATTTTATTATTTGTGAGAAACGAGGCGTATGAATAGTCGTTTTTATCGGAAATATTATTCTGAGCGCAATGGTGAAATTCCCGTGTCTTGAATCGATCGTTTACTAGTCTAAACGAGCCCCGAGACTCATTTCAAGAAAGATTGCTAAAATTACAGAATTAATCCCTGGACCAAAGTTCCACCTCCAGCCCTAAACTTTCGTTAATTACAGCATTGGTCCCTAGGGTTTTATTAAACCTAAACCTAGCTATATAAACCTAAGTATAACCCATTCTAGGGTTAAATCTCTTTCCCTCCTCCTCCCATAATCCGGCAGCCGCCACCCCCTCCAACCACCTCCCTTCCAGCCCATCCCCCGCCATCACCTTCAACAACACAGCCACCATCTACACCACATCCACCACCACGACCATCTCTTTTCTTTCTCTCTCTCGGTAACTAAAGATTTTTCCGGCGAGATTTCCGGCGACACCTGTTTGTAGCCATACGAGCACGGATCGAAGGTTATTTCTGGAGTTTGTTTTTGGTTCGAGTTACCACGGCGACCATCACCCCAGCCTCCATCACCATCGTTATTTCCCTCTCCTATCCTCCTTTTCTCGACATGGTAAAATCGAGAAAACGTTAGTTATTCATTTTTTTATGAACCGATTATAATCATGTTGTATTGTTTTCGTGGATCTAAAACTGTTTATGAAACGTGGTTATTAACTCGTGATTTAAAAACCGGATTTAAATGTTTGTAATATATGGTCTCGTGTGGTAAGATTTTATTAAAGTGGTTAGTATTTGATTTCAGTCATGGTATACGGGTCGGGTCGGACTCATGAGAGTTTCGTTTCGGTATACAGGTCTGATGTGAGGTTGTTATTGGCGTTTATACTTTAAAGTTGATGTTGAGTTGGCTGTTGTGTTGTTTTGTGCTCATTGAGTTTGTTTGGTTGTTGCGGTAAGCAAATTCGAGCCGAGACCTCTTGGTCTCGGCATAACAGGTTAATATATTCTTGATTATAGTTATGGTGTCTTGATGTTAGGACTTGGTTGGAGTCGTGACTTTTGGTCTGTTTGGTTGTTTAACCGACGAGGGTTCAAGCCGAGACCCTTTGGTCTTGGCATGGTAAGTAAAAGCGAATTGTTGTTGTCAAAATGGGACATGGTGTTATATTTGATATATGTGGCCTCTTTGTTTGCGTCCAGTTGTTATCAGCCAATGGAATATTGATTTGCGGTTTGGTAATTATTGATTTGTCTAAGGTTGAGTTGTGTAAGTCTCAGTCCAAATGACACAAGGGTGTCGGGTGAATAATTTGGTCAAGTTTAAAAAGGGTTCGTTTGATTTAACTAAACTAACGAGTATTAAATTTTTCACTTGGCAATCATATTGGTACGTTTCGGATTATATAGAAATCGTAATTTAGATTTGGATAAGGATTATTATTTGACATATGGGACGTATATTGGATTTAATAAATACTTGAGCTTACATCGATATCATTTGGATATTGGACAATTTGGACTTATTGGACTTGGAATGAATACAATATATTAGACTCTAGATGACTTTAATATATTTGATTCGCGACCAATGCACAATAAGAAAATAATGTCTAATAACTAACGGATACTTTTTATTAAATTCTAATAAACTGTTTTGAGGAAATTGATTTATTTAAGTCACGACGACTTGAGGAAAGCTGATTTTATTAGTTAAACTTATTTCTATTTATAAAACGTTTATGTTTTATGCAAATTATTTGGGTCATCGGGGTAAATGCCGAAATGTACGAAATGATTTATTTTAATTGAAAGTGTTTATTTGTCGTTAACTTCTAGGTTTGTCTTCTTTGGTTTGAGTTCTCGTCAGTATTCTCTTGACTATGTCGATGTCTATTTCTCTTTGGCGTGAGTTGTATGTCGAGTCTATGTTTTCTTACCACACCACACGAAACGTTTATACTAAGCTTTTGATAAGTTTTGAAATCAAGTAATCCACGAAAACTACGACACATTGTCTTTTATAGACTTTATTATTTTGCGAGACGTATTTTGAGATAACCGTATACGTATTAGGTTGTGCCGATCCTAGACCGTTGTGTACCGCTGTGCTTGCACCTCCGTGTTCCGTCGTGCCGTATGTCTTGAGACCGTTGTGGATAGCTAGATGCCAGTTGTGTCTGTCATGATCTTTGCATTGTTGTGGCTAAGGTGAGTTCATGGCCCCTACTTTTACCGGTTTTTATAACTATTTTTGGGGGAGAATACATGCTCATTTCTACTTAAACTCAATACTTGTTTTTACTTGAAACGTGATTTGTTTTCTCAAACGTATTGTTTGGCTGAAATATATGACATGGCTATTTGTATGCGTTATGTGATTACCTGTTTATTGACATGGCATGAAATAGTGATTGTGGTTTATGAAACTGTTACGCGAGCCGGCTAAGGAAACTTGTTATATGAGCCGCATCTGTGCGGGATTATCGTTACATGACGCAATCTTGTGCGTGCTTATGAATATTATTTGCCGCAATTGTGCGGGACTATAGTGTGCACCTATAGGGAACTATTATTGTGATTTGACTTTTATGACTTAGCCAGCGTAACAGTTAAACTTGCATGACACTATATGAGTGTAGTATCTGTATGATTGATTGTGGTTCGCGATGTTTAATTATGTTATTGATTGCGGATTGGTTCTGGAACTGTGATTGAGGCAGTGTTAGCCTACGTTGGACTTGAATTGTTTGTGAACGATGATTTGAACTCGAAAACCTTTTTGGTTCAACCATACTATTAAACTTTTTAGTTCAACCCTTTTAGCATGTATTTTCAGGTTTAAGGCTATAGCTTATCTCTTGAGGCGCTTGGCAAGGGGCATGGTCATAGACGACTCTAATATGTATATTTGGGACCGCTTTACTTATTTATGGGCCTTACTTCCGCACTACTCTTGATTTATGTAAATTTAACATTTTTGTAAGCAAAATTTATTTTAAACGGTTAAGGTAAAACCGTTCTTTGTACCTTGTGTTGTGATACCTATTTAGTAGCACCCCAGTGACATGTATGCTTCCGCTGGACCCGATTTTCGGGGTGTTACAGATTGGTATCAGAGCCTAGGTTATAGAGAACTGGGTTTATTTTACAACCTAGACTATAACCACTTTTATGAAAACTTAACCCTATGGCCGCCACGTGCCTGCCTGCCAAGCTGATGCCTCGCCTTTGATTTTGTTTGAGGATATGATTGATGAGCTGTTTATGATATATTAGATGAGATGTATATGATATACTCGGCGAGTTGTTTAACGAGATGCTTGATTTTATATTCGTTGAGATGTGTGCCTTACTCTTGGATATTGTATATCCGCCTGTCTTAGCTGTTCACTATAAGCATTTCCATATGCTTATGCACGCACCGTACCTGTCACAGAGTTACGCTATTTCCTTGCGTAATCTCACTATTGATGTCGAGTTTGTATACTTTTCGTGGTTTTGGGAATGATTTTGGATGTAACAGACATACTACTAGTATAACTAGGCTGAGTATTCCAAAATTCATTGAACCTCGGGTGAATATAGACTGATCACCTATATTCAACCAGGGACAGTGGGACATAGCCTGATCACCTATGTCCGACTCAGAGGTGAATTTTGCAATACTTGGAGTAGTTATAATGGAATTATGTTCGGGTTGGTCATTGATTTTTGGAATGGTACCGTTTTGCATCTGTACACGGACATTGAATATTGCTTTCACACACACAACACACTGGCATCACAACACCGCATGAACCGTAATGCCCTTGGCACCGCTATACGTCTCCATTATATGGAAATCCTGGTTGCCGCCGTCTGGCCGTATTTTGCATCGGGTCGAGTTAGATCCGATTGGCACCGTTTGAATTCGAATTACTTATTTATAACTCCTTTAGAGCGTTATAAGCCCGTCCGAGCTCACTGGAATGTTTTGATTTGATTTTGGCCACGTTTAGATTTGATTTTGGCTACGTTTAGATTTGATTTTTTAACACGTTTAGATTTGATTTTGGCCACGTTTAGATTTGATTCTGGCTATATTTTGATTCGATTTTTGGCTACATTGGATTCGATTTTGGCTACATTTGGATTTGATATTGGCTATGTTTAGATTGGATTTTGATTCTGATTGAATTTGAATTGTTTGATTTTGTGACTTTGGACGTCATCCTGGATTTGGATCTGTTATTCGGCCTTGTTTTGTTGTGGCCTTGCTACAGTCGCCTTTACCCTAAGCCTTGTGCTCAATCAATGATGTTCATTTTTTTGATCGAGGTTGTTCAATCGAAGCGGTTCAATCAATGTTGTATCTCCCGCTTTTAGTACTATGTACATTACGGATTCAACCAACCGATTGTTAGTAGCAATCAACACTTTTCCTCGGAGTTATACTATGAACTCGCTAAACTCTCCATTTGACAGAGATTCCACGCCCAACAGAAATTATAAGAACTTAAAGAGTAACCTGAACCGCGATTCCTTGGGACAACCACCTGACTTTTCACTCGTACCTCGGAAGTACCAATGATCCTTGCTACCTCCTTACCGGATAATAAATTATGTCATAAACGAAACCTTGGAGGTAAATCTCGCGCCGCTACCAGAGTAATTTTTGATAATCCTACCTAATCTACTCACCTTCTACTAATCAATGAAACGACAGTATGGGCAAACTTTCTCATCCATACTAATATGAAATCATTACCCGGTATAGAGTGTCGACTCTTACCATTCTTTGATCGAGATAGTTATTTCACATCAAATTCCTGGCAATCACTCCAAAGAGCCATGAGAACAGATTTGGATATGAACACTGTGTATCATCTCCAGACTGATGGCCGAAATGGAGGAATCATTCAAGTGTTAGAAGGACATATTGTGTGACCGCGAAATCGAGTTTGGAAATGGTTGGAATAGGCACCTCCCGTTGGCCAAATTCTCTTATAACAAAACCTATTACTCTGGTATTCAATGGCACCGCATTAGGCACTTTATGGTCGCAAGTGCCGATCGCCGACTTGTTGGGTAGGAGTTGGGGATACCCAACTTACTGACCCTGAACTTGTTCACGAGACTACCGAGAAGATCGTTCAGATTATAACCGAGTTGCAAGCTGCTCACGAATCGTCAGAACAGTTATGCTGACAAATGATGTAAACCTCTTGAATTCCCAGTTAAAGCCTAGATTATGCTTAAAAATTCACCATGAGAAGGTGTGATACGTTTAGTAAACGTGGAAAGCTTAATCCTCACTATATTGATCATTTTGAAATCCTTGCTAGAGTTGAACCAGTAGCACACAGAATCGAGCTACCGTCAGGACTTAGCAGTATTCGCAACGTTTTTATACGCAAGTGAAGAAATGACTTGCCAATGAGGCAGTTGCTATTCCTCCGGGAGAGATCCAGATGGATGAATGTTTAAATCTCGTTGAGAAACCTATTGAAATCATGAACCGTGAAGTCAAACGACTTTAGTAAAGTCGCATCCCTATCGACAAAGTTCGTCGAAGCTCGCGAAAAAGACCTGAATTCTCTTGGGAACGTGAGGATGAATCCTCGTATGTATGTACTCATCTCTTTTCAACCGTAACGAGTAACTTGAATTGAATCGCGAGGACGCGATTCTGTTTAAGGAGGTGAGACTGTAATACCCCGTAATTTTTTGGATATGTTTTTAGGAAGAATTATCCCTGTTTTTCATTTACGAACCTTTCTGAACTCTTTTGACTCTAAAACGTGAAGTTATCTCGCGAAACGTGGAGTTCGTACACAACGCGTACTGGCACAACCGATGATTTGATTTGATTATTTTATTATTTGTGAGAAACGAGGCGTATGAATAGTCGTTTTTATCGGAAATATTATTCTGAGCGCAATGGTGAAATTCTCGTGTCTTGAATTGATCGTTTACTAGTCTAAACGAGCCCCGAGCCTCATTTCAAGAAAGATTGCTAAAATTACAGAATTAATCCCTGGACCAAAGTTCCACCTCCAGCCCTAAACTTTCGTTAATTACAGCATTGGTCCCTAGGGTTTTATTAAACCTAAACCTAGCTATATAAACCTAAGTATAACCCATTCTAGGGTTAAATCTCTTTCCCTCCTCCTCCCATAATCCGGCAGCCGCCACCCCCTCCAACCACCTCCCTTCCGGCCATCCCCCGCCATCACCTTCAACAACACAGCCACCATCTACACCACATCCACCACCACGACCATCTCTTTTCTTTCTCTCTCTCGGTAACTAAAAATTTTTCCGGCGACACCTGTTTGTATCCATACGAGCACGGATCGAAGGTTATTTATGGAGTTTGTTTTTGGTTCGAGTTACCACGGCGACCATCACCCCAGCCTCCATCACCATCGTTATTTCCCTCTCCTCTCCCCCTTTTCTCGACATGGTAAAATCGAGAAAACGTTAGTTATTCATTTTTTTATGAACCGATTATAATCATGTTGTATTGTTTTCGTGGATCTAAAACTGTTTATGAAACGTGGTTATTAACTCGTGATTTAAAAACCGGATTTAAATGTTTGTAATATATGGTCTCGTGTGGTAAGATTTTATTAAAGTGGTTAGTATTTGATTTCAGTCATGGTATACGGGTCGGGTCGGACTCATGAGAGTTTCGTTTCGGTATACAGGTCTGATGTGAGGTTGTTATTGGCGTTTATACTTTAAAGTTGATGTTGAGTTGGCTGTTGTGTTGTTTTGTGCTCATTGAGTTTGTTTGGTTGTTGCGGTAAGCAGATTCGAGCCGAGACCTCTTGGTCTCGGCATAACAGGTTAATATATTCTTGATTATAGTTATGGTGTCTTGATGTTAGGAATTGGTTGGAGTCGTGACTTTTGGTCTGTTTGGTTGTTTAACCGACGAGGGTTCAAGCCGAGACCCTTTGGTCTTGGCATGTTAAGTAAAAGCGAATTGTTGTTGTCAAAATGGGACATGGTGTTATATTTGATATATGTGGCCTCTTTGTTTGCGTCCAGTTGTTATCAGCCAATGGAATATTGATTTGCGGTTTGGTAATTATTGATTTGTCTAAGGTTGAGTTGTGTAAGTCTCAGTCCAAATGACACAAGGGTGTCGGGTGAATAATTTGGTCAAGTTTAAAAAGGGTTCGTTTGATTTAACTAAACTAACGAGTATTAAATTGTTCACTTGGCAATCATATTGGTACGTTTCGGATTATATAGAAATCGTGATTTAGATTTGGATAAGGATTATTATTTGACATATGGGACGTATATTGGATTTAATAAATACTTAAGCTTACATCGATATCATTTGGATATTGGACAATTTGGACTTATTGGACTTGGAATGAATACAATATATTAAACTCTAGATGACTTTAATATATTTGATTCACGACCAATGCACAATAAGAAAATAATGTCTAATAACTAACGGATACTTTTTATTAAATTCTAATAAACTGTTTTGAGGAAATTGATTTATTTAAGTCACGACGACTTGAGGAAAGCTGATTTTATTAGTTAAACTTATTTCTATTTATAAAACGTTTATGTTTTATGCAAATTATTTGGGTTATCGGGGTAAATGCCGAAATGTACGAAATGATTTATTTTAATTGAAAGTGTTTATTTGTCGTTAACTTCTAGGTTTGTCTTCTTTGGTTTGAGTTCTCGTCAGTATTCTCTTGACTATGTCGATGTCTATTTCTCTTTGGCGTGAGTTGTATGTCGAGTCTATGTTTTCTTACCACACCACATGAAACGTTTATACTAAGCTTTTGATAAGTTTTGAAATCGAGTAATCCACGAAAACTACGACACATTGTCTTTTATAGACTTTATTATTTTGCGAGACGTATTTTGAGATAACCGTATACGTATTAGGTTGTGCCGATCCTAGACCGTTGTGTACCGCTGTGCTTGCACCTCCGTGTTCCGTCGTGCCGTATGTCTTGAGACCGTTGTGGATAGCTAGATGCCAGTTGTGTCTGTCATGATCTTTGCATTGTTGTGGCTAAGGTGAGTTCATGGCCCCTACTTTTATCGGTTTTTATAACTATTTTTGGGGGAGAATACATGCTCATTTCTACTTAAACTCAATACTTGTTTTTACTTGAAACGTGATTTGTTTTCTCAAACGTACTGTTTGGCTGAAATATATGACATGGCTATTTGTATGCGTTATGTGATTACCTGTTTATTGACATGGCATGAAATTGTGATTGTGGTTTATGAAACTGTTACGCGAGCCGGCTAAGGAAACTTGTTATATGAGCCGCATCTGTGCGGGATTATCGTTACATGACACAATCTTGTGCGTGCTTATGAATATTATTTGCCGCAATTGTGCGGGACTATAGTGTGCACCTATAGGGAACTATTATTGTGATTTGACTTTTATGACTTAGCCAGCGTAACAGTTAAACTTGCATGACACTATATGAGTGTAGTATCTGTATGATTGATTGTGGTTCGCGATGTTTAATTATGTTATTGATTGCGGATTGGTTCTGGAACTGTGATTGAGGCAGTGTTAGCCTACGTTGGACTTGAATTGTTTGTGAACGATGATTTGAACTCGAAAACCTTTTTGGTTCAACCATACTGTTAAACTTTGTACTAAAACCTGTGAACTCACCAGCGTAAGCTGACCCTTTTAGCATGTATTTTCAGGTTTAAGGCTATAGCTTATCTCTTGAGGCGCTTAGCTAGGGGCATGGTCATAGACGACTCTAATATGTATATTTGGGACCGTTTTACTTATTTATGGGCCTTACTTCCGCACTACTCTTGATTTATGTAAATTTAACATTTTTGTAAACGAATTTTATTCTAAACGGTTAAGGTAAAACCGTTCTTTGTACCTTGTGTTGTGATATCAATTTAGTAGCACCCCAGTAACATGTATGATTTCGCTGGACCCAATTTTCGGGGTGTTACATATGCCATCCAACGAAAAGGAAACACCTGAGATTAGATGCCCTCATTACTAGAAGTCAAAGTTGATGTATTGATCAAGGGATGGTAATCAAAGGGTAAATTGAGTACTTTCATTACTAGCAGCCAAAGCTGATGTGATGAAACGACGTCAATTTGCAGTTTCTTAAGTTGGTTCACTTAATTGAGCACTTTCATTACTAGCAGCCAAAGCTGATGTAATGAAACGGTGTCAAGGCATAAAGATTTGGGGATGAAACATGCTTACATTTGCAACTGAGATTGGCAAAATATGTAAGTCCCATGACTCTAGGAATTGCAATTGGATATTGGCAATTGAATTCAACTCTACCTTATTTAGTACTTTCATTGCTAGCAGCCAAAGCTAATGTAATGAAACGACGTCAATTTGGATCCTGGTTTTCAGTGAAAATTAAATGGTGAATGTAGTTTACCATGGGTGTTTAATTTTCTTGAAAAATTAATTATCGAAAGTACTAACTTTTGAACTTTTTCTGTAGAAATGGCCCAACCCGAAAACACTAACATGTCAAACATGAGTTCTGCTTTCAAAACTATGATTGAAAGAGAAAAGCTGACTGGGACTAAAAATTTCAATGATTGGTACCGTTCTTTGATGATTGTTCTTAGAATGGCAAAAAGATATGAATATCTTAGTAAGCCTCTTCCTACAGCTCCTGCTGGTACTGCTTCTAATGCTGAACTTGAAGAGTACAACCGTGATTATGACAAGCACAATGATGTGGCTTGTCTCATGCTATCGGGGATGGATACTCAATTGCAAAAGCAATTTGAGAATTATGGCCCGATGGACATGATCACTGAACTCAAACGTATGTTTGAGAAACCACCAATGGCAGAGTTATATGATCTATTAGATTCTCTGGCCAAGTGTAAGCAGGAAGCTGGTAAACCCGTGAGTGCCCATGTATTGGAGATGAAAGGATATCTGGACCAATTGGAAGCACTCGGATGTGGTTACGTGCAAGATGTACAAGTTGGCCTCATCAATCGATCCCTCAATGAGGAGTTGTTTGGTGATTTTGTGCGCAACTTCAATATGCATTGCACGGGGAAGACAATAAGTGATTTACATGCAATGCTTATTGACTTTGAGAAGGGACTCTCAAAGAAGGCACCTACACCTGCTATAATAGCAATAAAAGGTGGTAGGGTTACTAAGCCCAACAAACCGCAGAACGCGAACAAGAAGGGCAAAGGTAAAGCTGACAAGGGAAAACAGGTTGTGATCCATCAGCAGAAGCCTAAGAAGCAGAATCCTCCTATGAAGAAGGATTATCCCAAAAAGGATATGGCTGCTTGTCACCACTGCAACACTCCTGGACATTGGAAGAGGGACTGTCCATTGCTGCTTGAGGAGTGTCGCAAGAATAAAAATGCCAAGGCTGCAAATGGCGCGAGCACTTCAGGTATTTTTATGATTGAATTATTTTCTTTTCCTCGTAAGCATAATGCCTGGATATATGATACAGGATGTGGTACTCACATTTTTAATACATCGCAGGGCCTTAGAGGAGCAAAGAAGCTGAGCTATGGATAAAGCTACTTGTACATGCGCAATGGCATACGTGCAGCAGTTGAAGCCATAGGGACATTCGATTTAGTTTTACCTTCGGGTTTAATTATAGTTTTGAATAATTGTCATTATGCACCGTCTGTTATTAGAGGTGTTGTTTCAGTTTCTTTGTTAAAGGATAATGGTTTCGTTCACACATTTAATGATAATGGAATTTCGGTTTCTTTAAACAATGTTTTTTACTTTAATGCAATTCCAATTAATGGTGTGTTTGAAATTGACATGGAGAATCATGTATCCAATAGAAATAATTCTATGTATAGCATTGGCAATAAGAGAATCAAGTCTAACTTGGATTCGTCTTATCTTTGGCACTGTCGTCTTGCTCATATAGGCAAGAAACGCATGGAAAAGCTGCAACATGATGGGCTTTTGCAAAATATCAATGGTGATTCATTTGATAAATGCGAATCTTGCATATCTGGGAAGATGACAAGGAAACCTTTTTCACATCAAGTGGAAAGGGCTACAGATCTACTTGGAATTATACACACTGATGTGTGTGGTCCACTTAGACATGTGTCAAAACGCGGTGCTACCTACTTCCTAACCTTTACGGATGACTATAGTCGTTATGGTTATGTTTATTTACTTAAACATAAACATGAAGTCTTTGAGACATTCAAGGTTTTTAAAAGTGAAGTAGAATTACAACTCGGTAAGAAGATTAAGGCTCTTCGATCCGATAGAGGTGGTGAATATTTAAGCCAAGAGTTTAAAGATTATCTAGCTGAGTGTGGAATTATCCAGCAGCTCACATCTCCTTATACTCCACAGCAAAATGGTGTATTTGAAAGGAGAAATCGTACATTGCTTGATATGGTACGATCTATGTTTAATCTAACAACTCTTTCCTTATCCTTTTGGGATTATGCCCTTGAAACTGTTGTTCACGTGTTGAATAGGATTCCAACTAAGAAGGTTGATAAGACTCCATATGAATTATGGACTAGAAAAGCTCCCAACTTGTCTTACTTAAAGGTCTGGGGTTGTGAGGCGTTTGTTAAGCGTGACTCACCAAATAAACTCCAACAAAGATCTGTTAAGTGTATCTTCGTAGGATACCCTAAGGAAACAAAGGGTTACTACTTTTACTTCCCACCAAAGAATAAAGTCATTGTGGCAAGGTATGGAGATTTCCTTGAGGAGAATCTCATATCTCAAGAATTCAGTGGGATAGTTTATGATCTTGAAAGTGATCAAGAATATACGTCACCTTCTGAAAACACTAGTACACTTCCTGTGGAACCTGAAAGTTTAGGTCCTCCACCTGAAGTTGAAGTGGTTCCCATTCGCAGATCTACAAGATCTGTAAAAGCTCCTGAACGTCTATGTTTAAACGTAGAGTGCAAGGAAACTATACTAGGGGATCTTGATGAACCTGCTAGTTATAGGGCTGCCATTAATAGTCCTGAGAAGGATAAATGGCAGGTTGCTATGAATGGGGAAATGCAATCCATGAGAGACAATGAAGTCTGGATTGAAGTAGACCTTCCTCCCAATGCTAAGGTTGTTGGGAGTAAGTGGCTCTTCAAAAAGAAAACGTACATGGATGGCAATGTACACACCTATAAAGCTCGTTTGGTAGCTAAGGGTTTCACCCAAATATATGGTGTTGACTATGAGGAGACCTTTTCTCCTGTAGCTGACATTAGAGCTATTAGGATTCTCATAGCCATAGCTGCACACTATGATTATGAGATTTGGTAGATGGATGTCAAAACCACCTTCTTGAATGGTCGCCTAGATGAAGACATCTATATGGCGCAGCCTGAGGGGTTTGTGAATCCAAAATTCCCTAACCGTGTATGCAAGCTTCAAAGATCCATCTATGGATTGAAGCAGGCATCACTTCAATGGAATAAAAGATTTGATGAGGAAATCAAAATAATTGGATTTACTCAAAATCTTGATGAGCCGTGTGTATACCACAAAGCTAGTGGGAGTGATGTTATTTTCCTAGTTCTATATGTTGATGACATATTGATCATGGGTAAAAACATTCCAAGATTACATGAGGTGAAAGCCTATCTTGGGAAGTGTTTTTTCATGAAAGATCTAGGAGAAGCAGCATACATTCTAGGAATCATGATCTACCGAGACAGATCTAGGCGGTTGATTGGTTTAAGCCAAAGTGCTTACATTGATAAGATAATGAAAAGATTCAATATGCAAAATTCCAAGAAGGGATTTTTGCCAATGCAAGTAGAACATGGCTTGAGTAGCAAAGCTTGTGCTTCAACACCTGAAGAGGTGGTACGCATGAAGAGAATCCCTTATGCTTCGGCTGTGGGATCGATTATGTATGCGGTACGATGTACAAGGCCCGATGTGGCATTTGCTCAAAACATTACCAGTCGTTATCAGCAGAATCCAGGTGAACTCCACTGGACTGCTGTGAAACATATTCTCAAGTATTTAAGATCTACGAGAGAAATGTTTTTAGTGTACGGGGGAAATCCAGAAGCAGAACTGTGTGTTACATGTTACTGCGATGCATCATGGAAGTGTGATAAAGATGATACGAAGTCTCAGACGGGATATGTCTTTGTCATCAATGGAGGTGCAGTGGATTGGAAGAGCAAGAAGCAGAGTACTATAGCGATGTCTGCAACAGAAAGTGAGTATATTGCTGCCTCAGAAGCCGCAATGGAAGCAGTCTGGATTAGGAAGTTCGTTTCAGGGCTTGGAGTTATGCCCTCAATCGAAAGACCTATAAAATGTATTGTGACAACTCAGCCGCAATTACATTTGCTAATGAGCCTGTAATCATGAAGAGCACCAGACATTTCCCGATCCGGTACCACTATGTTAGAGAACAAGTGGAGATAGGCGAGATCGAATTACTCAAAGTTCACACAGATGACAACTTAGCAGATCCATTAACGAAGGCTCTACCTGGTGGAAAGCTTAAACAACTTTCAGAGGGTATAGGACTTCGTTTAGCTGATAGTTTCATGCATATATGTGATTAGTATTTGGATAATGAGATGTTGTAAAACAGTTATTATTTTAATGAAATAAAATACGGTGTTATGTTTATTTATCATTATCTTAATAATATATCCTATATTTGCATGTTTATATCCATGAATATATTTATATATTCTAAACTGTCCGTTGTCGATTAATGATATGAGAATATCATTAAATGAAGACAAATGTGAGTATTGGTAGGATATACTTGAAGGTATATTGATGTATTGTGATACCAATTTCACATGATATTCAATGATTTGAATATAGGACTTATCCTGACTTCATGAGTTTACTTTATGGATCTTGTCATTAAGTAAATCATGTGTATATATTTATCCTCAGACTTGAGATACCAGATAACTGTCATGCATGTAGTGCATTTCTTTAATTCAATTTAACGCTATACGTAACTGGTAGCTATACGGATTGTTTTCGGAAGTGTTGCGAAGTGTATGAGTTATGCTCGTAGTCAAAATATGATTTGTTCCTTCAAATTTATTAATGTGGTATTAGAAACAAAATGATAAGTATGATGAGTATTCATCAAATGGTTTTTCCAGGAGACCACTACCCGAGTTGTACTAGGGGCATTGGTGTGTTGCTAGACGCTAACCAATGTCATTACACTTTTAATAGATTTTCAAGTGGGAGCTGTTAGAGTTAAATGGAAAAATATTATCGTGTATGTCTAGATTCGAACACGGGACCGAGGGATTGCACACTTTACGTATGAATGATCAAGTAAATAATTAATATGTATATTTATTGTATATATTAATTATTTGGACTCGAAATGATACATAACAGACGTTAAGTAATTAACGAAATGTACTAACGACCGTTAAGTAAATAGTGGAAGGACTATTAGTGAAATTTGGGATTAGAAGAATCTAGAATCCCATAACTTGGACTAAGGCCGATCGGCTCAATGGGTTGTAAACCTTAATCGATTTTCTTTGGCCCCAAGTTTCCCATTCACTATAAATACAAATCTATGGGTTATTGTTTTCTCACCTTGCGCACTTGCTATAACCCTAATTTGTGTTTTCTCTTCCTTGTATCTCCAAAACCGGTCGAACTCTTCTTAGACTGTCGAACCATATTTTTTGTGTAGCAAAAAATTATTTTGGTTTAATTGTGTTCAATCACTAGCATCATTGTTTGATCGGTTATAGTACGTGTGTACAAGAGTTCGGTAACAACTTACTTTAGTTGTTCATCTTGGATTGTGGAACAAAACGGTAAGGGGTTCCACGCTAATCCTATTTTATTGATCAAGTGAATTGAAGAGAAGATCGATCATTGTTCTTGCTAGGATCTTGAGGTAACTCTATTTATTATTCTGTAATTCATTATATGTGTTAAATAAATATCTTGCTTCCGCTAAAAGCTCTTTATGTGTTTATTTATTTAGACGTTGATCATGCTATTTAAATTACAAAAAAGGTTGTGGTTCCAATTTTGTCTACTTGCATTCTTTAATCATTTTGTTACGCGATATAGTTGATGAAGGCCGCCAGTTAGTCGATTTCTTCTTCTTGAGTACATTTCAGGCAACTTTGATTAGTCGTTTAACACGTCTCATTTTTAGCTAAATTGGTAAATCTCCCCTATACAAATCCTACATACTAAATCTTTGAAAATGACTCATTTCTAACGTGAGTACCCATGTTCTTTTTTATCCTTTGAGAATATAAAACTCTAAACAATAAGGCAAAAATATGTGTAAGAAACGGAGATCTTGGGACCTTATCAAATGGAAAACAACATCTCAACGTTCGATGTGGCCAAAAGGTTGCCTAATAATCCAAGAAATGTCACATGAATTCTAACCACATTGTTTCATCGATCACTCACCATCACATCATTCTTTTTTACTTCATCAATAAATACACCCATTATATGTTTTCGGTGATTATTATTTTTCTACTTTTATGAACTACCTATATTATGTTCAAAAAAAAAAAAAAAAAAAAAAAAGCCTGTATGGAATCCGAGTCATCATGGAGACTAGAACATGATCTAACGTCTTTTAAAGTGCATGGTGCACTTGCACAGAACAACTATTAGACTAGAAGGCAAGGAGAGTGTATTTTCACCTTACACTTCAGCGCCATCTCAGCTTTCTATCTCCTCTCACTTTCCCTCACACCTACTCACCTATTTGTGGTCAAGGTCAGCTTACCCTCACCTTTCATTAAAACACTCACTTTATACAAATATACCATACTAAATACCCCACACACACTAACAAACAAAAATATAAAACAATAAAACACAAATATGGGTCCACGATTTTGTAAAACTCAACTAGGTGAATCGTTCACCTTTTCTCATCTTGAAATATGTACCCGCGCGTTACTTTTTTGATTGGCCAAGGGGTTCATGTGTGAATTGCATGTTCACCTTAAGGCACTCACCCCTTTGCCAAGTAGCCTTATAGGTGTCACCAGTGGCGGACTCAGAAAAATAGGATGTCGGGGGGCAGTTTTTTTTTTTTTGTTTGTTTTGTTTTTTTTTGTTTTTTTTTTTAATTTAAAATACCAACAAAATGCGGAAGAAAAAACTAGTAATGTAATGATCAATCAAGTATTTTTACTTAGAAAAGAAGAATTTATAAAGCTTTAGAATGTTGAATTTTAGTATGTGGGTGGAGGCAATTTGATTTTTTGGTGGGGGACACTTTCGAAAAAAGGCCAAAATTGAAGAAAAAAATTGCACTAAAATCTCAACTTTTTCGGTTAACCAAGCCCCCCACACCTCCTACATAGATGTGTCCCTGCGCGTCACCACATCAAATAATACTCTTATATCATATAATACTCTTATAATATAAACAACCATCCACCAAATAACATTCTTATAACAAAATATAAAAAACAACCATTCTGTGTTATATGTTATGCACATATAACACAGATGCAACAGTGCATTATAACAAGTATGGTGGTGCCGTAGGTGTCACTTTAGCACCTAGAACATGTTCCAAGGTCACTTCGCCGTGCTCAATTAGGAGTGGATGTTGGTCAGCTGGTGTGACTCACTAAAGTAGTGATATAAACAAACAAACAAAAAAATGGACTTGATTGTCGGACTTACAAATATTTACTACTCCGTATTTTACTATTTACAATGTTAAAAGCTTTACAAGTGCATCATTTCATACCACATCACTAAACTATAAACATTTTTGCTAAAACTTATATGATTGGTAAAATACAACATAATGTTTTATTATCAAACAAAACACACAAATCTACTCATGTCACTGTTATTAGATTGTCGTTGATTTTTTCATATGTCTATCATATTTAATTAAGATTTTTACAGTTGGAGAAACGATTGTGAGGTATTTAAAAACTAGTTGAAGGAGCTCGACAATAAAAGATCAACCACCATCTTATTATTTAAACATCACAATTTCATAATATTTTCTTTATAATTTCATTCGTTTAACTATAACTCTACAATTATATGCGATATTCATAATTTATAACAAAGCACGTTCACGACACATGAACCTATCTTCACCTCACCTGCATTTATCGGTACCAAACCATCTCAAACATGGGTAATAAATTTCATATCGCATCGTTACAAGTCAATTCGATACATAGAATCACATCGAAACCTATCGAAAGTTGACTTTAAGGCATTCTCAAGATCACATGCATCACATTTTATTCATGTTACAAGTTATCGTGTTGTGTTATTTATTCCCCCTCCCTACAAAATTGGATCCCGTGGCTATTATTAGGTGTGACATTTCCATGTTTGGTACATTGTACCATATTTATTTCCTTCAAATAATCATTTCCAATGTTGAATCACCTATGACATAAATAATTAAATAAATGAGATTTTTTGTGATAAAAAAATACGATGTCGATAGCTGTAGCGGTTGGCGCCACTCTATAACGCCATCGTAATAGTCCAAAGCCACACCTCTCTTCGTGCCATAAGGGTTGGTGTTGTGCCCACCAACCATGCCATACGTTTTTTCTTTTTCTTTGTTTTTTCGCGTTGCATTTGTGTCTTATAGGTTATGTGATGGACATGGGGTGTGGTCAACTTTTGAAAAGAGCTTTTTTTTTTTTTTTTTTTTTTTTTTTTTTTTTTTTTTTTTTTTTTTTTTTTTTGGAATTTATAGGTTTCGTGTTATAGAAAAAAAATGTTGAGGTGACAACATTTTCTCCTATAACGCCAGCCTTATACCGCAAAAGTATCGGGTGCTCTGAAAAAGCGATTTTTAGATAATAATATGTATGGTTCGATGGCGTTTTGGTAAAATTAGCTAAAGTTGGAGTTGAAAGTTGTAGTTTATTCTAGGGATGGCAATCGAGTCGTGTTCGTGTTAATCTATTCGGGTTCACGTGTTGACGGGTTAGTATAACTTCTACCCAAACACGACCCATTTATTAATCGTGTCAAGAAACTCAACCCTAACCCAGACCTGCATAACACGTGTAACCCGTTTGTAACCCATTTAAGTAACCCATTGATCAAGCAGGTTAGTGGTCTGTTGATTTAACTAGTTTAAATGCAGAAATGATATAAGGATCTAAAATATAATAAAAATAATATACAAATAACTATACGATACGTTAATTTCAATGATATCTTAGGTATACTCGTAATTCACCCATATTAAGTACACAACAAAATTTATTTAATCCACTACTACACAAAAGCTTATATAGATCGGTGGAAAACCCACTTATAGATCGGTTTTGAACCGTTCTATATAAAGGTGATCTTTATGAGCGAGTCACATATAGATCGGTTGAGAACCGATCTATATGATCCACATATAGATCGGTTGATACCAGATAACCGATCTATATGACAACACATATAGATCGGTTAATACCCAATAACCGATCTATATAGGTTTTTTCCAAATTAAAAAAAAAAATTATAGAAACCCATATTTTTTCCAAATTTATGTTCAATCACACAATACACTAATATTCCGATACATATATTCAACAAAATAATCATCTTACAATAAGACACCAAATGGCTTCAAAAAATACAACACCATATAAATATATACGAACAAAAAGTGAAAACAGGTTCAGAGGTAAAACAAAACAAATCCAGACCCATACTCCTATTGACTTATCTTTTGACACTAACTCAGTTTCAGCGGAAGAAACTGATCTAACCCACAGCAATTACCACAAATGCAATAGATCGCACCCATCCAAGAAGGTAAATCTGCATGTAGTATTTTCATTTCCATGTTTCTGCGAAAATATGTTTATGCACGTTCGATGTTATAAATTTTATTATGAATATAATTGAACTGCTGCTAGTTTTCATGTGACTTTCTTACACTGATGATGAGATATGCTTCAGGGTGCAACTGAAACCTAACATTATTTGATCTTGCAAAGCTCAACATTATCGGCTTAAAAAAGGGTTTGGCTTCTTGAACGAGCGTGAATGGTTTCAAGCCTTTCCAACATACGGGGAGGCTATCGTCATCATTTGCATTAGAAAGCGGCAATCCTCTTATATCGTTTCTAAGCTGCAACAATCCGTTTGGATACTAATCTCAGTGTGGCAAAAGGCAAAAAAGTGAGCTAAATGGACTAAATACAATTACCATAGGGATCAAGGCTCCTCTTTTGTCAAAAATTTGTAATCATCATAAATAGAATTCTGTTGATCCTCCTCCATCTCTTCCTGCATATATACAATGAAAAGATGTGACATTTACAATAAGATTGAAAATATGAACACTTTAGATGCAAATTTTACTGTAATTGCGAAACACACACATATCATTAATTGCGCCAGCTGTTGGTTCAACACTGGTCATTCCACCCCCTGAAAGCAATAAAAACGGTTCAGCCTTGAGGACAACAATAAATATACTTTTTCACAAAAACTAGTAATATTACATTATGAGCCTTTAACAACAGACCTGCAAAGAAATGTATGTGGCTCGAGGGTAACAACTACAAATGTATGTGGCTGATTGGACTGCAGGACATTATTTTTTCTCGCAATACCTGAAGGGAAGCAAGCCTGAGACTAGAAGATGTCACCTGTCAACAAATCAATGAAGAGGATAAGGAGATCTAACCTGTGCAGGTGGACGGTTTTCATCACCGACAAACTGTGTGTTGTTAGTAGGTACGTGAAAGCTTATCTCCATCAATGAATCTTTCTGCATTAAATAAAAAACAAAATAAAAAAATAGAATAAGAATAGACATAAAGCCTAGTAGTGTAAAGGTGCACAAACTATATCATTCACGAGAAAGAAATGGAATTTAATTAGCTAAGAGCAACCTCATTTGCACCAGTGGTAATCTCTGATATTAAATGCCTCTCAAACTTCAACGATAATTCCCTTAACTCATATACTTTGACTTGTGGAGGGTAGATGCCTAATGAACTCAACAGTCAGCAAGTTTGACAAGAGAATCCTACCAGATATGCTTAGCAGATATCTTAACAAAACAAATACAGCAAGTTCGCAATAACCTGAAGCAATAAGGAACTAGCCATCCGGGGTAGCTTTAATTCTAGTTGTAGCGGTTTCAAATCTCAAATCCTGGATCAAATCCACCCTTTCCATATAACCTATACACAATAAAACAAACCTCTTTTAAGACAGAAGCACAGACAGCGCGCAGTTCTTGCAACAAATTGTCAATCACGTTATAAGGGGGTGTTTGTCTGAGCTTATTTAATGAGCTCATGAGCTTATCAAAATTGAGCTTTTAACTTATATAAGTTCATACGGCGCTCTAGTGAATTCGCTCATGAGCCATAAAAATTGAGTTTATGAGCTTATCAAAGTTTCATTAAGCCAACCTTTTTCAGCTTATGTGTTTACCAAGTTGAGCTTATGACCAAATTAAGCTATAAGCTCAGATTGATAAGCTCATAAGCAAAAATATATAAATAAAAAAAGGGTTTATGAGCTTTTCTAAATTTACATAAGCTCGTAAGCCCACTATGTAAGCTAAAACAAATACTCCCCAAATAAGCCAAAAAAAGGTACTATAATCATTAAATAAGCTATCGTATACAGATGATTATAGTGATGAAGATGACAACCCACTATAATCATCAGCCTCAAAAAAAGGCTATCGTACAAGGGTTCTTTTACCACTGAAAAACTATGCTTGAATCACAATCTCACAGCTTAAGTCCCGCGGTTCACAAAATTAGGCAAACAATGCAAAGTTAATACTTAACCAAGCAAGTCATCGGAAACTATGGAATTAAAATTTATTACATAAAAAAATAATAATAAACAATTCATCAACAAATTTACAATTAACAATGCACGAAATTGACAGAAACTATGTACGAAATTTAGATCTTAACTTACATAGAGTGAAGGTAAGGGTTGAAGCTTCGACAGGGATGGGGGTGGTGGTGAGTGGTGGAGGTGAGAAACCAGACTATTGAAGAGGGTGAATGGTTAGGATTTGTTTGGTGAGACTGGTGAGGAGCTGTTGTGATTTTGGAGAAATGGTTAGGGTTTGTGGGTCTAAATTAGGGTGAGAGGCAAATGAAAAGTTCTAATTTGGGTGAAGCGGCAAATGAATATTTGTATCCCGCCTAAATTATTAGAGACTTAATAGATCGTTGTTTCTAAAAGAAACGATCTATTTAATATTTTTAGTTAGTTAGATCGGTTTTTATCCAAATAACCGATCTATTTATTATACTTCCCCATCTTTTCCATTTATTAGATCGGTTTTTAGGTAAACCGCTCTATTTGAGGTGATCTATTTAAGCTTTTGTGTAGTAGTGCACAACAAAATTTATTTAATCCACATCCAACTTAAAAACGAGGTTATATATTTATTTTTAGAATTTTATATATTTAAACGGGTTCACGGGTTGACCTATTTAATAAGTACTCAACCCAAACACGACTCGTTTATTAAACGGGTTAGATGGGTTGACCTGTTTTTTACCCAAACCTGTTTAACTTCGTGTCGGGTTCGTGTCGTTTATCGTGTCGTGTCGAGAATTGTCACCCCTAGTTTATTCTGGTGACTTAGAAGCTTTTTTTCGTAAATAATTTTGGGTTATGCTATTAATATCCTCTTACCCTTCTCACCCTTTGGTACTTGCTTTATTAACGGAAAAAACTAGTTTTTTATTATTTTTTATTTCGTATATTATTTATTTTACAGTTCAACTTTATACTTTATGTTTCGTACTTTTTTCAACAGTTTTACCTGTTTTATTAACAGGATAAGACAGTTGTCTATGGCTTTCTGCTTCGGATTTTTTGTGTTTTACTACTTTTAACTTGTCAAACTTTTTATTTTTTGTTCTGCATTTTTTATTCGTAAAATTATAAAAGTAAGAAAAAAAAAATTAAGGGAGGTTGTTACTTGTAAATTTGAAGGATACCAATGAACAAAGCCAATATTTTTTCGCAAGTTTTGCAACCTTCCGAATATTATTTGATGAGAGCTTACATTCCTAGAAAGACAAGACTAAAGAATTATAACGTAACAAAAATGTTTTGTTATTGGACGTTTTGCCTAACTATTATTATCAATAATTAAATTCCATAATTTGACATTTATTCTAAAAAGACTATCTTGAACCTATAAGTTATACTTCTTGTAATTACTTTCATTAAATTATAACCAGTTTTCACTTTTAACGTGCAAGGGGAAGTAATAAAGCTTGTACATGGTTAACATTAGCAATGACACCGTATCCATATAAAAATCTTAAAATAATGACATTAAAAAGGAGAAAATGATTTATTATTTTGAAATTGAATTTTCATCCCATTGACAATAACATGCTTCCAACATCTATCAACTCGACATCTTTCATCTTGAATGAACCTTGAATATAGGAAAAAAAAAATAAATGAATAAATAAAATCCTAAAGTACATAAGTTTATTATTTTTATATTTTAAAGGCTACTTTGTATATAGGTATATAGCTACATCTTTTACATTTTTTTTTTTTTTTTTTTTTTTTGAATAACAGCTTATATTACCAAACAAACAAATACAACAAAAAGGACAGCCAAATCTACAATCAAGCTAATTGTAGCAAAATGACCCTCACAACCAAAATAAACCAATAAGTGTTGGAATATGTATATCATAACAATTATATAAAACATAAACACATACACATCAAAGCATGCAGCGGAATATAGGATCTAATACTAGTAATTAATTAACTAAAATAAAAGAATATGCGTACCTTTGATTTCTAGCAAAATAAGAAATCTATTGTCCAAGAACAAGTTAAACCCTAAATTAGGGTTTAAAGAACTCGACTAAATACAAGTCGAATAGGGCAAGATAACACAAGCAAAAGTATGTTTGATCTTCGTTCTTGTACACACGTATTAGTAGCGTTTCAATGAGAAAAGCTAGGTTATTGTTCACAAACAAACCAAACACTTATGTTGTGAATGTTTGAACGAAATCCCAAAGGGTTTGGGAGGTTCGACCGGCCACACACAAGAAGAGGAGAGAAGAGAGAAATTTGGCTTGCAAGGGAATCAAGATTAGGTGAATAATGAATACAAGAGGCCTTGTATTTATAGTAAACTAATCTTGTTCTCCAAGCTAGGGTAGGATTGCCCTAATCCCTTCATTCGGCCGACCATAAGGATTCTAGAGGGATTCTAGATCCTTCTTGGCTACTAATTTCATCTCTAGTACCTTAACTTGCTATTTAACGACCGTTAACTAAACCTCGTTAAATACTAACGCCCGTTAAGTGTTTATTTGTGAAATTTAATAATTAAACATAATTTATTATATTAATTATTAAAACATTGAAACTAATACGTAATGTGTGCAATCCCGAAGTCTCGTGTTCGAAACTGGTCATACGTATATTAATTTATATCCATAAACTTAACAGCTCCCACTTGGATATGCATTAATATAGTAATGACATTGGTTAGTCTAGCATAACACCCTAATGCCCCCAGATCGACCCTGAGTATGGTTTCCTGGAAAAAACCTTTTGATGATTCATCATCATACTTATCTTTTTGTTTCTAATACCACGTTAATATGGATATGGATCTAAGTCATTCCATAATTAACTATTCTGTTTCTCGTTATTTCATAATTGATCAAGATTATCAAATCATCTGAACGTATTCCAGATAGACCTTGGGCGTGGCCACGCAAACATCTTGTCAACCCTACGAGGGGCCCAGCAGTATTATACTTCAAAACAAATTTGAATGAACAAATTCTTTCTTGACTACGAGCATAACCCTTGAACTTTGCATCACCTCCGAAAATAGCCCTTATAACTACCAGTTACGGATAGCGTTAGACTATCTTTCAGAAAATGAGCTACATCCGCGGCTGTTATCTGGTATCTCAAGTATGAGGATAAATATTCATGATTTACTTTAATGACAAAGATCCATAAAATATAATAATGTGGTTGAGATCTGTCCTATATTCAATTTATCCATTATTGAATATCATGTGAATTTGGCATGTACAAGTGTACAACGCATCAATATACTTAAGTATATTCTACCAAAACTCATATTTGTCTTAATTCAATAATATTCTCATATTATTGATCGAAAAAGGACTATTTAGAATAACATAAGTTATTCATGGATTTAAACATGCAAATATAGGATACAATTTATTATCAATGAAAACAAACGTACCAAGTACTTTAATTCATTGTAAATAATAATTGTTTAACATCCCTTATCCAAATACTAAAATAGATCAATGCATGATGATTCTTATTAATGAATTATGCCTCAAGTCATGTCAAACATACTTGTTGACAAGGCATAAATCAACTAATTTTGAGATTATTTATTTCAAGAATTTAATTAGTGGAATTCTTGTATGTGTGCACTCAATCTATCTTGATATTGCCACATAATATTTCATAAAATACGCGACATCCTCAACCACGAATTTATGATAATCAAACTACCAAACCTTTTATAGTTCAAAGTATTCTAATTCTTTAATGTATAATGCAACTATGCTTATATTTAAGCGTAACTAGTACTATGGCCATTAACTAGGATAAAATCCTACCATGACTAGTATTGAGTGTCATATCAATCTTATTAGCATCATTGTATGCAAACAACAACATGATCTTTAAAATTCCGTAAACTTTGATATCCATTGTGTAATGTTTGATACCTTCAAATCTTTCAAGATTTTTCAACTATATCAATTACGCAACAATTTTCCATCTGGTTCATACTTAAAATTTAGGAGCAACTCCAGGCTGAGGATGTTAATTCTAAATCCAACCATATCTATTACACTTAGTTATCTAATAACTTTCAATTAGATATTAATGTTGTCAAATCATCTTTCATCCAGCATGATACAACAAATAACATGATGTACATGAAAAATCCTTATGTCAAACTTAGATTTTTATTCATGTCATATCTTTTCAAAGATATGAATTTATCTAGACATTCTAATATTATATCATGTTTTATTAGAATTAATTATTTTACCGCTTATGTTTATAACAATAAACATATATTACAAGGTTGTATGTTTATTTCCTAAATCTTCACGTGAAGTTTCATTCCAAACTAAGACTTAACATTTTAATGTTAGTAGAATGTTACTTCCTATATGTTATACAACATATATTAAATAAGAAAATAAATATAACACTCCTACACGCATGCATTAATATTAAGAAATATCTTATTTTAATTTATAAATCAACACAAGGATTTAATAACTAAATATAAGTATATCTCCTAGACGCATGCATTAATCCATTCACAAATGATTGCACTTTGTATACTTCCAAAGATTATTTGAATTCAAATACTCCTTTCAATTACTTATCGTCCTCGCACAAGTAATTACTCAAAAAGAGTTTTGATATTTCATTGTTAATTTCATATAACTGAAACTAAGAATGACAATCACAATCTTTATTCATTTAATGTGCCTAGAAAGAATTTCAATCACAGTTAATTGCTTAAGTGCGATTGATAATCTTTTCACACATTAAATATGTATACAAAATTTTTTCCATTATGATTTATACTCAAAAATTTAAATCTCTAGGATTTTCATTTCCTTTGTAGAAACTCATCTTCATTCTATAGTGTAACTATAGAGTTCAAGATTAACTAAGTTTCCAAAACTAGTTATCTTTCTGGACTGCATCTAAGCATTCATAGTATGAGTAATTTGCCAAATTCAATATTTGCAATTTATCAACAGGTTTACCATAGTCCTGTAACTCATAATCCTCAACATATTATCCAAATATTTGAGATATCCTTGCGGATCTATGAATGAGAATTCCATCATCTTGAGATTTAACATTAACATGTTTAATCCTCATTATGACTTTGCTAGTGTATTTTTAGAAGATTATGTATCTTGTAATTTTATCTTTTCAAGATAAAATCTCCCACTTGCCTTTTGCAATTTATAGATTATCTATAAATACTTAGCAAGTAGAGCAACACAATATTGTTCTCTTTTGGGACATTACAAAAATATATTGATAGTTCCTAACATTATTTTGTTAATGACCTACTCAAAAGCAGTTTAACAAATTCAGTACTTCAATTTTAAGACTTAATGTGATTCATCACATTCTATAATAAACGGTGTCTTATTAATCTTCTAGGTCGGAGTCTAATTGAGTATATATAACCTATACTCAATATTCTAACCTTGATAGCTTTTGGAAGAACGGAAGATATAGTTATCTTAATCAAACAATGTAACAAGAGTTTGATTTTCCTAACTGAACATACCATACACATTATGTATTTAATTAGGATTAATATTGTAAGTCAATCTTATAATATGTAAGATAAATATATTTCGTTTTGGCTGGCCTATTTACCAACTAAGTCAAGTTAATGGTGAAATAGATTTCCTAAGCCAATTGCATGCTTTATAACATAAGTACTTTTTAACCAAGTCACTTCATGTCCATGTCTTAACAAGAAGATATAAACTATTATAATCCCAATATACGTTATAAATCATTGATCAACTCAATGACTTCTTGTATATGTCTTAATTAAAAAACATAACAAGTTAACGTCTTACTTTATTATAAGTCTTGTAACAATAAAAGACTTCATATTTATATCTTTACAATTAAATATAAATATGCATAACTAAAGTAATTATGAACACCACAATTTGGTTTCAATAATATATCAAGTTAATTTATTACTTCATATATTTATGACATTCCTAGAATACATAAACATTCAAATTTGAAGTAGTATAAGATTACTTCATTTATTTATGTCATTTCAATAATACATAAATATTTAGTTTGAAGTAGTCTTATTATCATATTGACACTTGTTATAATAATTATCTAATTTAGAAACTTGCAAATTAATATAGTTTCATTACATCAGCTGAGGCTGCTCGTAATGAAAGTATGTAATTTACCTTGTCATTAATATCTATGTCAAGGTCTCACTTACGCTAGATATTAACTCCAAGTGTTCTATTAATTAGATGTGAATAAATCACATTAGAACATTAGTCTCTTGCCTTGCAGTCAAGAGAATCCTTTAAATCATATTCCTTTGTGTTGTTGCTTGCACACTATAAATATTCTCCCACTTGTGCATGGAACAACATAATATATCAGATAAACAACACGTCAATCGTTTGTTTATGTGATCAATATGATTATGTCATAGATATGAGTAGATATAGAACCACTGAGAGGATTCGATACACTAAAAGGGTGTTAGACCTTTATAACGTGTGTATATGATATCTTGAGTTAATATGATTAAGTATGCGGAATCTACTTAATCACTCTTAGAAGGTTATTTGGTTATGGAATGGAACAATTGTTTTGTATAATGGACTATGAACACAGAACATATATCACTAAACGATTCAATATTATTGAGAATAATACGAGTGATCTTCACTACCACTAGGGTTACAAAACCTTGAATCTTATGTTTTTATGACTTATGATATTGTTGTGTTTGTTCTTTTCTCTTAGCAGTTATTAAAGTTCTATCAAAGGCACATTCATATATAAGCTAAGATCTTTCTTTTATAGTCCAAGAAGGATCTTTACAAGATTGTTAAGTCTTGTCGAACTACTAGTATGAGTGTGTCAGTCATTAAGATACAACATGTATCTAAGTTTACAACTTGTTCTGAGTATATGACTGATCACATGGGGTAAGATATTATCTACCGTATATACTTGACTTTAGTACACAAATATCTTCTTCATACTTATCTCTTTAGCACTAGGATGAGTTACACCAGCAGTAGAATCTCTAACACTAGCAGCAGAATGAAATACACTAGCAGTAGAATGATACTTAGTGAATTTCCTTGGGCAAAACTAACTTTGTGAACGTTTAATTCTTGATACTAATCTTCAGAACATTTAATTCCCAACAACCACCTTGTCTAGTAAGGAAACGTATACAACTATCCTTAAAACCACAAGTGTCTACAATTGGAAAGTAATTATCTCAAAACATACTAGAGATAATTTTGGTTACTACCAAGATAACAAAGCTTGTAGCTCCCACTGAATTACAGATCATTACATTAATATATATAATTCAGTAATTACAACACAATGCTCCCACTGGATTTGACAATATTATAAGTGTTTCATAACCAGTAAAAGCAAATAGTGTGCTATTTACTTTCCTACACCTTTGAGAAATCCTATACGTAACAATTACTTAGGTACTCAAAGAATGTATTATACTTTAATGATGGAATATCCATCAATGCAATTAACTTGATAAATTGGGCATGCAATTTCTTCCTTAATAGGTCTACCATCCCCACAGTGGTATGTAGCACCTTTAAACGGTCAAAGCACAACAACTAGACAATGTATGCTAGTTTGCCTTTTACCAATTTTGCGGTAACTAGTTTAGCTTCTAATTTTAATAACTCATAAAATGTGCAATTTTCTTAACTATTAAAAATTTGCTATGAGTTATTGCTTATAATTTAGACAATTCTAATTTTCCTATCATACCTTTCTCATACATGAAAAGGAATAGGATTAAGTCTCACTCTTCTCAAAGAAAGTATACTAGGTTTATTCTTTTAGTAAAGTTGACTCTAGCCTAAACCCTTACAGGTGTAGATCATCTTTCCACTAAAAGAATGCCCCACGTTTACGATTTTAACGTTGCATTTATATATTAAAAGAATTTTCTAAATTCAATTTTAGTATTTTCGATAATACAATCTTTCAAGAAAATTAAACACCCATGGTAAATAACATTTAACCATTTAATTCACTGTAAACTAGGATCCAAATTGACATAGTTTCATCACATCAACTTTGGCTGCTAGTAATGAAAGTACTCAATAAGGTACAAGTCAAACTCAATTGCCAATCTTAAATTGCAATTCCTAGAATTATGAGATTTACATATTTTGCCAACCTCAGTTGCAAATGTAAGCATGTTTTATCCCCATCTTTATGCCTTGAGTGACTAGTCCATCTTACTATCAACTCAATTAAGTTAACCAACTTAAGAAACTTGCAAATTAACATAGTTTCATTACATCGGCTTTGGCTGCTAGTAATGAAAGTATGTAATTTACCCTTTGATTACCATCCATGCTCGTCCATCTTACGACAAATGGAATTAGTAATCTCAGGTGTTTCCGTTTCATTGGATGACATATAACTTAAATTAAGGGTATTTATTTTGATGTGTGTTATCAAAAATATGTACAAAGATGTCATGCATTCATCTTGTATCATATGTTTTATGTAAAAAACTTTTACTCATTAGTTTCTTTACTAAGCTTAAATCAACAAAGTTTTAATTGATGGCCTTGAGAAACTTACAACCTTGCCTTAAGATGCTTCGTACATATAATGGTTGTACTTGGCAAGTCTAATTTTAACGCACAAGCGGGCGGAGAGACAGAATGGAGTCTCTTTAAGGTCACAATTTAATGCGAAACCAACCTTAAACCAACCTTATAGTTTGTCAACAATTAGGTCCGCCGTTCGACCATCTTAGTACAGTTGCATCAATCATTAAAAGTTTAAGATTTTTAAAGCTTAAAACCATGTTTCACCATTATTAAGTCTAGTTTAATTTTTATTTTAAAATTACACTTTGCTTACTATCATGTCACAACATATATAAACAAATAGCAATTTATAAAAAATAAACGACATAAGTAATGGACATGCTAAATAAATCAATTTTTCGAGCTATGTACCAATGGACCACATACACCAATTACTTGGTTGCGTAAGTCCTACGATAAATATATACAATAACACACATAATTGATTGTGACGATTCAAATGGGGTCTTCCCTAATATTAGGTCTTCCCTAATTACATAATTAATTAACTTTTTAGTAACTATAACTTGTCAATACAATTTATTACTAAAAACCATAATTAATTTGTTTAAATCGCCAACTATAGCATGTAATCAAGAAAAGCACGTAACAATTACTACAATTCAAATATAATCCATGACAAAAACATGCATGTTTTCATCTTGGATTCCACATAGCACTTATTATAAACATAATCAAGCCTATTGTTATGCATATCAATTAATGACATAAAGCAAGTACTCATTAATTAACACATAAAATTTTTACATGCAACCTAGGGTTTCTACAAGTTTTACAAAACTAAAACCCTAATTAAAATTATAGGGTGATCGACCCACATATAAAAAATTAGGGTTTACTAATTTTTTTATAACCCTAGAACACCATAAACATGTAATAATCATATAGATCCAATTTTATGTGTTTTAGTAATTAATTACACAGTATTAACGGCTCTTGATGCCACTATTGGAATATGTATATCATAACAATTATATAAAACATAAACACATACACATACACATCAAAGCATGCAGCGGAATATAGGATCTAATACTAGTAATTAATTAACTAAAATAAAAGAATATGCATACCTTTGATTTCTAGCAAAACAAGAAATCGATTGTCCAAGAACAAGTTAAACCCTAAATTAGGGTTTAAAGAACTCGAATAAATACAAGTCGAATAGGGCAAGATAACACAAGCAAAAATATGCTTGATCTTCGTTCTTGTACACACGTATTAGTAGCGTTTCAATGAGAAAAGCTAGGTTCTTGTTCACAAACAAACCAAACACTTATGTTGTGAATGTTTGATCGAAATCCCAAAGGGTTTGGGAGGTTCGACCGGCCACACACAAGAAGAGGAGAGAAGAGAGAAATTTGGCTTGCAAGGGAATCAATATTAGGTGAATAATGAATACAAGAGGCCTTGTATTTATAGTAAACTAATTTTTTCTCCAAGCTAGGGTAGGATTGCCCTAATCCCTATATTCGGCCGACCATAAGGATTTCTTGAGGGATTCTAGATCCTTCTTGGCTACTAATTTCATCTCTAGCCCCTTAACTTGCTATTTAACGACCGTTAACTAAACCTCGTTAAATACTAACGCCTGTTAAGTGTTTATTTGTGAAATTTAATAATTAAACATAACTTATTATATTAATTATTAAAACATTGAAACTAATACGTAATGTGTGCAATCCCGAAGTCTCGTGTTCGAAACTGGTCATACGTATATTAATTTATATCCATAAACTTAACAATAAGAACCACACCTAACAAATGGGGCAAAACCTAACAAAACCAAAAATGACAGACCCACGAGAAATACATGACAAAACACTACCAAGACACTAGCACAATTTTGTAGCGAAACTACTGTGAAGTCCCATGTCCCATTGAAGCACCAATTCAAAAGAGGACTTGATACAAACTAAACCCACAACAAACAAAGCAGGTAATTACAAGAATTATAAAGATTTTGCAGCTGACCCAGGAAGAACTAATCTTAACATAAGATGATCACCCAAATTAATTTTCCAGCTGACATTTTTTTGGATCCGAAAGCCATTGTTGCCAATCCATTTCGTTTTTCTTTCTTGATCTTCTCATGATCCACTCCAAAACATTTTAGTTGAATATCTTGAACAATATTACTTATACTCGAAACTTTCCCATTGAAAACCCGCCTATTTCTCGCTTTCCGAATGAAGTACCCGGAAGTCCATAGAACCGCTTGCCAAAGACGAACCGAAAGATTAGGAGTAACAACGTTCCCATTGGAAGAAAAAAAATCCCCAATAGAGAAGGCGTGGTTAACACTCCCAACCTTCCACCACATAAAAATCTTTTCCCATACACTCCTTGCGAAGTTACACATGAACAAGCTATGATTACATGATTCCACCGCACTATCACAACATGGACAAAGGATTGAATCCAAATCCACACCTCTCTAATCTAGCTCTTCTTGGACCGGCAATCTACCTTTCAATGCTCTCCAAACAAAGAGGTTAACTGTCTTAGGCACACACTTATTCCATAAGGTCTCTTGTCCACCGTTCTCAATCCTTAGCGTCTTTTCATCCACCATTTTTGACAAGCCTTTAACCGTGAAATCCACATCCTCTTGAAGCAACCATTTCCAACGATCCATACAATTATTAGAAATCACGACATTTTGAAATAAAACAATAAGCTCCTCAAAATCCCTACACACTTTCCCCTTAAGCTCTCGAACCCACTCCCATTCCCAACACCACTCGTTATTCACCCACTTCCCTTTATCCGCCACCCTACCCTCCTTCCTCCTATCTAAATGATACAACCTAGGAAACGTATCACATAGTCTAACGTCACCTATCCACCTATCCACCCAAAACCCAATGTCCCTACCATTCCCAACCACACCTTTGAAAGACAACGCACAATCTATATCTACTCCTTCCAAGTCATTATTTGTTTTGAAATAATCATTTTGATTTTCAAAATCCGTTTTTGTTGGTTGAAAATCACCAATCGAAATGACATGCCAAAGATCTAGATCGATTGATTTCACATAATTTTCAAATTTATTTTTCCATTCAATAAAGCTATAATTTTCAAATAGTGGTGGTTTATGCATAGATTGCCCTTCTAAATATTTTTCCGATTCCATAGATCGATTCAAGTTTTAAAATACAATATATTTTAAAAATCTTGTTTGACGTGGCTTCTGATACCAATTGTGGAAAACTAGAAGGGGAGTTGAATAGTTTTACGTCTTTTCAATTTATTGTAAAAACTTTTGCTTCTTTTTAAAACTTTGATTCAAGATTATGCGAAAAATAATAGGGTTAATTACTAAAATGCCCCGGTTGCCCAAGTGCTAAGACTATCCGACCCGGTTTCACAAAATTCTCCCCTTAGACCAGGGCAACCGATCCGACGGACCACAGGATGCCACGTCACCCACCAAAATACCTCTACTACTGTTGCTACGATGTACATGGGACGTATTGTTTTTTGGGAAACTTTTGATTTTTGGGCAACAAATACATGAACAAAAGGATATTTTGGTAATTTTACATGCATTAAAATTAGGCAGTTTTTTTTTATAGATATTAGCCTGTAATTCGATAATTCGATTACAATTCATTACAGAATACACATCAATACACAAACAGCTTCTTTTCCATAGGCAAAGCATCACACAAGTAACAAATCATAATTCCTTAACACCCTGTAATTCGATATGTCGAGTGAGTTGTACACCTGTAAAATCGTCGTTCGATCTGATATGGATTTGCTTACAAAAATCAAAGACATTTTGGTGAAGAATGAAAAGCGGCATAGGTTGTTCAGAAACAAAGTCTTTGGTGCATGGTTGGATTTTCGGTTTTGTGGTAATGACTGCCAGTTGATGCATTCTGTTTTACAGCATCAGTTAAAAGTTCATAACATATCGTCCGATTCCCCACCATTGCAGTTCAAAATTGGGGATGATTTGTTAGAGTTTGGGCGTAAAGAATTTTGTTTAATAACATGTTTTCGATTTGGGAAAGTTTGTGAAAATGAAAATCAAGCAAATGCATTTCGTGACCGTGTATTTCCAGAAAAAAAGACAGCTGGTATAAAAACTGTATATGGCAGTGATTGTTTGACACTACTTAAAGATACAAATAGGTTCTTAGCTATTTCGGATGAGGATGCTATTAGGTTGTGTCTTTTGATAGTTGCTATGTTGGTGTTTATGGGTAATGAAGAAAGGAATTGTATCCCTCGTCATATACTGTCTTTGGTGGAGGACTTTGATGCTTGGAACGATTTTCCTTGGGGTGAATACATGTGGCATAAATTTTATCAAAGGACTGTGAATGTTTTTGAGAAACACAGAAAAGTTCATTTGGCGAAGTTGAAAAAAAACCCAAAGTATAGTGCGACATACAATCTATACGGTTTTGTTTGGGCTTTCAAGGTATGCCATACTTACTACTCTGTACTGAAGTTCCCAACTATACTCATTATACTATTTAGTATTGTTGTATTTAGTCTGAATTCTGAGCAATTGCTATATATATATGTATCTGGTGTACAAAATGTTTGTATCTGTTTTGTATCCATTACTAGGTTTTTTCTATTAGATATATATATTGATTATATAGTTTTGAACACGGTTATAACCTGCACTTTGAACCACTTTTTTTCCACATTATATACATTTTAAACAAGCACATATTACAGATATGGATTTTGGAGACTTTTCCTAAATGCGGCAACTGGTGGGCGAAAGACACGAACATCATTCCACGAGGTCTTGCTTGGTCTAAAAGTCGAAAGTTTAGAAGATCAGACCCTAAAACACTCTTTGGACCGGTAAGCACGACACTATCTTTGACGGCAAATTTCTTGGACATTTATTTAAATTTGTTCACATACAAAGTTATTTACTATTTGTTTTTTTAGGAGTCAATTCCTATTAAGGCACTTTATGCAACCAAGCGCGAATTGAGACAACCGTGGTGTATTGCCAGCATCCCCTTTATAAAGGGTTTGTCTGATTCAGACCTGTCAAGGGCAGAGGAAGACCAACAACCTGATAGCGCAGAGGATGATCACCAACCTGATAGCGCAGAGGATGACCGCCAACCTGATACCGCAGACGATCACAACCAACTTCGTAGATCAGAGGATCACCAACAAGCTGGTAGCGCAGACGATCAACATGAAGCACCAAGTTTAGAAACTTTAGATAAAAATGATGTTGAAAACGTATATGGTGTCCAATCAGGCGAAGGCCAAGATGAAAAGATTTTTGGAACAAATCCTATATTGGGCAAGATATTTGATTTGCAAACTGATATTTCGTTGATAGCGAAGCACATAGCGTCTGTCCCTAAACAAGACATTCGCGAGCTGTTTCAAAAGGTGAAAACAAAATTTTCAGAGTTAGAGACAGTTTTTAACGAAAACACCGATGATCCAGATTTTCCAGTCAAGTCTGATGTCAACCCTGATATTTACATGGTTTGTATTCACCTTATATGTTTTATTCTCCTAACTTTATACGAAGATCAATTCCTCGTTAAGTATTACACTTATATCATTTTGTCAACTACAGACCCCGTCATCACGTTGTGAAGATGATGTTGATAATGGTGTTACGGGCCGAGATGTTGATGATGATCATGCTGATGATGATGTCGATCATGCTCATCCAATGGAAGTTGACAATCCTGTTTGTTTAAAGGTTTACTTTTACTTTGTGTTTTTTGGCATACGTTTATAAGTATCTAATTTCCCCGTTAATGTTTACCCTTTAATCGTACATTTAATTCATTAAATGTTGTATTATTTCGTCAACTACAGGCCACGTCATTAGCTTGTGAAGCTGATACTGGTGTTACGACCAGTGTTGCAGCCCATCACATGGAAATTGACATGGATGTTGGGCAGCAAGGCTACAACGAATCTCAGGTGGGTGGGATGGACGTTCTTGTAAAAGCATGTGAATTAGGGGTTACCCCTGACTTCCCTGCTCTTGATCATCATCAACCTGCGAATCAAGTTGTGGCATTCCATGAGAAGGACATTAATCAAACAACATCCTTCGTCTACGTTGATGTATGTTATCTTGAAAAAATACTTTCGCAACATACAAGCTTCCTTATTTGCCTATTTATTTATACATCTTTATTGTACCAGGATCATCCGGTGGTGTATGATGATGTCATGAATTATGTAAATGACGAAGCGGATGTCACTAGTGTTTCGTTAGAAGAAGTACCGTTTGATAATGAAAATGGTAAGGGTGTTGAGAATGCAAGTGCTATTTGCGAGCATAAAGAACAAACAACCCCATTGCAGACATATGTTGAGGTACATGGTTTACTTTAATTTTAAAAAGGTTAATAATTGTTCCTTTCTATGTCTTGTGGTCGGTGTTAATTACAACCTATGCTATGCAGCAAGATCAAACAACACCATTTCAACAAACACTCACCAACCAAGGGTATGCAAATGTGGTCGGTCCCAATGACAAACCTTGCTTGGACTCTGTTTTTTCTGAACGCAAAAGGAAGACAATCAAAAAGAAAAAAAAGGCGGCTAAAGTTGCTCTAGTGGCTAAAGCCTTTAAATCAAAGCACGATAAGATTTTAGGATCTCCGAATTCAGACAACGTCCAACCCGCACGACTGACAAGAGCAGCTACTTGCAGAAAGAAGTTGATTGAGCCTATAGTCATTTTAGATGTAAAGCACCGTAAAAAATTGATACTGAAATCAATATCTGGTTGGCCTATGCTAATATATGGTATGTGTCTTTTCAGGACGTATCTGGAAACCCAAGAACTCGGTCAATTACTGAGTTCTATTCGGCCAACCCAGATCCTTTTGTAGAGGTAGTCTGATTTGTTATTCTTAAATTAACAATATTATGATTCGTTTATTGTTAATCATTTATTTGTTTATTTTAGGATCTGACTCGACATCCCAAATTGAAAAAGGACAAGGTGTCTCTGCCTGATTCGCTTCGTGTTTATTTAAAGCAAAAAAACCAAAAAGCTTTAAGTTTCCATGGGGCGGTCGTAACATTGTTTCTGATATGAATTTTTGGCTAGCGTTGGCATGTCTTGAAGATTGTAAAGGCGGTTGGCTGTATGACTATGTAAGGAACCATCATCACTATCTGGTCATATACATTTGTATATACTTTTGATTGAGTAACCACTATAAGTTTTATAATTTTTGTTTTGTGTACACAGCACTTGGATATATGGTTTGACCTTATGTGGTCTCTTAGACCAAGCAATGCAGATTGGACCTTGGCAGGTTCTCTGTTCGCCCGACATATCTTGGCTGGTCAGATGTATAGTCATTATTCAGATGGAACAAGCTACCCTGTGGCTTGGCGAGATGTTGAAAAGGTTAGTTTGCCACAATCCTTTTTAAATATAATTTTAACTGTATGCATAATAATATGTACATTTCTTTGTCTATATTAGGTTTATTTTCCCGTGAATGAACCTGATAAACACTGGTGTCTCGCTGAGCTTCACCTACGTAGTGGTGTTGTTTCATTTTATGACACTCTTGGGTTCGTACACGGCAATGGTGCACGGTGGTGGAGAACTTTCAAAAGAATTTTGCCAAAACAACTTACCATGTATCTGGATCAGCAGGGTATATTGGCGAGCAAGGGCATATCAGCCGAGGAATATAAAATAACATACCAGTGTCCTGCAGTCCTGAAACAAGCAGACGTATATGGCGATTGCGGTGTATGGGTATGTATTATTTTATACAGATTGTGCCGCAACCAACCACTGGAAGTAGATGACCCGCTTCAAACAGCGGTAGCATACCGTGAGCGGATGCTTCAATACTTCTGATTTGGCCATCATATCTGACAGACATCACGGAAGTTCCTAATTTGGCCATCATATCTGACAGACATCACGGAATCATCCTTGCATGTAAAACTGTATTCCCGAATGCCTTTCACGGCTATTGTTGTCGGCATTTGATGTTAAATACAAAGATGCAGGCAGATACACTGAAATGCTTATACTGGAAGACATGCAAAGCGTACACAACGGAGGATTTTGCAAAGCTAATGTCTGATATTCGTTCGGTAAGACGACAGGCTCATAAAAAACTTGTTGAAGCAGGCGTCGAGAAATGGTCAAGGGCACATTGCCCTGGGTAGAGGTACAATTATTTAACCTCAAACAGTGTCGAATCCATAAATGCTTTAACAAAGCTTGTGCGCCACTGCCCGATAACAACGCTGATGGAATGGTATAGAGGTCTTCTTCAGAGCTGGTATTACCACCGCCGAGCAAAATATGCAGGTAATAGATGGTATAATTTTCAATACGTTTACTGAAGAATAATGAAATACTACACACTAAACAAACTTTATTATTTATGGTTAGATGCCCCAGATGATGATCTTTCTGAATGGGCAACTGCAAAAGTGAATGGCAGAATGGCCAAAAGTGCAAACTGGAAGGTTTTGGGGATTGACAAGGACAGATTGTATGAAGTACGCGACAAAAAAAAAGGCATATTGTTGATTTAGAACAGGGTGAATGCACTTGCCGACAATGGCAGCTTTCGGGCTTACCATGTGGACATGTCTGTGCTGTTGGTAGATTTGCAGGGCTGACTAGTGTGAAGAAACTGGCTAAAGCTTGGTTTTATAATACAACACTTAAAGGCACATACGAAGACATGGTTTATCCTTTAAAAGACATGACGATGTGGGACACTCCAGACGACATCCAAGTTGTATCACCCCCTATTGTTTGCAACAGCCGACCAGGTAGACCCAAAAAAAGAAACAGAATTCCCTCTCAAGGCGAGGTGCCTACAAGGAGTACGTGTGGAAGGTGTGGAAGGCCAGGACATAACCGGCTAACGTACAATGCAACTATTGTGATAGAAAAGGTTGAAATTTTTTTTATTATGCCACAATTAAGTAGTTGTGATTATTGGCACCTAATGTTTATGTGTACCTGTATACAGAAAGGTCCAGCCGGTTCAAGGAAAAAGACCCGTGTGGTGGAGGGTTCATCTAATCAAAGTAACGGAACACAACCCGAGGCAAATGCAGAGTTTATGCATGGGGTGATGAATGCGGCCGAGGCACCCAACTCAAGTCAAGCACAGGAACAACCGAACTCATCCAATCCACACATTAATTTGCTCTCTGATTTCCCTACTCCAGACAAGTTTTTACAGTAAAGACCCCCAATGACACACCCTATATTTAAATGTATGCACTCACTTCCTAGTTGGTACCATGTGTTGTTTAACCTTAAATAACAAGTGTGGGTCGTTTGGTGTGTAATAAACATTAGTATTAAACTATGTTATGAATGTGTGATGGAGGCAAACAATTAGCAGTTGTGTGTGTTTGTGGTAAATTAAATTGAAAATGCAAGTAAATAAACGTACCAACCAGCAATCAATCAGATTGCACTTCAACCATATTGGGTCGCCCGTTAATGAAGGCCCTGACTGTATGTTTTTACAACATGGAAAATGCTATGATTGCTTGATTCAGATTGATTCATTGTTTCATTTCGTCTGTTTCTACCCTTAACTATGTTTCTTTCCAGCAGATCATCTTCAAACAGCTTCGATTTAGCTTTATCTAAACCATTTGCATTCGCTATTTGTACGCCAACCTCGTGTAACATTTTTTCTTAACCAGTTCCACTTCCTCCTATATCGGTACCATTTTCATTGACATCCAACCAACCATTTTCATTGTATTTGAACGGAGTTGAAGTACACCAACGCTGGCCAGCGCCCTCCTCTTGCCAAACCATGTTGTTAAAATAATACTTTGACAACGGCTGTTGCTTGTGAGCAATAAACAGGTCTATGGAACCATTGTTCAAAGCATGACTGAAAAATCTACGAACATCATTATCAATGTGTAGCAAAGTTAAACCATTTGCAAGTGACATGTTGGGGTTACAATAAAACAAAGCCCATTTATCACCACCAATGTCATTTATAACACTATTAAGTGCCCTAGTAAAAACACCCCTGTCAGAGGTAAAACACCAAACGTTCCCAACACACCCATCAACATAACGAAGTGGATCGAGAGCAAATTCCCCATATTTGTGTACTTTGAACTCAACTTTCATCCAGAAACTTAATTAAACATGAGTATAGTTTATAGTTACAAACTAAAAGCAATTATGTAGCTTTTTGGCACCCATAAGTAACAAACTAAGTACGTTGCACATAAAAAAAATCAAATAATAAAAAACTGATTTATTCACTGTAACATCATATTTATATGAACAAAAAAGGGAATAATATAGTTATGGGAAAGTACAACAAACCTAGAATACGTGATATAAAGATGAAAAGGACAACAATTTTATTTTTTTGGATTCGTGTGGTGACAATGACCTAGGGTTTGATCTGCTTTTTGGGGATATTGTGTTTGTTGGGAACAAAAAGGATATGTGGGGTTACAGTGTTTCCCGTGCAAATTACACGTTTGGTCCTCAGACGTGCAATTTTATAATAAACTTTTGACTTAATTTCTAAAATGGTCCCTGTATTTTATGTTGTAAAAGTCGTTGTCTGTTTACAGCATGTACATTGTCCCTTTACCAAATTTGGTACATTGTAATTTGACTTCTAAAAGTCAAATAACAGAATTATGGTTTAAACCAACTTTCGCAAAATATTCACAAAGTTATGGTCTAAAAGTCAAATAACAGACTTATGGTTTAAACCAATCTTTTGATTCATGTTTGTGTTTGATGTGTGTTGTGGTTTTGCAAGTGAAACCAGGTTTCACACTTGGTTATAATATGGTCATAGGTCATGGGACTAAACCCGTTATGTGCCGCAAGAATGGGTACTAAAAGTGTTCAACCCGTTCGAGTATAGGGTCCCTTTTTTTTCAAATTAACTCTAAAGTTTTTATAAGTCTTTTTTTAGCAAAAAAAAAAAAAAAGTGGATTTATACAAAAATAAAATAAGGCCTCACACGTGAAAAATTATTTTAGTCCTTTATATAAACACCCCCACTCCCAACTGCTTTCCCTTATTTCCCAATTGTTTTAAATCTTGAAACCCTAAAGTATGAGTTCGCGAAATAGAGCGACAACCCGAGTAATTGATGGTAAAATTGAATACTTTTGTAGGTGTGCTATTCGACTCACAGTTAAGACTTCAACAACAAGGACAAATCCGGGTAAACGATTTGTAAAATGCTCAGTTTGTGAAGTGTATGACTTTTTAGATGGTGATCTTCCAAGTGAATACTATAAAGATTTGGTGTATGGATTCTTACAAAACGCCAAACGATTGAACAAGACTGTGGAGTACCAGCAGGTGATTGATGCTCTTGCTTTGGACAAGTCAATAATGGAAGAAGAGCTGAATGATATAAAGGCAAAGTTGAAGCTGTATGAGCGATTGTTTTTCATTTTGATAGGATCTTTTGCAGTTGTTTGTGTTGGGTTTGGGATGATAATAGGAAAATAATGTAGTGGCGTGGATTAGATGTAGTCCACGGAATGAAATGAAGTTGTATCTTTTGTTAGTAAATAATATGTTTCCTTTTGCAAATCTAGTGTTTCATATAAATAAAGATTGATTCGTCATATAAGGCGTTCGCATGTTCTTCTTCATGGTTAATTGGATTAAAATGATTACAATTATCCGTTCTTAGATACCGACATTTTTTTTTAATTTGTTATTTTTTTTTTTCTTTATTTTTTACGGTTTATAAGCGGGTATGTTTGGTAGTACTAAAACACCCGCCAAAATAATCGGTTGCCCTAGCATTTCGTCTGTTTTATGGAGTGGTCAAACAATTAGCAAAAAAATATGATTAACAAAAAATATAACGATGTATCGAAAAAGGGTATGGCAGTGCATATAATTTAATTACAATCTTGTTGTTTTCAACTTTTCATTACAACAACCCTAGATTGCAACTTTCTATCATTAAGGAACCAACTTATTGTTTCTCCAATACCTCCACTCTCCCGCTGCTTGTATAGAGCTTTATGATACCTCAACCTTTTTCGCCTCCGCAAATATGAAGTTCGTGATCCAAACTTGAACTTCCTTGAGTATTTATTTTTCGGAACACGTCGACCGGTCGTAGGATGCACACTAGTCCCACCTTGTTGATGAACTGCTGACCCACCCACATCCAGCACAGCCTCGTCTGCAAAACAGTCATTAGAAAGACCTGGCAGTTTTGAACCATTGTAACTGTGTACCGCATTTTGCCACTCATAAGGCGGCGAGCGAGACCACCCAACGTCAATGGCAGGAACATCGAGACCAACAACACCTGGCATGCAATCTTCTTCAAAAAAATAAAGCCCATCATCGATAGAGTCACTATGCAAAAAGTCTTTAAAAAGATTTCTACATTTAAAATTAGTTCCTTTGATTCTCGGTTCTGAAGGAGGTGTTCTTAGAGGAGGTGAACGACCTTCTTCCTCCTCCCATGCCTCCAGAGCAGCAGCCGATTTAGATGTAGCAACTAGCATTGCTTGTTCATGTTTTTTAAACTTTAACAAAATTTCCTCATCATAAAAATCATAAGTAAGATTTTTATAATAGAAACCTGCTAGGTTTTGTGGTGCATGGACAACATACAAATGGAGCAAACCATAACAATCAGCCGTGTCATACATCTTTCGCATATGACATTCAGCTTCAATCAAATGCAAGCCTTCTGCTAGAGAATGTCTTGGACAACAAAAATACAAATATCGAATTTCTTGCTCTAGTTGCAAGGTTAACAAGTCAAGCAGCTGATCCAAGTTCATCCTGTTCGACTTGCATACCTTCAATGTCATTGTTTTGCCATATTGATACTTTAAGGCTGGATATTCTAAGAAAACACCATCATAGTGAATCTCAAAGACTATATGTGTAGTAGCGATGACGTGTGACCTGTACACAACAGACGGAAATTTCTTCAAAATCAAATAAAGTTAGCAACTGAGCATACTATTACATTACACAGTAAAATCATGCATACCTTTGTTTGATGTCAGCCGAATCAGCATGGGGGTTCGTAGGGACTTTCTTTGGAGGAGTTTGATGAGGGTCCATGATGATTTAACAAGTAATAATGTAAGTGGGACTTAATTAAGTGGTAAGTCAGTCGAACATATATATATATAAGAGATGCTAGCCATTTGGTTGAATAGGAACAAGTGACAAAGAGTGAATTAGTTTGTAATAATTTAAAGTAAAATATATTATAGAGGTATTAAAGGTTGTACGTATTAGTAAATTGAAGTCTTGTTTTAGTGTTTTTGTATCGTTGTATTAACGCAAAATTATATGTACCCCTGTTGGTTAACTTGCCAAAGTTTACGGTCATATAATGTTGTAAACTAATTTGACAAGCTAATTCACTACAAAAAAACTAGTTGAATTCTCCATATTTTCAAGGCCAAATGGCCACGTTAAAAAAGGTGTACAATTATTGAGTCCACACTTTCTCACGTGTGGTAATAATGGGTGTGACAAAATATTTTTACACATATAAGTGTGGAGATATTATCCAAATTTATATGTTTAAAAGTGTGGAAATATTTTTTGAATGTCCACACCTAAAAGTGTGGCAAAAATGCAAAAAAATGTTTATAATAAAAAGTGTGGAAACATTTGCTACACATATTAGTGTAGCTTTATTATAATTTTACACACTTATATATGTGGTTTATTTTTTAAATATTTGTGACACTTATAAATTTAGCGAAATTATTATCCACATAAAAAAAAAGTCCACAGTTGACCATACCGTGGCAAAATAAGTTTGAAGAATAGCACTATTTTTTGTAGAGTAAATTATATTGATAACTAAAGGTTTAGAATACAACAAGGACACATAAGATGAACAAAAATAAACAAACTAATTGAACATAGGGTAATATCTATGCTTGTAATAAAACCGAACCATCTTTTCACGATACGCTAAGGCAACGTCAACGGGGTCATCAACATCCAACGATAGACCATGTGACAAACGATATAGAAATATACACACCCACACACCACAATCACCAAAGATACCCCTTGCTTTGGAACTTTCTCCGCAAGCCTAAACGTAATGTTATATTCGCTCGGACGCATTCCATTCTTATCGAAAACTTTGGCACGTTCTAGAACCCGTGGAAGTCGAGCCTGTATAATAGGATAAAATGTAAGTATACATAGACGGGAGATCTTAAGGTACACTTTGTAAATAATGTTATTAAATGTGATCCATTTACCGGCAAGGTTTGTCCATAAACAGTTGAATTGTTTATTTTTTTGGTGATAGTTAGATCAGATTATTTGTTAAGCTATTAAGGGTTTAGTGTTCCTTACTTCATATGCAGTGTTGTAACATTTGATTAGTTAACAAACTGATTATTACATAAACTTGTTTAATTTCATTACAAGATGAAAAACTAGTACACCCAACACTAGAGGTACATAGATGATAAACACGAAACACAAAACACAAAGCACAAGAGACTATAGCGTGACAGGAATAAAGAGCAAGCACATAGCAGGCCAGGGATGGAGGTTCAATAGTTATTGCGCAGCTTTGCCAGAAATGAGATTGTATTGAGAACTTTGATTTGAGTTTCACTGATGAGTCTCATCAGTGTCCTATTCTTCTCAAGGTCCTCATCTTGAATTTGAAGTAGCAAATCTAAACACTTAGTTGCGAGACCGGACCCAACGACAGTTTGGAGCTGTTTGATCTGGTCACCCCTTTCCTTGCAACGGCGTGCGAGCTCTACCACCTCCAGCTGAAGTGACTTTATGAGCTTAAAGTCACGCTCAATATTAGTTTTAACCAAACTAGTCAGCAGATCCTTCAAAAGGTTTTGTTGATCCATTGATATTTGAAGTGAATGGTTGTGTGTAAAGGTGAGTAGGGTTCTAAATATGGTATGAAATTGCACTATTAGATGGATCGTTTAATATTTAAAAGTGGGGTGACCCTTACATTTGAATTTAGTCAACGGTAATAAATTAGGTTTGTCAATTGGTGAATAGTTGGGTCATGTCAAGATATTGTTTAATATATAAGCCCGATATTGTTAAACCGGAATTCTGCTGCTATGAAATGATTGTAGACAGTGTCATACAGTGGTCCCTTCCTGTCCACTAATTTTCAACGCAACCAAAATTAAAATTGGGCAACTTTTATCAAAGATGGGCAAAATAAGCCAAATGTTATTAATGCGGATTAGACAAATGAAAAGTAAGCCAAATATAATTAGGGCGGATAAGAGAAATGTAATGATTGTGGCCAGAGAGCGTCATAAACTGCTCCCTTCCTGTCCACTAATTTTCAACGCAACCAAAATTAAAATTGGGCAACTTTTATCAAAGATGGGCAAAATAAGCCAAATGTTATTAATGCGGATTAGACAAATGAAAAAGTAAGTCAAATATAATTAGGGCGGATAAGAGAAATGTAATAATTGTGGCAAGAGAGCGTCATAAACTGCTCCGTTCCTGTCCACTTATTTTCAACGCAACCAAATTTCAAATTGGGCAACTTTTCATCAAAGATGGGCAAAATAAGCCAAATGCTATTAATGCGGATTAGACAAATGAAAAGTAAGCCAAATATTATTAGGGCGGATTAGAGAAATGTAATGATTGTGGCCAGAGACTGTTATAAACTGATGCCTTCATGTCCACTAATTTACAACGCAACCCAATTCAATTTGGGCAACTTGTTGTCAAAGCTAGCCAAACTAAGCCAAATGTTATAAATGGAGAATAGAGAAAAGTAAAGTAAACCAAATATTAATAATGCGGATTAGAGAAATGTAATGATTGTGGACAGAGAGTGTCATATACTGCTCCCTTCCACTACAAGTACTAATTTGCAACTTTTTTTAAAAATTGGGCAATTGGGTTGAAACATTGCCCAACTAGACACATGGAAGTTTACTTTGAGGTAGTTGTATGTGACCTAAATATGGTATTCAAAAAAATTATACTAGTCGCTAATTGTATTTTAAAATTGGTCAACAAGGTTGAAACATTTCCCCAATAGACATATGTTGTTTTTACTTTGAGATACTTGTATGTGACCTAGATATGGTATTCAAAAAAATTAATATTCGCTAATTGTATATAGAAACAACGTACAGTTAAATGATTTAAGTTAATGGGTAAAGCATTTGGAGGGTCAGCAAAAATTGAATAATGTTTGGGGTAGGATGGTTTAATGTGGAGAGTGCTGACGTTGACTTGTATATGGATAGTGGAGACAACGCAGATGAGTTGGATATGGATAGGTAATGAGGTTGTGCCTGAAAAGGTGAACGAGGGAGCAGCTAGTAGAAAAACTAAAAACTTTGGATGCTGAGGAGCTAGTCAAAGCTTCTGAAGTGATGTAGGAAACTATTAAAGGCTAGGGTGATGATGTTGCTCAAGCTCAAGATGGTTCTGCTGTTGAAGATGTTGCAAAAGTTGCTAAGACTGACTCTACTGCTGAGAATCATGTTGATTCTGCTGATGAGAATCAACTTGATTCTACCGCTGACATATTGGATGATGCTAACAGTCTGGCACATGCAATACTACAACTGAAGTATACCAACTCATCAACACCAAAACATTGGATGATGCTGATGTTAGAGTGGGACAAGAATCACAACCACAAGCACAAAAATATGGTATTAATCAAAATTTTAGCAACACGTACCTGTAAGCACTTCCTAACGCCGATATACCAGTCACCGGTGTCGTAGTCATATGTGTCGCCGCTATCATAGAATGTCACCACTCCTGAGCGTATATGAAAATGGGCAAGACACCAGTGTTTGTCCGTTTGGTTGATCGGAATAAAAACCTACAATATACAAGGTTTCTGATGAATCCTTATAGTAGGCGACATATCCATAAATACGTATACTAGCTTTAAACGGCCAAAAGACCAGATTTTTAGTAAAAAATGGTCATATACAACAACTTGAGTCATCATGTAACTTTAACCGCACACACATAAACGTAGTACCTGATCCACATCGCTCCATGGACAGGGATACCTCTGGCCATCTGCATAAAAAGATGGTGTGCCGTTTTGAAGAAGAAGCTGAAAAAAGTAACAGCTAACCATCGCCCAGTTTGCATTATTAGGTCTTACATGCCACATGTAGTCAACCCACAAGTCTATGTGCTGCAAATAAGTGTTTTAAGAAAGGGTGAGAGGCAACCTTATTTATGAATTAGAGTATGCATGTACGCTCACCTGCTTAGTTAGCCAACCTTTTCTACCAGGGTCTAAGCAAACTAAGCGTAGCCAGAAATTTCTATCAACGGTGTAGTCTTCGGCCCATGGAAATTTACACTGGTGAGTGTACCCCGGTTGACCAAGAAATACTTCAATATCATCGGTGAGCCAGACATTTTCCACAGTATGGAACCATCGAGATAGATCCTACAAACATGGACAAATTTATAAGATATAATGTAAAAGAGGTAACAAAAGAAAATGTAAACCAACTTTAGTTCATGGCAATACCTCAACCCAAGGTTGAACTCTTGTCAGCAATTCAGCGATATGTGGGTTATTAACGTCAGGGCCGTGTTTTTTAATTCTAACTATAACCTTTTCCGCATTTTCTGATTCCGAATCAGGTTCCAAATAATTTCGCCTCTTGCTCGGTGGTAACCGAGCCAAATATCTTTGATAGTGTTTCGAATTCAGAAACAATATTCTGCGTTTCTTCTTCTCCTCCTCCATCTTCAACATGTTTTCTTCTTCCAAGCGCAACCTCTTAGCCGCTTCCTGTCTTTTCATATTATCTTCTGCCATCATCTTCTCTTCTTCTAACTGCAACCTCTCTTCCTCTGCCAACGCCAATCTCAATTCCTCTTGAATAAGATACTCCTGAAACAGGATATTGTGGATTACATATGCCGCACAAATAATATTACGCTATAAATAAGGTATACGGATAATTTGGAATAACGCATTCTACCTGAGCAAGTTCTTCGTCAGAATCAGGCAAGGCAATCAATTTCAGGTAAAATTTGTTAAGTGAATGGCAAAATTCAGAACTCATGTTAGGAAAAGGTGACTCAATATCCAGTTTCTCCTGTCAAATCATTATATTTTTTGTAAAAAAGTACAGGGTGGATGTCAAAGTAGGTACTCATATTTTTTTTGAAATGTACCTGCAGTCCGCCAGGTCTCTCACGAGCAAGAACCTGTAATATTATAACATGTATTATAAACCCGTATATACAGAGTGCATACTATTGACATAGTAAGCTGAATAAAACGCAACCTCAATAATAATCTCAAGTTTCAATACTTGGCCATTAAGCTCAGCAACGACACGGTCCTTAAGCCTCTTGGTTGTTGAACTATTACCAGCCCTACATTGAGTGGAATTTACTTTCAACGACTCAGTGACCCGTTTGCGTGCCTTTGCCAAACTGTTAAGATAAGCATCGAAGAGGGTGTAATTGGATGTGGCTGCAGCCCTGGGAACGTAGTTTTGGAAGAATTCTTGGCTCTGTATCCACCATGAAGACTCGTACTCAGGTGTATTCGGCCTGAGATCTAAATGTGTATTCGACTCCTACAAATAAACGGGGACAAATAAAATATGTAACCTTACAACTGTTTGAACGACAATTAGATCTCACAATTAACTTTGTGCGCCTAATGTTGACTTTTGAAGATAGTGCTGCTTGAAGTTCATTAGATACTAAATACAACTATTGATTGTGATTATTGTCAGATACTCTTGGTTGTGTTAACCCCATTGTCAAATCTACTTCATTTGCAAGCAACTCTTTAGGTACTGATAAAAATAACTTGGCTTCTGATATTGGATCTAATAATTCTATTTGTAATAAAAGAAGTCATGTGAAGAATAAATGTGTTGTGAAGAAATCTTGTTTTGTATGTGGTAGTCATTCTCACCTCATTTAAGACTGTGATTTCTATGAGACCAGAATGGGTATTTGTAACATGCATCAACAGACTAGACCAGTATGGAGAAATGCTGATAGGATTCCACCTTATGTGTTTAAATCAACCAAAAGACCAGCATCTGTTGCTGCTGGTAGGCCTTGTAGACCAGCAGCTGTTCCTACTGGTAAGCCTGTTCCAGCTGGTAGAACCAATTCTACTGGTTGGAAAAGGAATGCTGCTAACCATATTAACAGATCTTTGCACCATGACTATAGGCCTTCATATTATGACCAAATGTATATGGGTGGAATACCTTATTCTACATGGTTTCCTTGGCAGGCACAAGTCAGTAATGACTTGGGTAACTTTGTGTAGTTTTTTATTTTTCTTATGGTTGTTGTATTTGTAATCTATTTCTTGTTTATTCCTTGTATTGTGTCTTCTAACCTTTTTGAGGTTGTTTTTCAAGCACATATATTAAGTTTTCAATCGCATGAGATACATTAAAAGAAAATATTTTATTTATCATCGATAAAGGGGGTTACAAAATTCATCATTCATCATCAGTGCACATCTTCCAAACATCAGTTCATTACAGACAAAAACAACACACTGAGACATCAGACTCACACATGAAACACCTTCTCACCAACCCTACCACCTATTCAAGCTTCCCTTTGCCCTTGCCTTGGTAATCAGGGATAACCTTTCACACTCCCATGCCACTAATATCAACATATAATTTTGGAGTTGCAAGTCCAATCACCACTGGAATTGGTTGACCTGGTCTTCGGACTGGTATTGGGTGACTTGGCCTAGGAAGTGGCTGACTTGGCCTAGGAAGTGGTTGACTGGGCCTAGGGATTGGCTGTCTTGGCCTAGGGAGTGGATGACTCTTCTTTGACACGGGGGTTTGGTAGAAGGCAGCCACAGCTTTCTCCATCTCTCGAGTTAGCTCAGCTGAAATAGGATGGTTTGGTGGTTTGATTTCCCAACCACCTTCATAACAGGTCATGTGCTTTGGCCACAATGAGGGCACATAATCAGAGCTTGAGTCTTCATCATCAGATGGGGAGGATATAGGCTGATCTTCAGAGGAATCTTCTTCTTTCTTTGCCTTGCCCTTGTTGCTGGTGCTGCTGCCAGTAGAATATTTGGGTGGAAAATATTTTTTCCATCCAGATGATCCCAAAGATGTATCTGATGATGAATCAAAATAAATATCCAAAAATTCTGGTTTTGATGAACTCATTATGTGTGGTTTATTGTGAGTTAGGGTTTGATGAATGTGATATGTTTGTGATTGATTTTTCAAGGGATTATATAGCCTTAAGGGGAGGTTAATGGAATTAAATGATGGGTTGGTTTGGAGTTACTTGGGGATTTGACGTTAGTCAAACATCATTCATTGCTACTGATTGACCATCTCATTGCTGTCGGTTGACTTAACGTTGCTGCTGGTAGTGTTTTTTGGTCAAAGGTACTCTGGTTGACTTCATTGCTGCGGACGTTTCAGAATTTGGGGGATTAATTTTGGGGTTTTTTGCATATATATCCTTCCAAAAATGCATAATTGCATATATATCCAAAGCATGCATAAAAACAATTGTACTATGTGCATAAAAAACTTGTACAAAGGATATATATGCAATTATTCACTTTGGGAGGGATATATATGCAATTCTGCCTTAATTTTGAGATTAAATTAAATTCAAATTGGTCAAAGTTTACGCGAGAAATTTACAATTTAAACCTGCTAAATTTGGAAATCGTATTCACGACCTAAATATAAAAGAAAATTCCTCTCCCCAAATAACCTCAGTCTCTCAAATCAATTGCACATCTCATTCCTTCTTATTTGCACATCTCATTCCCTGATTCAACACTATGGCAGCCCTTGAATACAAAGAAGATCACAACAAAGTTGGATTTCTTGAATCTTCTGATCGAAGTGAAGGATATGATGAGATTCTTGCCTTCTTAAGAGGTTCCTCTCTTAGGTTTGCTATTACTCATTGCCCAATAGTGGTATATGACTCACTGGTGCGCCAATTTTGGGATACTGCTGTTGTTCGAACGATTGTGGGAAGACCTCAGGAGATAGTTGCAACGATTGATGGGCAAGAACACCTTATCACTGAGGAGTCTATTCGAGTTCATCTTCAGCTAAATGATGAGAATGGGCTGTATAACTTAACTGAGCAGCAGATTTTAGATGGGATGGAAGCAATAGGGTATCCAATTGCTGGTAACTTTACATTTTTAAAGAATAAGGTTTCACCTCAATGGAGGTTTCTTATTCACACTTTGTTGCAATGCCTTAGTGTCAAGTCTGGTGGGTGGGATCAATTTGCTAGTCCCATTGCCTCTGCCCTTATTTGTTTGTCTGATGGGAGGGTATTCAATTGGTCTAAATACATATTTGAGGGAATGATAAGGAATATAGATAATGTTAAAACCAAATTCCTCATGTACCCTCGATTCTTACAAATCATTCTAGGTGTTCAGACCACTGACCCCTTACCTAGGATCATGGGTAAGTTGACTGCTAAATTGTTTGCAACTATGAAGACTAGATTTGTGGGAGACCATATGCCTCTTTTACCAGCTATGTTGCCTGGTGGGGCTGAACCTGCTGGAGCAGCTAATGCAGCTGGTGGTGCAGCTGATGCAGCTGGTGATGCAGTAGTCAATGCTGCTGATGCTAATCCACCCATTCCTGCTGGTACTGGGGCATCAGATGCTGCTGGTGCAAGTGCATCCAATGCTTCTGAAGCCCAGTTACCACCATCTCCCAGGGCTCCCTCACCGCAACCTATTGACCCAGTTGAGCCTATAGTCCAGACCACACCAGTAGGGCCTCATGTTGACCAACCAACACCCTCAGTTATGCCTTCTGTTGATATTACTTCCTCATCCAGGCTATCATCTCCTAGTCCATCTAGGCAGCCTTTTGAGTTTGAAACCAATATTGGTGGAGATTCTCATGTGTCTCCAACCAGATCCAATGAAGCTCATCACACCACAGGTACTGCTGCTGGTGGAGCTGAGAATCTTGATGCTCTCACCTCTGTGTCTGATGTACTTGACAGGTATAAGCAAGAAAATTGCAGATTTGGAGTCTGTGTTACATGACACCAAAAAGGAGCTTGGAGACAAGGTGAATGCTTTGGAAAAGGAACTGAAGGAAACAAAAGAGACTTTTCATGATACAATCCATAAGTTGGTTGATAGAGTTGCACATTTGGAAGATCAGTTAAAGAGCAAGAAAAGAAAAGCTGTGCTTTCTGACTCAGAAGAGGGTGAGGCTACTTTAAATTTGGACCCTCTTAAATTGTTGGCCGAAGCAACTTTGGAACTTTCCACCAAGTCTCCAGTCATTAGTACAAGGAGCAGGTACAAAAGGAGACTAGTGAAGAAGTCTGATGTGGATGGTGTATCTAGGAGTGCAGCTCTTACTGCTGATTCTTCTCTTCATGTTGATGCTGCTACTTCTTCTGGTACCCAAGACCTTTCTGCTGGTCATCTTTCTACTGGTGTTGCTGCTGATAGTTCTATCATTGCTTCTGGTAGTACTATCAATCCCCCTAATGGTCAATCTATTCCTGCTGTCATTGATCCAGCTGATGTTCATGCTGGAATTGATAAAGCTGATCCTAAGCCTCATAGTGATCCAGCTGGTAGCTCCTCCATTGCTACTGGTAATGTTACCATTGCCCCTGCAAGTGACACTCCTATTCCTGTTGTTTCTGATCCTACTCCTGCAATGCTGGATGAACTTGGGGGTTTGGTCTCTGATAAAGAAAGGGCTGAGCAAGAAAGGTTGCTTAAAAACTATGAATATTACATGATGGGGGAAGCCATGGCTAAGCAGTTTCATGCAGATCTTGCTGCAGATTTAGCAAGGACTGATAGACCTTTTACAACCACTTTGCCTCCAGAAAGACAAAAAGAGTTGGATGCTGCTTCTTTACATTATTCTGCAGCAGAGTGGATGCATCTTTCTTCTCAAGTGGCTGCCAATCCTAACCTGGCCAAGGATATTTTGGGCATTGATAACTCAGATGATGATTTTTCGGCCAAAATGGCTGCATTGACAAAGCAAAGGAGAAGGGCTCTTGCAGAACTCAAAGCCAAGTAGAAAAGGAATAAACCTCTTACATATGCACAGATGAGAAATCATATGAGACAAGTTGTCAAGGATCAGAGTATTCAATTTTGTTCTTCTGGGTGGAATATGGCTCAGGTGAAGAAGATGTCAGATGAAGACCTACAAATGTACTATGACATGATCATGGAACGTGTTCTAGCCAAGTCTTCATCTTCATTGGAAGAACCTTCTTCCAAGAGAATTAAACTCACTGATTCTGCTGACATTTCTGCTGATGTCTCTGTCCTTGATACTTCCTCACTCTCACCAAAAAAGTTTTCTATTCCTGCTGATCACCAACCTTCCACTGCTCCTGAAACTGCTAAAACTGCTCAGTTTCAGTCATCCTCTTCTACTCCCAGCACCAGAAAGAAGAGTCATGCTAAGAAGCATTCTGCTGAATCTATTGCAGAAATGGATGATGAGGAGTTTATTCAGGTGGCTTCAGAGAGTGAAACTGAAGATGATTCTTCTCTTTTGTGTGGTCCTATTGCTCATTGGAAAGTTATGACTATACCTGGAGGGGAAGTCAATATGTTGTTCACACTGGATGGCAAAACCAAACAGTTCATCTTTCTTCGGGAGATTCTGCATTTGGTGACCAAACAAGATTTGATTAACTTGTATCGAATGGTGGAACAGTATTATGAATCTAATAAGGCTTCTGGGTTTGGTCTTCACCTTTGGGGTGATTTGAAAGTTTTAATGGATTCTCAAGTGGGAGGAGCTTCTTGTAATGTTTGGTCTGATCAACAGTCTTGGAGAGTTCATAGTTGGAGGTTGTATTCTCCTTCTAATGTTCATGTCCTTGAAACCATCTCTAATAAGGTGTTATTTATGTTTGCGGATGTTCAGTATCCTTTGTCTGTAGAGCTGATGGAAAGAATGCTTAAAAGTAAGTTGAAGGTCAGCAAAATGGCTGTTGGGAATGATATGACCACAGCTGAACAATTGGTTAGATTTATCAAAAATCAAATTGCCACTACCAAAGGTTGATCTGTTTGATTTTGGTATAAGCCTAAGGGGAGGCTTATTTAGTTTTTTGTGCTAACTTGTTTGTTTTAAGGGCACCACTTGCAGGTACAGTGTTGGTTCTTGAACCACACAACAAATGGTATTCAACTTACCATGTCTAGCAGACAAGGAAAAGTTGGCTCACCATGAGGGTACGGCTCTGGTGTGATCCTCAAATCCGTTTATAGCTGTGATAGTTTGCTCAAAACTATTAGGGTACTTCAACTCACCCATGTTTAAGAACTGAGAGTTGAAATGGTGTTCAATTCACCATGGATTTTACCCTTTTGGGTTTCCTAAGAATTGGCTAGCCCACATGCATATGGCTTGTGGTAAAGGCAGTTGGAAAACCATATTTGGTACTCAATTCACCAAGGTTCTGCTGTAACCAAGAATTGGCTAGTCCTGAGCAAACGGCTACAGGTAAAGACAAGTCAAATCCGTTTATAGTTGATGATTTACTAAAAATCATATGGTTATCAATGTACCATGGTCTTACACACAAAAACATTGGCTACTCCAGTAGTGATGGATATTGGTAAAGAGACATCAAATCCATTAATTTTCAATGATTCACCTCTCACAGGAGTTAACACACCTGGAAGTGATGAGAATAGTATGAAACTTAAGTGATTTGATGTACACATTGTCATAGTAGCAGTCAAGATCAAGAGAATTACACGGTAAGCAGCTTAATTGGAGATGATTTCCTGTTGCTGCTGTTATATAGAGGTTACTGCTGGAAATGTTTGCTTTAAAGATGTTGCTGCTGGTTACTTACTGTTGCTTCTGCTTAAGTTCAATCCTGCTGGTAGCTTTGATATGTTCCTGCTGGCAGTGTTTATTGCTTCTGGTCGTTGCTTATTTTTAGTATGTTAGTTAGAGTTATTCTAGGAAGAGATTTGTGTTTATGTCTACACACGTTTTCATAGAAGTCGTATTAGGGTTTCTTGCCTATAAAAGAAACATACGGCTGAGAGCACAACAATGTTTTGGTAATCGAATACCAAAGTTAATAAAAGATCCATAGAGGATCATAGTTCATTAGTCATTGTCTTCTTCACATTCTTATATTTAGTTTCCGCATAAATATAAGTTTGTCATACAGAGATTTTTATTGGCTCAAAGATCAATCAAGGCCTCGATCCTACAAGTTGGAAAGAAAAAGACAATGCAAACTCAGGAGGAGGAAAGAGAAATGTATACTCCTGAAGAGAGACAGGATGCCATACATGATTTGGTTGTGCAACTTAGAAAGAAGCAGAAGGGAGAGTACAAAAAGAACAGGTTCCTACCTTTGTGTGTTCATTGTTCTCCTTAAGATTATTCATTATATTTTGCGTAGTGATTAATTTTGTTTCAATTCAAGAAAAAAAAAAGATCATTGCTCAACAGGGATTCAACAATTTATTTTACGTAAAAACAAATAGAAAAAAAGAGTGACCTTTGAAAAAAGGTAGGAACGGTCGCTTCTTTTGAATGGTGACTTCATAGACCATGCAATAGCTTTTGGAATCACATTAGGGTCTTTACTCCACCAACGTTCAGATCTTTCAAAAGACTCGAGTATCCAAATCTAAACAAATTGTAAAACACAAACATATCAATCAGTCCATCAAAATGTTCGGCTGAAAAATATATTATTAATAAAAAGAAATACAAACCTGGAAAGCAAATACAAATCCAGACAAAGTATAGGTCGGAACATATTTTGGGTTTTTCTTCAATACTAAAAGGTGGTTATCCGTGTGCTTATCCATTACATTATGAAGTTGGTCATATAAATGGGTCCAAATATATTCACCCCACGGAAATGCATTCCAAGCTTCTAGGTTTTCAACCAACCTCATCAATGTGTCATCAACTTGGCATGTCAATAAACGACCCATAAAGATCACCTCTAAGACTAACAAAAGAGATATCCGTATTGTGTCTTCATCACATAGCTTGCGAAACTGCTCTTCATCCTCGATGACACCAATAAGGTCTAAGTTGGTTACAATCAAACCTCGCTTGTCAGGAAACACCCTATCACGAAATTTGAGAACACCAGAAGTGTATAACTCAAAGCTCACACTTCCAAACCGCAACCCCGTCATTAGACAAAACTCAGGACGACCAAAATGCAGAGTATGTCCATCTAGGTAATAGATAAAGGGCATATCATAATGAGAGTCGTCCACTCTTCTTTGTTTCCGTACCATATAGTCAATGAGGTGTGTTTCATGTTCAAAGTATAACAGATCCAACCATTTTCCAAAGCAGGTACTCCTAAACAAGTTCCGTCGTTTTGCGTCTAATTTCTGATTTATCAACCAAAAGTAGTTGAGTTTGCTACTAATGATTAGTTTAGCTTCATAGTCCTAAAAGGAAAAAATATGTTAACTCAGAATATACAATTCATAACAAATTAAGTTTGAAGACATGTATACAGCCGGCGTAAACACTATCATAAACAGTTCAGATGATTACAGCTTAATTACAACCACTTAGTATTGGACCATAAGAAGAGGGTGTTTTGCTTATGACCTTATTTGATTCAGGCATGACGTATCAGATACAACCCAAAATCGTGGCTTATCAAATACAACCCAAAACAAAAATCAAATCATAATCCACATAAAAGCATAAACAAACAAACAACACTATATTATACCAGATAAACAAAAATCAATAACGATACAAAACAAATGTAATAAAGATTCGTAATACGCTTTACATACCATATTATACCACATTTTTCCTAATCAAACAAACAATCGATGGTGTTAAATGATTTTATTGGAACACTGTTCAATGAACAGTTAATCTGTTTTCAGATGACAATTAGGGAAAACAATGGTAGTAGATTGGAGATTGAAATAATAGTGTAACAAGATAAACAAGCGCGAACATAAACCGAGTTTATTTTTTTTGACCGTGACTGTGAAACGAGATGGAGGGAAGAAGTGTATAGAGGAGACACTGTTTGTTTTTTTTTAAAAAAATTTCGAATACGGTATGAACAGTAGTGAAAGCAGTGAATAGTGTAAAATTTGTGAAATGACCAAAAAACCATCTGTAAAGTATACGGTTGCCCAACAAATAAAAGTTGCCCAAAATACAATACGTGACATGTGTCACCATTTCATGCAAACCGCTGTATTATACGAGTTGCCCTGGTCTAAGGGGAGAATTTCGTGAGATCGGGTCGGATAGTCTTAGCACTTGGGCAACCGGGGTATTTTAATAATTATCCCAAAATAATATTTGAACAATATTTTTAATTATACAATCTTTACAATTTCCCGCCACACCCCCTCCCCTTCATTATTCATGTTCCCCCGACCCCCTAACACCACCTAACCCACCACTTCCCCCGTGTATGCTTTTAATTAGCCTAACCCATAATGATTCACCCTCATTCTTAAATCTCCACCACCGTTTCCCTAAAAGCGCCCAATTTTTTGCCCGAAGTGACCCAATGTTTAAACCCCCATCCCCATGTGAAGCTAGCAACACATCCCATTTAACCCAAGATAATTTTCTACACTCACCAACCCCTCCCCAAAAGAAATTTTTTCGAACACGCTCAAGATTTTTTAAAACACTCGAAGGCACACGGAACAACGAAAAGTAGTACAATTGTAAGCTACCTAGAACCGATTTGACCAATGTTAAACGGCCCCTAAAGGACATCGTTTTAGCTTTCCACTCGGCTAGACGCTTCTTGAATTTATCGACCACGGGATTCCAAGCCCTAACCCGTCTCATATTCTCGCCAATAGGTAACCCCAAATACGTGAAAGGAAATTCACCCACCCCACATCTCATCCACCTCGCCATTTCACCAATTTCCCTATCATTAACCCCGACCCCATATAACTTACTTTTATTATAGTTAACCCGTAACCCGGATAATTCTTCAAAACACTTAAGAATGCACATTAAAGATCTAGCGTTCTCTTTATTCCATTCGCCAAAGAAAATAGTGTCATCTATATATTGGAGATGAGACACCACCACCCTATTGTTTCCAATATTAATACCCCTAAAGATCCCTTTTTCCGTCGCCTCGTTAACAATCGCATTTAAACTGTTGGATCGATATACTCTGACCAAACTAACTTGTAGCTTGTCTACGGTTTAACAACTTTGAATGAATTCAAAACTATTAATAGTGAAACACTGATATACTTTGCTAAGTATGCGGAATCTACTTCAACAAAGCTAAGAAGAATTAATAAACAACTTTGAATATTATTAAAACCTTGAACCTGCTTTCTTACACAGATTCACTAACAAACTCTAAACTCTAATACTTCTAATAATCGTATATCTCTAATCGCATATACTTGTCTCTCTAAAACATATATATCTCTAATGCCAACCTAGGGATCCTTTTATAGGCACAAGGAAAACCCTAGTCGGTTTACAATACTTGAACGACAAGTAATTCTAATTATAACTCTAATCTAATACGAACTTTCTAGAATTACACAATAGTCCTTAAACTATTTGCATAGCAGTCCTTAAACGAGCAGCAGTACTTTAATCGAACAGCAGTACTTTGACTTGAGTAGCAGTACTTTGACTTTTATAGCCCAACAATCCTCCCCTAACTTGAATTCTACTTGCTTGATTTCAAGTTTCTTTGTATGTCTTTAACTTCAACACTTTATCTTCAAGGAAAGGTTGTTTCTTCAAATCTGACTCGTTATTGTTTTGTCATCATCAATGCAAACAGTATCTTCAATCTTCATCAGCAACAATTCTTTTCAGCATCAGACCTTTTCAGCAACTCAGCATCATATTGGCAATATGTACATCAGATCTTAAAAGTTTCATACTATTCTCATCACTTCCAGGTGTGTTAACTCCTGTGAGAGGTGAATCATTGAAAACATAATGGATTTTGATGTCTCTTTACCAAAGCCATTAACTCTGGAGTAGCCAATGTTTAGATTTAGGAAAAACCTATAGGTGATGTATGAAATAAATAATCATATTAAACATATAAACGCAGCGGATAAACATCACCACACAACGGATCCATAGTGCCATATGATCAATCAAAATTAATAAACACATAATCAAGTGAGATATACCTTTGAAGCGTGATCCGGGAGTCACCAACAATACTATACCCACGATTTGATCAAGAAACCCAAGAGATCAATAAGGTTGATCTCCTCTAAGATATGCCCACACTACACGTCCTTGATCACCACCCGATGCTAGTCTATCAACCCGTAACCAATTAATCACCCTTGAATAAACAAGATGCAAGAGTGAAATAGATCAAAAAGAAAACCCTAGGTTTTCTTTCTCTTTGTGCCGTACAATTAGAGGAGGAGGGAGAGAGTTTATTTAGTCAATATGTTAAATGATAATTAGGAGTGATTTTAGCTAATTATTATTTACCAAATTTAAATCATAACTTCCTCTTGAACCTCCCATAAGGCCGGCCACATTAGGGGCCCACAATGGGCTTGCCCGTTGTTGGCCCAGTCCAAAAACACTAAGTCTAACTTAGTATTTAATGGCCCGTTATCGATCTCGAGTTACGTAGTCGTTTATATATTGTAAATACGATAAATACAATCTATAAAATGATGTCTCTGTGTATAAGTGTGTGACCCCATAGGCTCACATATGTCTAGCCATATAATTAGTAATTATGACACGAGCATTCTCCAACAGCTCCCACTTGCGACGTCATAATAATCAAGTAATTATACAAGCAATGGTTAGCGTCTAGCAACACGCCAAAGCCCCTAGAAATATGTGAGAGTAGTTTCTTAAACGTCTCATTTCAGATGGTTTATATGTCATCTATCCTTTTGTTACAGATACTGTGTTGAATATTAGACATGGATCAAATGTCATTCTAATTGTTCAACTATTATGTTTCTCGATACGGATATTGAACAAGATTACCAAGTGAATTAAGATTCATCTTAATCTCATTTGGGTACGGCCATACAAACATCTGTTCAATTCATCGAGGGGCCCAATAGTATCTAACTCCATAACATGTGGAGGAACAAATCCTGTTTTGACTACACGTGTCATTCACATGCTTCATATCACTCCTGATAATGGCCTTTATAACTACCTTATTCAGGACAGCGTTTAACCATATCAAGGAATGAAATTCCACACATGCAAGACCTGCTTGCATCTCAAGTCTAAGGATAAGAGACAAAACCTCTTGCGAGATTCACTATTGACGACGATCCATGTAGTGAATTCTCGTAGGTTGGGTCAATCCAATGTTCATCACAATGAACAACATGTGAGTTTGGCAAATGAATCACCAACACGCTCACATTTGCCTTAATTTGATGATACTCCCGTATCGTCAACCGACAATGGATAATTTTAGAACAATTAAATTATTCATGGATTAAACATGCAAATATAGAACACAGTTGATATAAAATGAAAACGATCATAACCATTACATCAATTCATTGCAAATACAAACCGTTTAACGTTCTAATTATTCAAAATACTAAAAATACAGATCTACATGAGACTACTAGCTGGTCTAAGTCCAATGCTCCTAGCATGTTCGACATGTTTGGCACAAGGCATTGGTTTAGTAAAAGGATCAGCTATGTTGTCATCTGTGTGAACTTTGAGAAGACGAATATCACCACTTTCGATCACCTCTCGAATGTAGTGAACTTTTCGACGAAAATGTTTGGCACCCCTTTGAACACCTGGTTCATTGGCTATGATAATGGCACCTGTATTGTCACAGTACATATCCATAGGTCGTTCATTGCTGGGGACAACGCCAAGCCCAGAAATGAATTTACGTATCCAAATCGCCTCCATAGCAGCTTCAGAAGCAGCAATGTATTCAGCTTCTGTAGAGGACATCGCGATAGTGCTTTGTTTGGCACTCTTCCAGTCAACAGCACCTCCGTTCATGATGAAAACATATCCCGTTTGGGATTTGGTGTCATCACGATCCGTCTCCCAGCTTGCATCAGTGTAACAAGTAACACTGAGTTCACGCTTGACATCACCACCATAAACAAGAAACATATCCTTAGTATTTCGTAGATACTTTAATATGTTCTTAACAGCAGTCCAGTGACATTCTCCTGGATTCTGTTGAAATCTACTCGTTAGGTTCTGAGAGAACGCTACATCAGGTCTAGTGCATCTAACCGCATACATTATGGATCCCACAGCCGAAGCATACGGGATTCCCTTCATCCTCTTCACCTCATCAGGTGTGGAGGGTCCTTGAGCTTTACTCAATTCTGTATTTGGTTGCATTGGAAGATTTCCACGTTTGGAATCTTGCATCCTAAATCGCTTCAGGATTTTGTCAATGTATGCACTTTGACATAAGCCGATTAATCGTTTTGATCTATCACGATAGATTTTGACTCCAAGTATGTACGCGGCTTCTCCTAGATCTTTCATGGCAAAGCAATTTCCAAGCCAGGATTTTACATCTTGTAGCATTGGAATGTTGTTTCCCATGAGCAATATGTCATCGACATATAAGATTAGGAACACGACCATACTTCCACTAGTTTTTATGTATACACATGGCTCATCGAGATTTTGAGTGAAACCAATCTTCTTGATTTCATCGTCAAATCTCTTATTCCAACTTCTAGATGCTTGCTTTAATCCATAAATGGATCTTTGAAGCTTGCATACTTTAGTTGGATATTTAGGATTCACGAAGCCCTCGGGTTGCACCATATAAACGTCTTCGTTTAGGTGGCCGTTCAAGAAAGCTGTCTTGACATCCATTTGCCAAATCTCATAGTCATAGTACGCTGCTATGGCTATAAGAATCCTAATAGCTTTTACGTCTGCAACAGGCGAGAAGGTTTCTTCATAGTCAACCCCGTAGGTTTGAGTGAAACCTTTTGCTACTAGACGAGCTTTGTAGGTGTGTACTTTTCCATCCATGTCGGTCTTCTTTTTGAAGAGCCACTTGCTCCCAACGGTTTTAGCGTTAGGAGGTAGGTCAACTTCGACCCAGACATCGTTGTCTTTCATGGATTTCATCTCCGCATTCATAGCTTCGATCCATTTATCGTGTTCAGGACTCGATAATGCATCTCGATAGTTAGCGGGTTCACCATGATCCCCTAACTCATGTTCCTCAGCATCGACATAGAAACCATATCGCTCAGGTGCTTGAGGTATCCTTGCGGATCTACGAATGGGAGCAACATCTTGATGAGGTTCAACATTTTCATGTTCAATCTCATTTTGATGCTCACTAGTGTTACCAGAAGGTTGTGCATCTTCCTCTTGAATTTCATCAAGGTCTACATTGCTCCCACTTGCCTCTTGTGAAATGAGACGGTTCTCAAGAAACTCAGCATTCCGGGCAACAAATATTTTGTTCTCGGGTGGGTAGTAGAAATAGTAACCCATTGTTTCCTTTGGGTATCCTACAAAGATACACTTGATAGCTCTGGGCTCAAGTTTGTCAGGTGTGTCTCGTTTCACGAGAGCCTCACAACCCCAGACTCTCAAGTACGACAATTTAGGGACCTTCCCATGCCATATTTCGTATGGTGTTTTGTCTACCTTCTTGGTTGGAACCAAATTGAGAATGCGTGCAGCAGACTCTAGAGCATAACCCCAAAAGGACATTGGCAATGTTGTTAGACTCATCATGGATCGAACCATGTCTAGCAAGGTTCGATTTCTCCTTTCAGATACACCATTATGTTGTGGTGTATATGGAGGAGTGAATTGTGAGACAATCCCACACCTTTTTAGATGATCTAAAAACTCTAGACTCATATATTCACCCCCTCGATCTGATCGAAGAGCCTTTATGGTCTTGCTGAGTTGATTTTCCACTTCATTTTGAAAAACTTTGAACATTTCAAAAGCTTCATGTTTATGTTTAATCAAGTAAACATAACCATATCGACTGAAATCATCAGTAAAAGTAATGAAGTAGTTAGCTCCTTCCCTTGACTTTGTTCTAAATGGGCCACATACGTCAGTATGTATGAGTCCAAGTAGATCTTCAGCTCTTTCCTCCAACATGGGAGAAGGGCTTTCGTGCCATTTTACCAGATATACAAGAAATGCATTTATCAAACGACTCAGGGTCGGTTGACTCTAAAAGCCCATCGTGTTGCAGCTTTGTAATGCGTTTCTTGTTTATGTGACAAAGACGACAATGCCATAGGTAAGTGGAATCTAAATTATGTTTAGATTTCTTATTGCTAACATTATATATAGAACTATCGTTTGAAATAGAATCACGCATATCAATTTCAAAAATACCATCACGAGGAATAGCATTAAAATAAAAAATATTATCCTTAGAAACTGAAATGCCAAAATCCGTAAATGTATGAATGAAACCATCATCCTTCAAACGAGAAAGTGAAACAACACCTCTAGTAATAGTAGGTGCAAAATGGCAATTATTTAAAACAATAACTAGACCATTAGGGAGGATGAGATCAAAGCTCCCTATTGCTTCGACAGCTGCACGGTTGCCATTACCAACGTACAGGTTCAAAGCTCCATGCTTCAACTTTCTGCTTCCCCTAAGCCCCTGCACATTATTACAAATGTGAGTGCCACAACCAGTATCATATACCCATGATTTATTAGGAAAAGTATAGAGTTCTATAGTGAAGATACCTGATGTGCTAGCTTTGCTAGCTTTGTTCTTCTTCAACTCTTCCAGGTAGGTCGGACAGTTCCGCCTCCAGTGCCCCTTCTTTCCACAATGGTGACAAAGGGTGTCCTTAGCCGGGTGCTCCTTCTTAGCAGGTGGGGGGATCTTAGGTTGGGGGCATAAGCAAGCTTATACTTGCCCTTCACTTGTCCCTTGCCTTTTGCATTCGGCTTCTTCTTCTGGATTCGTCCTTCCTTTATAGCTAGGACCATAGGAGCCTTCTTGGGCATTCCTTTCTCTGCAAGTTTCAGCATGTTATGCAGCTCAGGAATGGTCTTGCCCATGCTGTGCATGTTGTAGTTTTGCACAAACTGATCATAATCCTTTGACAGTGAGGTCAGTATCAAGCTCACTCCAAGGATCTGAGGCATGGGGTATCCAAGACGCTCCATTTGGTCAAGGTAGCCCTTCATTTTCATGACGTAGCTACTGACCGTTTGGCCCTCCTCCTGCTTGCACGCATGAAAAGCTTTGACAGTGTCAAACAATTCTTGCTCAGCTTGCTGCTCGAACATTGTTTTCAGTTCGGTCAGCATGTCAAATGCTGCAAGGTTCTCTAAGTTCTTTTGGAGCTCAGGGATCATGCTTGCAAGCATAAGACAAGCAACCTCTTGCTGCTCGTTAACCCTACGAGTGTAGGCGGTACGAACAGCAGCGGAGGCATTAGCAGGGGGTGCTTCAGGTAAAGGTTCTTCCAGATGGTAAAACTTTTGTTCAGCCCTTAGGACAATCCTCAGGTTGCGATACCAGTCCAAAAAGTTATTACCATTCAATTTTTCTTTTTCAAGAATTGATCTGATGTACGAGTTGTTTATGGTATGATTAGGAGTTGTCATCTACAAAACAAACAAAGTTCAAATTTTAGTAAGTTTCAATAATTAATCCTTTTTAAAATTAACTACCCAAGTTTAAGCATATTAAAACAATTAATTTTACGAAAAGGCTAAGATCCTCATTGAGGTTCGACCATTAATGCAGTTGATCTACTAGAAATGGTGGATTCAATAGGTAGGTGACGTCGACCAATTGCATTACATGTGCAACTCTTAGATCTTTATGGGACTCATGGCACTAGTGAACAAGCAACTAGTGTCAAGCTGGCATGTTTAGTCCCATCTTTGCCTCGGGTAAGGGTCTGACCACACTACTCGATTAAGTCATCCAATTTGAAAACTGTGATAATAATCCTAGGTCTGACCATGGAAAATAGTCACCTTGGGTTACAATTCAACCTAGGTCTGACCAGATGCTAAAAGGTAATTGCAAGTGTTCTCATAATTGGACGGCATGACTTAAATTTTGACGGGTAAATCGTTTTGATGTGAATCAAAAACGTGTACGAAAGAAGCATGCATTCATTCTTCGTAGCACAAGTTAAAAACTTTTCTTAACTTAAGTCTAATCATTGTTTTAATTTATGTGTGTCAAGTTGTCCATTTTCAAGACTAATAGATATCCTATGTGGATTATTTAGTTTGGACAATACAAATAAATAAATAAACAAACAATCTCAACCGGTTTAAGTGTTGTTTATATAGAAAACAATGATTTTAAGTTTCAAATCATATTTAAACTTAGTTAAACTAAATCATAAGACTTAGTTCAAAAATGGTTTATGTTTAGTTTCAAGTTTTAAGAAAACATTTTTCATTTTACATGTAGTCACAACATACATAAAAACAACCAACCAAACATTCAACCACAATATGCAAAGCCTCAACCGATGAAAATCCTATGCTTGGTCTTGTGAGCCATCACAAGAACCAAGAGTCAACTAGGGACTAATAACACAACCACATGGAGGGCTCCCACTTGCTCCAAGACAATCATGAGCAAGTAAAAGGCCCATTATGCACTTGAACTTCAGTTTCTGTCAGCCCAGTTTTTCTGTTTTGCAAGGCCCAAAAGCCCAGGAAGATCACCTCCTCATGATTCGGCCCAGTTGACAAAGTTGTAGCCCTATGTCTTGTGGACCTGCACCAAAAATTTTAGAAAAAAATACCTTACCAATCAGCAGATAATCACGTTTTCCCAACAGGTGTCCAGCAGCAACTTTCAGTCTACAACTCTTCAATCTTTCGCCTTTTGCTTCCAAGCTCTTGTTTACAATACATATAAAGTAAAATACAACTAATCTACTTTGTATCTACTGTAAAATGCCCAAACATTGGCAAAACCAAAATTGAAATACATTACAAAAGTGCCGAAACAATGGCAAAACCCCAAAACAAGAAAAATTGCAACCAAACATCACAATCACAACGCACAAGTGGTCAAGGTTTTCATCGGCTTTGCATATACACATAATAATACATACAATATGATCATTACAAGGTGTTGGCTAACTCCATGGACAAACATGCATGTATTTGCCATGGATAACAAAATAAATAACAAGAATTAAATTGTTAGCCAACGAATCGAAGAAATAATTAACAAGAATTAAAACCCCGAATAGTACACGTGACAAATGGCCATAGACTCATAACCCACTGATTTTAGGACCTCCTTAAGACCATTTTAACTCAGAAAAATAAGCCTCACGGGCTGATTAAAAATTGGGTTAAAAATCTCTCAAAAAACACGTTTTTAGGCCATTTTACGGTACCGATCAAGTAAACAAACAACATATGCATAACAAATGGCCATATGATCAAAAAGTCCAGATCTTAAGACCCTCTCAAGGTCGACTTATATCATATTTATAAGCCCTAGGGGCTGTTTGAAAATAAACCCTTTAAATTCATTAAAAAACATCGTTTTTGGCCATTTTTACGCATATATGATGATCATATGACAACATATGATGGCTCGTGATACCACTATAGGTGATGTATGAAATAAATAATCATATTAAACATATAAACGCAGCGGATAAACATCACCACACAACGGATCCATAGTGCCATATGATCAATCAAAATTAATAAACACATAATCAAGTGAGATATACCTTTGAAGCGTGATCCGGGAGTCACCAACAATACTATACCCACGATTTGATCAAGAAACCCAAGAGATCAATAAGGTTGATCTCCTCTAAGATATGCCCACACTACACGTCCTTGATCACCACCCGATGCTAGTCTATCAACCCGTAACCAATTAATCACCCTTGAATAAACAAGATGCAAGAGTGAAATAGATCAAAAAGAAAACCCTAGGTTTTCTTTCTCTTTGTGCCGTACAATTAGAGGAGGAGGGAGAGAGTTTATTTAGTCAATATGTTAAATGATAATTAGGAGTGATTTTAGCTAATTATTATTTACCAAATTTAAATCATAACTTCCTCTTGAACCTCCCATAAGGCCGGCCACATTAGGGGCCCACAATGGGCTTGCCCGTTGTTGGCCCAGTCCAAAAACACTAAGTCTAACTTAGTATTTAATGGCCCGTTATCGATCTCGAGTTACGTAGTCGTTTATATATTGTAAATACGATAAATACAATCTATAAAATGATGTCTCTGTGTATAAGTGTGTGACCCCATAGGCTCACATATGTCTAGCCATATAATTAGTAATTATGACACGAGCATTCTCCAACGTTTAGATTTAGGAAAAACCATGGTACATTGATAACCATATGATTTTTAGCAAATCATCAGCTATCAACGGATTTGAGTAGTCTTTACCAAATAGCCGTTTGCTTTTGGACTAGCTAGTTCTTTTAGTACAATCACTACCATGGTGAACTAATTACCATATAATGGTTTTCCACAGCCTTTACCACAAAGCCATTATCTTGTGGGCTAGCCAACTCTTCACTAATATAGATATGGTGAGTTGAAAACCATACAATTTTTAGTAAATTGCCAACTAAAAACGGATTTGATAATCACATCAGAGCCGTACCCTCATGATGAGTCAAACTCTTTCTTGTTTATTAAACATGGTGAGTTGATTACCATTTGTTGTGTAGTACAAGTACTAACACCATGCTGTTGCTTTCAAAACCATTTGTTGCTGTTTCATCTTTGTGCTTCAAAATGTTTTTGCACTTATCAAAAATTACTGATTTTATCAAAAGACTTTACTGGTTTTATGCTGCAAGCAGTACTTTGTGAAAGTACTGTCTGACCAGCAGTACTTTGAAGAAAGTACTTTATTTTTTCAAAAGATTTATATAATAATTAAATCATACCAGTAGTTATGCATTAGTCTTCAAATTCAGTAGTCCACTTGATGAATAATTTTATGACCATCAATGCTACTTCATCCTCTTGTTCCACTTCCTTTCCATGCTCTAGCATCCTGATCATCAGATCTCTTGTGAGTGGATATCTCTGTTCTGCTAGCATATGAATCATAGTGCCATCTTCTAACTCCAAAACATGTATCCCAACTGATTCAAAGAATCTCCATTTGTTAATCTCCCAGTTGTCTTGATTTTCCCACAAAGCACTGTCCTTAGACTCCTCTGTCTCCCAGATTGTTGTGAGATCTCCTAACAATATCAAACCTACTCCTTGTGGTGGAATATGCTCAAAATAAGTTTGCACTTGGAGATATAACTGAAGCATATCATCTCTATCAATCAGATGTAGTATATCCCATAATGAATTAAACACTCTAAAACTTCCATCTTGTCTATGAAAGATCAGATAATCTCCTTCTTTAGATTCTACAACTGAAAAAGTAGATATCTTGGACTTCTTATCAGTATCTTCTTTCAATTTTGGATTCTCAAAGTCAACAACTCTAAGATAATTTCTGAGCTCATCAACTGTGTCTGTTCTTAATTCAACAGCTTCCTTGAACTTCTTTGATGGCTGTTCATCAGTGATTCTTTTCCTCTTTGAGCTTCTTGTAACAGCTCTTTCCTTCCTTTTATCTTCAAGCTCCTTATCTTCAAAAGAAATAATGCTTGCAAGATCTTTTTGAATAGCTTCTCTAACAGCATCATACAGATCCTTCATCTCTGTATATGTCAATCTAACTAAACCTGTATATCCTTGACCTTTCAGATAAGCCATCATATCATTCCTTTCTCTAGCTTTACTAATTGGCCTTCTTGATTGAACATTCTTCCTTGATTCTTCAGCATCTATCTCTGCTTGTAATATTCTAGCTGCTTCCTCATTTTTGGCAACTTGAATTTGTCTTAACTGTGCCAATGTCATCTTCTTCTTCTTCTTTTCTATCAAGATCCCTTTGCCTTTATCTTTTGGATCTATCTCTTGTGCAGGTTGAGAAGAAGTATTATGTTGTTGTTCAACCTCATGAATACTGATGCCTCTTTGACTTGACATATTAAGCATGATGTCAGCAATTGTTTCATCATCACTGTTAGTATGAGCTATAACATCTTCTTCCTGAGCTGGTTTAGAAGGGCCTACTTCCTCTTGAACTTGAATTGAAGGACCAATATCTTCTTCAAAATCTAAGGTTCTAGGTGTAACAGTGAATTGCCTCTCAGTACCTTGTTGAGCAGTACTTTCTTGAGCAGTACTTTCAGCTTCAGCTCCTTCCAAGTTTATTTCCTCAGTATCACCACTTCTTACTTCAACAGCAGCTTCTTCTAAATTTATTTGCTCTGTTTCATCACTCTTCCTCTCAACAGTATCTTGAGGAATATGTTCAAGTGGTGTCCTCTGAGTATCATCCATAAATCCAGCATCTTGTTCAAAATTTTGTTCAAAACCAGCATCATCTTCATTCAAATTCTCTAAATTCCTCCCCAATTGGAATGAAGATTGCGTCTTAGACTTTTTCTTCTTTGACTTAGAAATCTTTGTAGGTATCCTACCACTCTTCTTCTGAGACTTCACCCATAATCTATGGTGTTGAACTAGTGGCCAAACATACCTCTTCAATCTCTGAAATTTAGTCTTTAATTTGTCTATCTTAGCAGCTTGAGCCTCACTCTCCTTCTTCAGCCTCTTTAACTCCCTTGTTAAAGCATAATTGTCCAATTCTGCCTCTTCTTCTTCAAATTGCTTAGACACATTTGTGGAAGAATTATCAATAGGAGATGGTGGATTATTCATACCTTGGTCTGACTCCTCATGAGTAGGAATGTCCATAGGAGCAGTACCTTCCCTAGTAGCAGAATGTTGAGAAGCAGTATGTTGAGAAGCAGTAGGTTGAGGAATACTAACTTCTCTAGAAACTGGAGACTCTTGGCTTGCTGATTCAGAATGTGCTTCTTGCTCTTGCTCTTGCTCTGCATCTCTAACAACTTGTGCAACTCCCAATATATGAGCAGTCAAAGGTGTGTTGGTTCCAGAAAACTTTGCACTTTGTTTAGATAGAAAAGTAAACACCTTTGATGGAAGTTTGACAGTGGGTAAAAAACTTTGAGGTTTAGGAACATCCTCAAGTTGATTGTTCAAAAATAACTGAACAAACCTTGGATACATCAAAAATGGTGAACCATTACCAATATGTGTAAGCATACCATCCAGAATGAGTCTTGAAAAATTGAATCTTCGATCGGTAGCCAAACCCACTAATGCAGATGCAATATTTTGACCAAATTGATCAAAAGAAGTACTCTTGGGACTCAAACAATGAAGTAGAACATGAATGAGGTACTTCCAATGAGAACAAAACAAAGGCTTTTGAAAAGTAAGCTTCGTCAGATCACCTTCATAACCTAAATCACTTAAAGTGTCCCAAAGCACTTGTTTTTCAAAACGAACAGCCCCCCCCCCCTTCATCATTAAACATCAAAACATCCCTAATCGTGGCTTCAGAAATCCTAATAGCTCGTCCAGCAACCGTAGCCCTAATCAACGAATCATCTTCTTTTGTTGCAGTAGCCCAAAATTCTTGCATCCAGGGACCAATAACATCAGGGTCAACTAAAATAGAGTAGTTGATGGAAGACCCAGTTAAGAAATCAATGATCGCATGAAAATCAACATTATCACTTGTCTTGTCCAAATTAGCGATCATATTGTGTTTGCTAACAGTGAGACGATTAGCCATGATGAGTGGTAGATAAGAATTCGCTTTGAGTGTGTGTTTCGATAAAAAGATTGTGGTGTAAAAGCGAATGAGGGATCTCAAATATGGTAAAAGGCGGGGAAATAGGGGTGAGTTTCTTTAAATAGGATGGAAATAACTCAAACTCGTAATAATAAAGTTACCGTTTGGATTAACTTATTATCTCCGCCTTAAGGAATTAATTAACCGTGAGCCCCACAATTTTTGACCGTTGGAACAGTACGTCCACGTAAGCAGTACGTTGAAGCAGTACGTTGCTGAAGCAGTACTTTAAGCAATAAAGCAGTACGTTCCATCTTGTTATCCACAATCGATACTCCAAACTAAAACCAAGAACTTGTAAAAGATTCATGCTTAAGTTCTAACTAATAGCTAATGTTGCCTCCCTTCAAATACAACATATAGGCTAAACTAAATCACTAAAAACCAATACTTTCATTAAGACCGAATAGAAAGTATTCTAACTAATACTAAAGCCTCCCCTCAAATGTAGCCTAGTAGTTAATCATCCCAATGCTCACAACTAAGTGGTTGAATCTTGAAACATCAAATCCTTTAGTGAGGAGATCAGCTACATTATCATCTGTGTGAACCTTAACCACATTTATAAGCCTGTGCTCATAACAATCTCGAATAAAGTGATGCCTAATCTGAATGTGCTTGGTCTTGGAGTGATAAACAGGATTCTTCACAATGCAGATGGTACTCTCATTATCAATGTTGATAGGAGTATTCTTGAAGTTGAATCCATAATCCAAGAGTTGATTTTGCATCCACAAAACTTGTCCACAACAGCTTGCAGCAGCAACATATTCTGCTTCAGTAGAGGAGGTTGCAGCAATGGTTTGCTTCTTACATTGCCAGGAGACTAATCTTCTACCAAGATATTGACATCCTCCTGAGGTTGATCTTCTATCATAGTTATCCCCTGCATAGTCACTATCTGAAAAGGCTTCTAAGTGAAAAGGTGACTCCTTAGGATACCATAATCCTAACTTTGGTTGATGCTTGAGATATCTAAAAATCCTCTTGACTGCATACATATGGGAAACCTTGGGTGTAACCTGAAATCTTGCACACAAGCAAACAGCAAACATGATGTCAGGTCTTGATGCAGTTAAGTACATAAGACAACCAATCATAGATCTGTAAAGCTTGACATCCACAGCTTGTCCATCTTCATCCTTGCCTAAGGGTTTGTTTTTATCAATGGGTGTGGTGGCAGGCCTGAGATTTGGAAGGTCAAATCTTTTAAGTATGTCTGCAACATACTTTTCTTGATTAATGAAGATTCCATCTCTTGTTTGTCTAACTTGAAGACCCAAAAAGAAAGTTAATTCTCCCATAGAACTCATTTGAAACTCCTTCTGCATAAGATCTTCAAATTCTTTCACCATAGACTTCTTTGTAGCTCCAAATATAATATCATCCACATATACTTGGACTAACATAATGTCTTTCTTATCCCTCTTGATGAACAAAGTCTTATCAATTGCTCCTCTCCTATAACCATGTTGGAATAGAAAATTTGAGAGTCTCTCATACCAAGCTCTGGGAGCTTGATGAAGGCCATACAGTGCCTTGATCACCTTGTAGACTTTGTTTGGATGTGCAGGATCTTCAAAACCAGGAGGTTGTTTAACATAAACTTCCTCAGAAATTGTGCCATAAAGGAAAGCACTTTTCACATCCATTTGGTAGACAGGAAATCCCATGTATGATGCAAAGGCAAGAAATAACCTTATTGCCTCTATCCTTGCAACAGGAGCAAACACTTCATCATAATCCACTCCTTCTTCTTGGCGATATCCTTGTGCAACCAATCTTGCTTTATTTTTGATAACATTCCCTCTTTCATCTCTTTTGATTCTGAAAACCCATCTTGTACCAATGACTCTTTTGCCATCTGGTAAATCACATAATACCCAGACTTCTTGAAGCTTGAATTGTAGAAGCTCCTCTTGCATAGCTTCAACCCAACTTTCATCTGCTAAAGCTTGAGCTACCTTCTTGGGTTCTTCTTGAGATAAAAAGCAAGCAAACAGGCATGTTTGTTGATCCTTGTGATTCATCCTGTTTTGTTTATAAACAAAGCTAAGTAAAGCAGTATGTTGCTTAGAAAGTCCTTTAACTTTGTTCCTTGTAACCACTCCTGAAGAGGGTGATCCAATAATGTTACTCTGAGGATGAGCTTTATGAACTCTCAATGTAGGAGTTGGTGGTACTGGAAGATCAGACTCTAAGTTAGTAAAATCAATGCCTTCATTGGAGAAAATACCTTCTGGATTAAGCTCATCATCAACTTCTTCTAATCCAGGAATGTTAGCATTAACTAAATCATCATCATCAACATTGGAATTATCAGCATTGTTCCAATTTGATTCCTCTAACACACCAGAAGTACTGTCAAAAGGATCATCAGTACTTTGATCTAAAGTACTGTGGGCAGTATCTTGAAAGTTACTCTTTTTCTTTGCAGCCTCATAAGCCTTCCTTTGTTCATCTTCATAGGATTGTGCTATAGTTTCTTGAAAAAGCATCCTATTAAGTTCATCTTGTATGGCTTGATCTTCATCAGATACTGTATGAGTTGGCTGAGCAGTACTTTGTTCCTCAACAGTAACTTCAGGTTCTTTGTCAAGAACTTCTTCTGGGGTAACATTGACTCCATGAACAATGTACTGTGAATCATCTTCTTTGTAATTAGCCTGATTCTCTTCTCTAACAGGAACATAATTCATAGATGGTGTGAACTTGAGATCAAGATCAAACATCCAATCAGGACCTTTACCTTTCTGAGTTTCCTTATCTTCCAAAAATTCAACATGAAGACAATCTTGTACCTTTTTGGTATTCCTGTTATAAACTCTAAAGCCTTTGCTATTTGTACAATAACCCAATAAATATCCTTCATCTGACTTACCATCAAATTTTCCCAGAGAATCAATGGTATTTAGAATAGTCAGATAGCAGCCAAAAGGTTTTAGAAAACGAATGTTTGGTTTCTTTCCCATTAGTAACTCATAAGGTGTCTTCATCTGAGGTTTAGTTACTGAAACTCTATTCAACACATAGCAAGCAGTACTTATGGCTTCAGCCCAAAAGAGAATAGGTAATTGGGAATCTGCAAGCATTGTTCTAGCTGCTTCTATCAAAGTCCTGTTCTTTCTTTCTGCAACACCATTCTGCTGTGGTGTTCTAGCAATGCTAAACTCTCTCTTGATCCCTTTCTTGGCACAGAATTCATCCATATGCTTGTTCTTGAATTCTGTTCCATTGTCACATCTAATACCTCTTACTTTGAGTCTTAATTGATTTTCAAGGGCTACTATCAGGTCATGGATAGCATCAAAGGTTTCATCTTTGAATCCCAAGAAAAAGACCCAACTAAATCTGCTACAATCATCTGTCACTACCAAGCAGTACTTCTTCTTGTTTAAACTTTCTACTGAAACTGGTCCAAACAGATCCATGTGTAGCAACTCCAAAGGTTCTCTAATAACTCTTTCCCCAAGCTTCTTACATGAAGCTTTATGTTGTTTACCCTTCTTGCAAGCCAAACATGAATGATCAGTCTTGAATGTTTTGGAAGGTAAACCTTTAACTAAATTTCCTTTGACCAGCTTGTTGATGTTCTTAAAATTAACATGACCTAGTCTTCTGTGCCACAGATGTGCTTCTTCCAATGATGCCTTTGCTACTAAACATGTTGCTCTTCCAGCAGAATTGAGACTCTTTAAGTCTAAACTGTATACATCATTGGTTCTTGGTACTCTCAATGTCACCAAGTGATCATCAACAAATTTGAACTCAGGGGAGAGAATGAGACATTCTATATCAGTGAACAGAATTGGGTACTTCTTGTCACAAATTTGAGATACTGACAAAAGATTGAATTTGAGCTCCTTCACATATCTAACATTCTCAAAATCAATACATCCAGCCTTGATTGTTCCTTTGCCAGTGATTCTTCCTCCATCAGGATCATTACCAAATGCAACTCTTCCTCCATAATATGCCTTAAAATCTGACAGGATCTCCTTGTCCCCTGTCATGCTGCCAGAGCAACCACTATCAACAATAATATGATCTTTAAGCTCCTCCTCTGGGTTGCCCTGCACATTAAAGAAAAGGGTTAGTTTCTTTTAGGAACCCAAGCCATTACTGACTTGTGTTCCCGTTGTGGAGTGACATACTTGAATTCCTTCAGTATGTAATCTCCACTGGTTTTAAAGGCATGGTCAATGATTATTTGAGTTGGTCCCATGTCCTGTGTTGTAATATCAACAACACTCCCTGTTTCACCCTTATCTGATGAAAGTACTTCTTGTTCTCCATCAGTACTTTCTTTCTTAACCCAATTTCTTTTAACCTTAGGTTTTTCTGATCTAGGTACTCTGCTTGAGGTGGAAGACCTTTTATATGAATTGAATCTCTTAGGTCTTCTAGGTGAAAAAGTATGAGCAGTACCATGAGTGGGTGAAAACTTATCAGTCCTTTGAGAAGGTACTTCTTGAGATTTATCAGAGTGTGAAGGTACTGGTGATTTGGAAAACATTCTTTTCTGGTGAGGGTACCTATAGTCTTTTGAGAAGTTACTATGGTTGACCCTATTTGAGTGATTCCAAACTGGTCTAGTCTCTCTTGGCTTATGGGTGGGAGGTCTATTCTTTGGAAACTGACTTAAGTATTCGGAATGAAAGTCACAGTGCTTAATCAAGTGATCAGGACTATAGCATACATAACATAACTTTCTCTCCATATTCCCAAATCCTCTTCTATGATTAAAAGGTTTCCTGTAGTAAGCAGTATTTTGAAAAGTTTCTCTTGGAGGTACTGCTGAATGTCCAGCAGTACTCTGAAAAGTTTTTGGAGGTACTGCTTGTTTTTGAAAAGCTGTAGGAAACTTTTGATCATTACCCTTTTGAAAATCATTCTTAGGTTTCTCAGAACTAATTCTACCATTAAGCTTCTTCCTAAACTCTAGGTTGTCTATACCATAACGAGAAACATCTGTCCTAAGAGGTTGAAACTGACCAGTGGGTGGAGGAACTGAGTGGTACTCCTTATCTTTCTTAAACTCAGGAGGTGATTCACTAATTGGTTCCTCATTCCTAGATGTGTTTTCTTCTGAGCTTGTAAGGTCATCATCACTAGGTGGAATCTCTTCCTTAGCACTAGGTGGGATCTCTTCCTTATCACTAGGTGAGGTCTCATCTGAACTACTATCTACACCATAACCTAGTCCAGCTCTACTGTTTATGACTCTTTGTTTTTCAACAAATTGAACATGTGATAGACCAGCCTGTTTAATACTACCAAGTTTTTCTAACAAAGTATCTCTTTCCTTAGTAATCTTTTCTAATTCAGACACCTTACATCCCAACTTCCATTCACTTAATTTCAATTGGTAATCTTGTTGCTCATATTTTTCTGCCCAAGCCATTTCATTATTTTCATGTGTTAATATTTTGGCTTCCATTGACTCTAAAGTTAATTGATAACCAGCTACCTCAGACCTAGCTGTTCTACAATTATCTCTTTCAGTCACATAATCTTTAAGCAACTTTTGATAAACATCATTACACTTAGAGCATACCTCAGAGACATTGGATGAACTTGGTGAAGTGGCTACCATAGCAATCTGAACAGGTTCATCTTCATCCTCCATGCTCAAGTCAAAGCTTCCAAGACCATCTCTGGATTCCAAAGCAGCATATCCAGGTTCCTCATCAAAAGCTGTACCCCAATCAAACTCTTCCATTGCAACCATAGAATAGGTTACAGGTTAATCATCAAATTCAGCACTCCAGTCAATCTCTGCTAAATTTTCTTGAGCCACCAAAGCTTTTGGTTGTGATTCAGTAATAGGAACCTCCTTTCTTTCAACCTTGGGTTGTTCAATCATCCTGTTTGCCTGATATTTTGCAAACTTGCATTCCCTTGCAAAGTGTCCAAGCTTTTGACAATTGAAACATTCAATCTTGGATTTGTCAAAAGTTATACCTTGTTTGGCTTTGAAATCAATTCCCCTTCCTGTCTTGTTCATGAACTTCTTGATCCTAGCAGTGATCATAGCTACTTGCCATCTTATGTCAATCTCTTCTAAAGCATCTTCTTCAATCTGCAACAAGTCTTCTTGATAGGTAACAGGTAAAGTGGCTTGTTGTGCAAAGAAGGAACATACAACTTCATCAGAATTGGTTTTGTTTGTTGGTGATGGGTTGGGAGTAGTTGTGGTTGTGCAAACATGCTGTGAATCACCAACAGTACTTTGAGAAGGATAAGCAGTACTTTTAGTGGAAGTACTGCTTCTGTTTTCAGAAGATACAAAAGCTATGTTGTGAGTTTTCTGAGAACTGTGACCATTCATCTCTTGCTCGTACACTTTCAGATTGTTATAGAGATCATCAAAGTCCATAGACTCCAATCCAGGTTGTCCTCTAATCATAGTAGCAACCACATGCCAGACAGATGGCAAACTCCTTAAGAACTTCAAATTTGCATCTTCAACAGATACCTCTGCTCCATATAGTTCTAACATACTAAGTAGATTTTGGAATCTGTCATAGGCAGCATCAAGACTTTCTCTTTCACCAACAGTGAAGGTTTCAAATTGCTGCTTCAATAAGTTTCTATGCATCTTCTTTGAAGCATCATTACCTCCAAATCTTGTTTTGATCGCAGCCCATAATTGTTTTGCATCCTTAGCATCATGGAACTTCAGTAGGTGACCATCAGGAATAGCAGACAGCAGTATGTTGAGAGCCTTATCTTGATTTCTCTTTGTAGCTGCTGGTAAGGTTGGTTGAGGTGGTTTGGGTTGTCCTTCAACTTGTAAAGGTTCATCAAGAACAACATTACCATTGACAATTACATCCCATAGAGCATGATCAGTAATAGCAAGGTACTGCCTCATCTTCATACTCCAGAGATCATATTCTCCCTTCTTGATGATAGGAATTCTGAGTGAGGTGATGGATGGGATAGGTGCAGCTTCAGTCGACATTGTTGAGGGTTTGTTGATAAATCGGTTTTAAGGGTTTCTTCTTAATCAGAGTCTCCACACAAGCTTTGATACCACTTGTTGGATCGATATACTCTGACCAAACTAACTTGTAGCTTGTCTACGGTTTAACAACTTTGAATGAATTCAAAACTATTAATAGTGAAACACTGATATACTTTGCTAAGTATGCGGAATCTACTTCAACAAAGCTAAGAAGAATTAATAAACAACTTTGAATATTATTAAAACCTTGAACCTGCTTTCTTACACAGATTCACTAACAAACTCTAAACTCTAATACTTCTAATAATCTCTAATCGCATATACTTGTCTCTCTAAAACATATATATCTCTAATGCCAACCTAGGGATCCTTTTATAGGCACAAGGAAAACCCTAGTCGGTTTACAATACTTGAACGACAAGTAATTCTAATTATAACTCTAATCTAATACGAACTTTCTAGAATTACACAATAGTCCTTAAACTATTTGCATAGCAGTCCTTAAACGAGCAGCAGTACTTTAATCGAACAGCAGTACTTTGACTTGAGTAGCAGTACTTTGACTTTTATAGCCCAACAATCCTCCCCTAACTTGAATTCTACTTGCTTGATTTCAAGTTTCTTTGTATGTCTTTAACTTCAACACTTTATCTTCAAGGAAAGGTTGTTTCTTCAAATCTGACTCGTTATTGTTTTGTCATCATCAATGCAAACAGTATCTTCATCTTCATCATATCCCATCTCCGCCTTAATTAATACAGGTTCTCGCACCACATCCCATTAACCATAAGCCCTCTTACATTATTCTTATTGTTTCTTCTCTTTACATAAGAATGAAAAAACTTTAAATTTTCATCACCCTCCACATCCCATCTTAAAAAAATGGTATTTGGCGGAACCATTTCAAGTCCGTGTACCTACTAGGTACCCATCACCCCTTATTTTAACACTATAGTTTATTATACTCATCCCATCTTTTACAAATAATTATAGCTTAGATAGTTTTCGAACAATGCCTTTATCAATCAAATGGTCACGTTTCATAATGCAGTCGGGACACTAAGCACGCTGCTAAGCTAATTTGAACATTAGCTTTACATATTGATGACGTATAGTCTACACCCGGGTCACGAACCCGATTAGTAAACAATACTAATATCTAAGCCCACCACGTATGGGCCGCTACGGCGATTAATGGACTACCACTTATACGGTTTGGGCCTACAAGGCCCAAGCCCAAAGCTATTTTTGGATAGGATATGGAATATCCCCTAAATAAAGGGGATATACACCAAATATCCAAGGTCGGCGAATACGCCGAGGAGTAGGGAACAAGAAACCTACTAGGGTTTCATGTGTATATAAAGGGCACCCAAGCCCTCGGTAAAGGTACGACTTCATTCAAACCCTAACTCTTCACTAAACCCTAAATTTCGATTACTTACTCTCACGCCGGAGGATAATCGGGGGAGACAATCCCTCGATAAGCCTAACGGTGTTGGTTCTTTTTCTTAGTGCGCAGGTTCCACCAAGCATTAAGATCTAATTGGTACGAGAATAGAAGCCCTCACAAGGAACGCCCAACTTTTGTATCAACAAGTGGCGCCATCCGTGGGACCCTACACTAAGATTTTTACCAAGAACTAGAATGACGAAACACGGGAAGGAGCGGACTCCGCATGCGAAGAAAGCGCATGACGACTTACTAGGGAAGAAGCAACAAACTGGTGCGGCCTCCAAGCAGACCTCTGGAACAACCAGTGGTCCTAGAAGCTTTGGCGCGTACTCAGATTTGCTCCTTACTCCGGTAGAGCCGCCCATTCTGACTACCAATGCTACTACAACAAGTACTAGCGCGGTAGACCCACAGCGCACTCCTCTCGCTATGCCAGAGGTGGACTTCGCTGAACCTCCCAATGCGCCTATCCGAAACAAGGATCATGTTTTGGAAACAGACTCCATCGCGCTAGAAGGAGTCACTCCCGAATTGGCGCCGAGCGACTTTGTATCTCAAAACTACGAAGCCTTGGCTGCGCTCATGCAAGAGGAGGCAAAGAAGAGGTCAAGCCAAAGTCTGCACGCCAGACTCAACTTCGACCCTGAGCACGAATTATCCCCGCCGCGCTACCGAAAGGAAAGACGCGAGAAGGATAGCCGCAAACAACCAGTGTTTGCCAGGATTGGAAGGAAGGTTGTAGACGATGAAACAGCCGACCTTCAGCATCTGGAGGAGTATGAAGATGGGGAACGGCGCACCAATGTCCACGCTAGGCTTGGCAGTCGCAGGATCCAAGATAGGCTTGGGCGACGAGGCTCCCCAAGTGAAAGCCCCTCAAGCTCTGATTCTGAGGATAGTCGGCGCAAGCGCCGCAGAGGAGCAAGCTCAGACTCTGATGATAGTCGACGCAAGCGTCACAAAAGAATTCGCTCATCTTCAAATGATTCCTCGGACAACGAGACTGGACACTGGAAGTCAAGAGGGAAATACCGCGACCAGGAAGATGAAGACATGTCTCTTCCCTGGCGTCGTCAAAAGGTTGATGCGTTTACTAGGCGCATCAGCGACTTTTCGGATAACAAGAAAAGGCGCATGCCTGCTAATGTAAAAACATATGATGGGACAGGTGATCCTGATGATCACCTAAAAATTTTCGAATCAGCAGCCACTATCGAAAATTGGCCACAACCTGTGTGGTGCCATATGTTCAACTCTACATTAGTAGGGAATGCGCGCAACTGGTTTAGCAAGCTTCCACGTAGAAGCATCGGTGGGTTTGAAGAGTTGCGAAGGGCATTTCGCCTAAACTTTACTCAAAGAAAGAAGTGCGCCAAAAACCCTGTCGAACTCGCTAGGGTTAAACAGCGACAAGGTGAATCCACAAGCGTTTTCATGGAACGCTTTAAGGATGAATGCATGAAATGCAAGGCGTGTCCAGAGATATTAAAAATATCGGGTTTTATGAATGCGATCAATAACCCAGATTTGATAAAAAAGTTAAACGATAAGGTTCCCTTAACTTTCGACGAGCTAATGAAGCGCACGAGGTCTTTCGTCCAAGGAGAAGAAGCCGCTGCGGATAGCAAGAAAGGCTATTCGAACTATAGGCCACAAGAAGAGTCAAGGAGACAATCCAATGACCAGAGCGGCAATCGTAATAGGAGTTATCGCAATCAAAGCAGTGGAAGGGGAAACGACAAGTATACCCCATTAACAAAGACTCCAAAGGAAATATTCGCGACGGAAGGAGCGAACTTCCCAAAGCCACCACCAATGCGCACTCCAGAGGATCGGCGCACAGGGAATGGTTATTGCGAATACCATGGACAGAAAGGCCACACAACCAACGAGTGCGTCCAGCGGCGCCAATTGATTGATAAATTGGTAAAGGAAGGAAAGATGGACCACCTCGTAAAAAATATCAGAGAAGGGAAAGATAAACCAAAACCAGGGGCCAAGAAAGAGACATCAAAAGAAAAGGCAGATATCATCTATATGATACAGCCATGGCAGCGCGCGACAAAACAGAAAGTCAGTCAACGTTTCTCTAAAGAAAACGAAATCTCTTTCCCCTCCCTGACTGCGAACAACGCAGTAGTGGATCCACTCACCATTGAAATACATACGGGGGGTCACGACATCCGTCGCATGTATATAGATGGAGGTGCATCTGCTGATATTATATATGAACACTGTTTCAAGAAGCTGCGACCTGAGATACAGAGTCAGTTAATCCCAGCCACAACGTCGCTCACTGGCTTCACAGGGGAGAAGATATGGCCCATGGGGCAATTACGTCTATTTGTAGAAGTTGGCGACTGATGCGTGGTTTTGTAACCTTACAACAGGTTTTACCTCTCGAGGGATCTCAAGAGGCTTACAACCCCACCAGGCAGTGTACCTGACCGATGTAGTATAGTGTAGTGGTAAGTACGGGGGATTGATCGTTCTCCACAGGGAATAGTGTTCGTTAGGTGTGAAAGACTACTCTAATTAGGTCTAAGGGTTGAGGAAGATTCTTTTTATGTTTTTATAATTTTTATGAAAGCAAGTAAAATCTCGGGTTTGAAGGAGTGGGCGGAATTAGTTGCTAGTCAACTAACCCAAATTACTACGAATGCAAATAAAATAAAATAACAAAAATGAAAAGGTTGGTGAGAAACTTATGTGTAGAGAAATGTGTTTACTTAGATTTCCTTACTCCCTAACTATCTTTTACCGGTTAATTAGTGTGTATTAGTCGCGTGGATGACGGGTGTATTCCTTAATACCATTCGTGGGGTGGCGTACTTACTTCCCCAACTCTACAAGCTCCTACTTCACTCCTATGTCGAGCCGGCTAGGAAGCTCCTAACATGGGATCACTAGAATTCGCTTGTGCATTAAATACAACCATAAAAACCTTTAGTACGCATTTGGTTCATGTTTCTTAAGACGTTCAAGGAAGTTACCGAATAGGAAGTTAGCCAGTTTTCTTAAGCCTAACATAGATAAACAATCATCCAATAAAACTAACAACACACTAATAACCAATAATCAATAGCTAGGTTTCATTAGATCTAAGCAAACACAAGATAAATTTAGCCTAACATGTTAAACAAAAGACAAGAATAAGATAGAATCAAACAACACATAGACATATTGAATGATTAATTGATAACTTATCTTTCAATGTAACATGGAAGATCTCAAGGCAAAAAGCCTTGAAAAAGAAGCTAAAATCGTCTTAGGGTTTTCTCCCAAAATCCCACACACTAAGCTCTCCCTTAATGACAAAAAATTAGAAAACTATATATAGATTTTTGGATCTGACGGCGTCACGTTATGGAGTGTGACGCCGTCACCTCGCCGCTTTTAGGGTTCCCGGATGACCTTCTTGACGCCGTCCCTCTTTAGCTCTTCAAAAATCCATTCTGGCTTATCAAGGCTTGACGCCGTCGAACCTTGAACGTGACGCCGTCCCTCTTTGATTTAAGCCGTGACGCCCTTGATCAAGTTAAAGCGTGACGCCGTCAGAATTCACATGCTATTTTCACTGGCTCATCATGAGTAAATTTCACGTCCACTTTTTCTTGCCAAGGCATGACGCCGTCCAGAGTAAATTGTGACGCCGTCAAAGGTAACTTTTAGCCGATTTTTGAGACTTTGCCGTTTTCTTCACTTTTATGCTCCAAAAACGTTCAAAATGCCTCATTTTCCAGATTTCTCCTCAAAAGTACCTAAAATGACAAAAGGAACGATTTAGGGCAATATTTGATCAAATAAATACGATTTAGGGCTTAAATGACCCCTTAAAAGCGGTACACTTTTCGCTTCATCAAATACCCTTACACTTGAGATTTGCTTGTCCTCAAGCAAATGCGCTTTTATTCTAATCAAAATACAAGTTAGGGGTCATTTAATGCAAACATAAAAGTAATTACAACAAATAATCGTTCCACTTTAATCATAATAAGCACGGAGATTACATACTAGCACCTCACAAGTAGTGTTTAGATACTCACATCTCTCAAGTGTCATCAAAATAAATCTCATAAATGAAAACGGATAATATCTCTCACTACCTGTCATAGCAAATAGATTACCATAGGCTTGGGAAAGGATCGAAAACCTCCTCCACTAGGCGTAAGCACCAAAGATAAACTATCAAAGAGGGCTTTTAAATGGGTTATAACGTTAGGTGTAGGGAAAAGGAAAACACGGTTTTGTTGGATACGGGATATTTTACTGGTGGCGAGTTAAAAATCTTGATCAATTACATGTACTATACAATGTTGCTAAGCCAAGACTCGACTCAATCTTAAGCTAGAAACGAAATAACAAAATAACAAAAACATAAAATAAACATAAAATAAAACGGGATGGTAGTCCGTATGTTTTTTCTATTTTTCTTTTTCTCATTTTTTTTGTGTTTTTCTTGATTTTTTTTTTTTTTTTTGCATACACTCTTGCCCTACCATCCAAAATAATACATCATAGGGGCATTGCATCCCCCTTACACTTGAACTTTTACATAACTTTACAAATACTAATCTAATGACTCGAATTAAGATAATTGAAAAACTTGGAGTACTTTTAAAACATTTAGCACATATGGGGGTAATAAATGATGTTCTTCCCCATTACTCCATTACACTAGTACTTTACCCATGAGTCCCAATCGTCCCAAAACAATATGTACATGGATATGACTCGACTTAGCAACCATGTAATCAACTAGATAATTAACTTGGGTTTAAACAAATGTTGTAACAATAATGCACTAAAAATGAGTGCATACCAGGTAGGCTAAGGCGATTTGGGTGTACATTTAAGTGGGGTGTAACAAATTCTTCCTTTAAGTAAAATGCTTAAAGGTCGAAACGAAAAGATAGGCTCTGAGTGGTGTACTAGGGGTATCGTGTACTAAAAATGAGTACAACGCAAAGGGTGTGGGAGAATTACTTGACTAATGTAGCCAATGTAATTATAACAAAAACACAGGTGTAAAACAATGGGTTAATCCTAATGCCTCTTATCATGTAGTAAATCTAACTACACGAATGTAGTCTCACTTGTGGCCTTGGAATGGTCCTAACGCAAGTTCTAGAATCTAAGTGCTACCGGTACACACATCATAGCATAAATGCTTTTCCTACCAATTCTAGGGGCGAACCTCACATATTTGGGGTGGAAAATTTTTTAGTGGTACGGTTTTTGTGCTAGTCATATAATTCCTATCCGTGAGACGCTCATTAAGATCAAAGTTTCACTCCTATATGTTTTAAAAAAAAAATTTAATTTGGCACTAAAATTGCCCTAACAAGTATTTATCTCAGTTTTATTACACATCTACTATTAAACAAACAAAAATCAAGCGCAATTGTATTCTCTAAAATCGTACTTTTACCCCCCCTTACACTTAAGATGAACATTGTCCCCAATGTTCAAATAAAGATGTAAAAGAATAAAGTAAAAGAATGAAATCAAATACTCCCCTGATTCGCTCGGTGGATAATGAAATTACACGGTTAAATCTTCCTCCAAAGAGAATGTTGAAACTCCATGACTAATGCATCGCCATAAGCTTGATTCCATAAACATCTCCTTGTCCAAAATAACCTGTTAAACCTGAGAAAACAAACACGAAAACCTGCATAACATCGGCGGGAAAAATCTATATATAAGGATATAATGCTTGTGGAATGATAATTTTGCAGATTCCTGGAGATTATAAGTTGGAGATTTTAATAAAAACTTTTTAAAAACAAAACTTTCAAAAATTTCTGAAAATTAAATCTGACACCGTCAGGTTATAAACCCTGACGCCGTCAGAAATGACCTGACAAAAATTTTCATTTTAAGTTTCCGGAAAATTTCTGGAAAAACCTTTACCTTACTTCCTGGAATTCCTGCAAAACATCATTATGACTCGATACAAGCATTTGACTCAAACACACACTAATATGTATGTTAATTTATTATTATTACGATTCATGTTAATTTGTGTTCTAATAAACCGATTTAGATTTCCCTTACACTTAACTTTTGCAAAATACCTTTATATGTAGTTAAGACGAAGTTAAAAACAAAATAAAGCATTTTCACAATTTACTTTTGAACATGAATCAATACTAATAAAAATTAAACACACATACGGAAGCAAATAAAATCAAACAAACAAATAAATAAACACACAAAGCAAATAAAGCAAATAACGCTTGGGTTGCCTCCCAAGAAGCGCTTGTTTTTGTTCGAGTCATGAGCCTGACTCTACCCTTATTTAATGGATAAAGGAGAGGTTTTCCCTACACTTAGGATTAAGTGCGGGTGATAGTAGCGATACATACCAGCTCGGTAGGAGTATGCCACGTGAGGAAAGAGTGGTGGATGAATTATATGCTCAAAGGGGTGTGCTCCTTTCATCATAACCTTGCCTAGTTCACTTTGGTCAATGGGTGATTTTGAGTTTCCTCCTAAAAAGGGATCATCTTCTATCAACTTCGAGAGACTCCTAGTTGGGAATCCATCTTGACCTAATAAACCCGGTTTAAACCCATAATGTTTCTTATGATCAATTATAAATGGGTGATGTAAGCATGTAAGGTCATTTTCCACTCCTATATTGGTTTCCTCTCTACAAGGCTTAGAGTCTACTACCTTTATCCTTAGACTACCCGGACTATATGGTTTGATGGGTGGATCGGGACCTATTTCAATTCCTAAATTCTCATCCAAGGATGGAAGATTAGGTAACGGTTTTGGTTGAGGCTCCGGTTCATCAAAACTAGGAACTTCCCTAGAACTAAGAGTAAGGTTATCATTATGAGTATTCAAACCTATATGCTCTAGTGGTGCTTGGTCCAAGGGTTCTACCTCAATTGGGGTTCCTAAAGTCTCTTCTACTTCTTCTGAATAAGTCACGGGCGGTGTGTATGCCTCAAATGATGGTAGGACTTGTGGGGTATTTGGCGGGCTTGGATTTTCTTCTTTATCATCCATCTTATCAAGATCACCTATATCCTCAACATGTGTTTCATTATAATCCAACCCTAACATTTTCCCAAGTATCTCAAGTGCTTCTCTAGGCATCTTAACTTCTATATCCGAATCATAAGGATCATCCTCAATATTATGACTGCTATATTCAAATTGCCCAAAAGATTCATCATGTGTTTCTTGAGATTCATCATCATCGATCATATAACCTAGGTCTTTTTGATCAATGTGATCATGTTCGGCTAAATCCTCCATCACATCAAGGTCACCTATGTGTTTGTTTTGTACTATGGCATTACATGACAACCACTTAGGTATCTCAACACTAATGTATTCATCCCCAAACAAACTTGTTTCATGATCCAGGAAATTTATATTCAATTGACTTGTACTAACGTTTGTTGGGTTGTCTACCCTATAATAATATTGGGCACAATCTTCTATGGCATCCCATGCTTCTTCAGCACTTAATTCCCTAAAGTCCCCATTGGCAAAATCCTCAATGCGCATTTGGTCATATTGGCCAACACGATAGTAAAAGGTTCGGGTTAGGGATGCTAAAGCGAAACTATGATGAGGGAATTTTCGGAGTAAATTTCTAAAACGAGTCCATGCATCATATATGGGTTCATCTCGATATTGTTTGAAATTCGAGATGTCAATAGGGTAGAATGGCCTTTGTGGTTGGTGGTATGGTGGATTCGCGTACTCCATAATGGTGAACGGAAGAGTCAATGGAAATTACGAACAAACACACAAAGAAAAAGATAGACTAAAGAAAACCTAAAAATAAAAATAAAATCTTACTAGAAAGGAATCTAGCAAGTAGACCTATAAAATAAAAATTCAACCTAAACAATAACTATTCCCCGGCAGCGGCGCCAAAAACTTGATGCGTGGTTTTGTAACCTTACAACAGGTTTTACCTCTCGAGGGATCTCAAGAGGCTTACAACCCCACCAGGCAGTGTACCTGACCGATGTAGTATAGTGTAGTGGTAAGTACGGGGGATTGATCGTTCTCCACAGGGAATAGTGTTCGTTAGGTGTGAAAGACTACTCTAATTAGGTCTAAGGGTTGAGGAAGATTCTTTTTATGTTTTTATAATTTTTATGAAAGCAAGTAAAATCTCGGGTTTGAAGGAGTGGGCGGAATTAGTTGCTAGTCAACTAACCCAAATTACTACGAATGCAAATAAAATAAAATAACAAAAATGAAAAGGTTGGTGAGAAACTTATGTGTAGAGAAATGTGTTTACTTAGATTTCCTTACTCCCTAACTATCTTTTACCGGTTAATTAGTGTGTATTAGTCGCGTGGATGACGGGTGTATTCCTTAATACCATTCGTGGGGTGGCGTACTTACTTCCCCAACTCTACAAGCTCCTACTTCACTCCTATGTCGAGCCGGCTAGGAAGCTCCTAACATGGGATCACTAGAATTCGCTTGTGCATTAAATACAACCATAAAAACCTTTAGTACGCATTTGGTTCATGTTTCTTAAGACGTTCAAGCAAGTTACCGAATAGGAAGTTAGCCAGTTTTCTTAAGCCTAACATAGATAAACAATCATCCAATACAACTAACAACACACTAATAACCAATAATCAATAGCTAGGTTTCATTAGATCTAAGCAAACACAAGATAAATTTAGCCTAACATGTTAAACAAAAGACAAGAATAAGATAGAATCAAACAACACATAGACATATTGAATGATTAATTGATAACTTATCTTTCAATGTAACATGGAAGATCTCAAGGCAAAAAGCCTTGAAAAAGAAGCTAAAATCGTCTTAGGGTTTTCTCCCAAAATCCCACACACTAAGCTCTCCCTTAATGACAAAAAATTAGAAAACTATATATAGATTTTTGGATCTGACGGCGTCACGTTATGGAGTGTGACGCCGTCACCTCGCCGCTTTTAGGGTTCCCAGATGACCTTCTTGACGCCGTCCCTCTTTAGCTCTTCAAAAATCCATTCTGGCTTATCAAGGCTTGACGCCGTCGAACCTTGAACGTGACGCCGTCCCTCTTTGATTTAAGCCGTGACGCCCTTGATCAAGTTAAAGCGTGACGCCGTCAGAATTCACATGCTATTTTCACTGGCTCATCATGAGTAAATTTCACGTCCACTTTTTCTTGCCAAGGCATGACGCCGTCCAGAGTAAATTGTGACGCCGTCAAAGGTAACTTTTAGCCGATTTTTGAGACTTTGCCGTTTTCTTCACTTTTATGCTCCAAAAACGTCCAAAATGCCTCCTTTTCCAGATTTCTCCTCAAAAGTACCTAAAATGACAAAAGGAACGATTTAGGGCAATATTTGATCAAATAAATACGATTTAGGGCTTAAATGACCCCTTAAAAGCGGTACACTTTTCGCTTCATCAGCGACAAACCACACTCTACAATCACTTGGATGAACTTTATGGTAATCAGATCCCCCTCTCCGTACAATGGCATCATCGGGAGACCTGGAATATCATCTATCCGCGCCGTGCCATCCACAGCGCACGGGATGCTAAAGTTCCCAGTGGAAGGAGGTATTGTCACTCTCTACAATACCACCATACCACCCAAAGAATGCAACGCAGTGACAAATGACGTAGGCGATGCTCCAGAACAGCGCGCAATCAAAGTCCCAAACCTAAAGGTCGCCATCCACCCTGACTACCCGGATCAACAAGTATCTATTGGCGGGTCTCTGTCTGACAAAGGCAAATCAGCTATATGCGCACTCTTGCAAAATAACTTAGATATTTTTGCATGGGAGCCAAAGCACATGACAGGAGTGCCACGTTCCATCACGGAACACAAGCTACAAATCCGACAAGGATATCCTCCAATACGACAGAAAAAGCGCGGACAAGCCCCAGACCGCGCAAAAGCCATCCTGGAAGAAGTACACAAACTAGTAGACGCAGGCATCATGCGGGAAGTGTACTACCATGACTGGCTCTCTAACCCAGTAATGGTAAAGAAGAGCGATGGTAGTTGGAGAATGTGCGTAGACTTTACAGACCTCAACAAAGCATGTCCACAGGACTGCTACCCGCTACCGGAGATAGACTGGAAGATCGAATCTCTGTGCGGATATCCCTTCAAATGCTTCCTGGACGCATACAAGGGATACCACCAAATTCAAATGGCGGAGGAAGACGAAGAAAAAATGGCCTTCCACACAAGTCAAGGGGTCTACTGCTATACAAAGATGCCCTTTGGCCTAAAGAACGCAGGAGCAACATACCAACGATTGGTAGACACTGCGTTCGAGAAACAAGTAGGCCGCAACTTGGAAGTGTACGTCGATGATCTCGTCATCAAAAGCCATACAGAGGAAGAACTAGTGCGCGACATGGAGGAAACGTTCAAAACACTGAGGAGAATCAACATGAAATTGAACCCCAAGAAGTGTACATTTGGCGCAACAGAAGGCATGTTTCTCGGGTATTTGATAGAACCCGACGGGATCAAGCCTTGCCCAGAGAAGACCCAAGCAGTCATTGACCTCCCCTCACCGCGCACACTGAAGGAGGTTCAGTCACTCAACGGCAAACTAGCCGGACTGAACCGATTCTTATCTAAATCAGCGGACAAGTCACTTCCCTTATTCAAGACACTCAAGAAGTGCACAAAAAAGGGAGACTTCAGGTGGACCGCGGAAGCAGAAGAAGCCTTCCAACAGCTCAAACAACACATAGCAGCGCTCCCAAAGCTTGTCGCGCCCCGACCAGGGGAAGAGCTGATCATGTACCTATCTGCGACCCAGGGAGCAGTCAGCGCAGTCCTACTGACAGACAGGAATTCCGTCCAGACACCCATTTATTTTGTTAGTAAGACACTCAAGAAGACGGAGATTAACTACACCGCAATGGAAAAGTTGGTCCTAGCCTTAGGTTTTGCAGCGAAAAGACTGCGCAGGTATTTCCAGGCGCACCCAATAGCTGTTATCACAGACCAACCCATCAAACAAGTAATCTCGAGACCCGACGCATCGGGACGCCTACAAAAATGGAATGTATTACTGGGTGAGCATAACATATCGTACAGACCGCGCACTGCAATCAAAGGGCGGATATTGGCCGACTTCATCATTGAGAAGCCAGATACTGACGCTACACTTGCGACAAGCAAGGAGGAACTTCAAGAACCATGGATTCTATTTACTGATGGATCCTCATGCGTAGATGGATCAGGAGGTGGTCTCATTCTCACTAACCCAGAAGGAGCTGAATTCACATATGCCCTGCGCTTTGAATTCACAGCCACGAACAACGAGGCAGAATACGAAGCACTCCTAGCTGGGTTACGCATCGCAATTCAAATGGGTGCACGCAACCTAGAAGCGAACGTCGATTCACGGCTAGTTGCTAACCACGTGTTAGGCGAGTATGTAGCAAAGGAGGAACACATGATCCAATACCTCGAAAAAACCAAATCTCTGATCCAGAACTTCGATAGGTTTACAATCAAGCAGGTTCCCAGGGGTGAAAACAGGAAAGCAGATGCGCTGAGCAAGATTGCATCCACCAGTTTCGCACATTTATCGAAACAAGTACTGGTGGAAACCTTGAAAAATAAGTCAATCGAAGAAATGGAAATATCCACAGTGATAGAAGAAGAAGGCCCTACGTGGATGACACCAATCATTGACTTCATTAGCAAAGGCATACTCCCCCAAGAACAGAAGGAAGCTCGAAGAATCCGGCGCACAGCGCAGCGATTCGAGCTTAGAGATAACGTCTTATATAGACGCTCATTCCTACAACCATGGCTTAGGTGCGTTGGACCTCTCCAGGCAAACTATGTACTCCGAGAAATCCACGCAGGCTCATGCAGCATGCACTCAGGACCACGGTCCATTGTAGCGCGCGCCCTAAGGTCTGGATACTATTGGCCAACTATGCACCGTGACGCGCGAGATTTGGTACGGAAGTGCAGTGATTGCCAAGTTCACAGACCCATTCCGCGCCGACCACAGCATGAACTAACACCTATTACATCGCCATGGCCATTCCACAAATGGGGTATCGACATCGCTGGACCTTTCCCTATTGCCGCGCGGGCGGATTGAAATTCCTTATTGTAGCAATAGACTACTTTACTAAGTGGATCGAAGCAAAGGCAGTAGTGACCATAACAGGTAACCAGATAAAACGATTCGTGTGGGACAACATAGTATGTCGCTTTGGATTACCTGGTGAGATTATCTCAGATAACGGAAAACAATTCCGTGACAACCCGTTCAAGGATTGGTGCGAACAGCTGAACATCACGCAACATTTTGCGTCAGTAACTCATCCACAAACCAATGGTCTGGTTGAACGCGCAAATAGAAGCCTAGGCGAAGGAATCAAAGCGCGCCTGGACAGACACAAAGGAAGATGGGTAGAAGAACTATCACATGTTCTCTGGGCGCATCGAACAACCATCAAGGTTAGCAACGGGGACACCCCCTTCTCTTTGGTCTATGGGACAGAAGCTGTAATACCAGCTGAAATCGGAATGCCAACCATCCGTACTGCGGAAGTTAACGCGGCAACCAACGATGATGAGCGGCGCATAGACTTAGATCTATTGGAAGAGCGACGTGAACGCGCAGCAATACGCGAAGAGAAAGCCAAGTCAAGAATGAAAGGATACTATGATGCCAAAGTACGCAGCACTTCATTCAGACCAGGTGACTTCGTATACCGCAAAAACGACTCAAGCCGCGCAGAAGACACTGGTAAGCTAGGACCAAAGTGGGAAGGACCTTATGAGGTCATAGAGGCACTTGGCAATGGAGCGTACAATCTACGCGACAAGGAAGGACATGAGCTACAGTGAACGTGGAACGTCCGCAACCTTAAGCGGTGCTATCTTTAAAGCAGGCCACGGCCCAACATGGACACTCACGCACTTTAGAAAGTGCCCCAATAAAGATCCATGTAATTTTATTTTTTAAAGTATTATCTAGATAAGTATTCTCTTTTAAAAACTTGCAAGTATTAATAAAACGTTATGGTTTCTAGCTAACTCCATAACACATTTAACTCTATTGTTTGCATCTTTCATTATCGTGTTTTCAATATTGTTATATTCTTGCCTACATGGCGTGCATGCACACACTAAGACCCACGATGGCAGAAAGGATGAGTAAACCTAATAAACAACTCGTTGAGTAAGAGGGTTGCAAACCCATCAACTTTGGATCACGAATCCTTGTTAAACACCTTGCGCTCAAGACGTTGGCGCAAGTTCCTTACGCAACCCACGACGGATGCGACTAGAGCACACTGTGCGCGTTTAACAACCCAAAGTAATCAAAACTCTTGATTCCTTATAGTAAAATACGACAAGTAAACTTACAAAAATACATAGACAACTATGGTTCCTTTTTTTCATTAACTTGGAAAAAATTCAATACGCGACTACGGTCCTTAAGAAATTTCATACATAATAATGATTCTTCTTTTCTAAGTACGCTTATACACCCAAAGATATCTTCACGCAAGGATACATAAATCATATAAGAACTACGAGTTCAAAAGCATAAGTATTGGGAAGTTGTAAAAAACACCAAGTACAAAAGCAAGATTTCTATATACAGGAACATGTTTCTACAAAAGACTCGCACAAAAAAGCTAAATGCTATATGTGCGCCTTAGCTGACTAGAGCTCCCACTCAAAGCTGCTTCCTTTGCATCCGCGAGCCTCCTCAACAACTCTGCATCATCAAGGGAAACAGTGGCCACGCAGACAGGCACACCATCGGATCTAGGCTGATGCGCAGCGCCTATGCCGCACAGAATGGCCTTTCCTTTCTCGCCTTTCTTTCTTGCGACTCTGGAAACATGAGCATTTAGAGACCTTTGCAAAGAAATCTCTTTCTCAATACGGAAAGGATTCAGAATGTCACGAGGCTGGGCAAAAATGGGTACCTTCAACTGCGCTACGTCAGGCTTCAAGTAGAAGTCCAACTGCTGATCTGCATCATCCTGCAGATGCCTGGGAAGAGTGAGTCCCGCCATGATCACACTGATAGGCTGATCCTGATCACGCTCCAACTGAGCGATATGCGGAAGCTCAAGCTTTTTTAGCTCTTCCATGGCAGCAACAAGCTCAGCCCGGGCATCCGCCTTGTACCCAGGGACCTCCGCAAGCGGCACAGTCAACAACTTGGCCTCAGCAAGTTTGTTTGCGGCCAAGGTCTCACCATGTGCAATAGCGCACTCCACAACCTTGCCAAAGGAGGAGGTGACCTCGGGATGCTCCAGCGTGCACATAGCGGCCAGGCGAAGACCATGACTGATCAACCACCTACGAAATAACACAAGTGTTAATAAGAAAAAGGGTCTCAAATATACACAAGCTATAAAGGGATAAAAGCAGCATATACCTGCGCTCAGCTACGGACTGAACCATGTGAGGGTATAGCTCCTCATCATATTCGATGCTGAGCTTGCGGAGCTTCTCTTCTTGCGTCTTCAGCGCAAGCTCCACTCGGCTACGGAACTCTTCAATATTGGCAAAGTGCTTGCTCCTATTCTGTTCCAAGTACTTCAGCGCCCACAAAGAGTTACGCCTCTGACGGTCCGCATCAGCACGCTCCCGCTCCAACTCAGCCATCACCAAGATCTTCCCCTCAGCCGATCTTTGCGCAGACGCCTCTGCGCGCTCCAGTTTAGCCTTGGAGCTCAGCTGCTCAGCTTTAGAGCTTGCTAACTCAGCCTGCACAGACGCTAACTGCGCCTGCAGTCTGGAAACTTCCTCAGACTGATGCACCCTGGCTTGCGCCACCAGCTCGGACTGGCGCACAGCGATGGAGGCCAGCTCCTCCATCACAGAGTCAAAAGAACTTGACTCCCCTCCAACATCCCTGGGAGAAGGCGCCTTATCCAAAGAGGAAGTCGCCTTGGGAGGCGCACTTCCATCTACAATGCCAACATCCTCCACAGGCTGTTCACTACATGAAAGATCAAGAAGCAAGGTTAGCGCACAAATAACAGTCATGCATATGAAAAATCCTAAGGGATTGCTAAAAAATACTTACGTGGGGGGAGGAGACAAGGACACGTCCTTCTCCATCTCAGCCGTGGACGTACCTCCACCAGACTTCTCAGCATCCACACTAAAGACACGAAGGAACAAAGTTAGAATAGAGTATAACTTGACAAAAGTTCATAACTTATAACTACGATACTTACTCCATCTGCACTTCAGTAAAAGATGGGCTTTTCTCAACCTCAATGCGCGGCCTCTTGGACGAGCTTTCACCACCGCTACTAAGCGCCCTCTTGCGCGTCAGTGAGGAGCGCTCCTCCATTTCACTGTCAGACTCCTCCAAATTGATCAACGTTTCATGGGGAGGAGACTGCGCAGTGTCAGGACCCTGCTGCACAGGAGGAGCCACCCCTTGCAGCGGCTCAGCTGCCACCACATTAGGGGAGCCCTCAGACTCTGGGATAACCAAGTCCACAACGCGCCCTGCCGTTGCCTCCAGAATGGTCTGCTCACCATCCATCAGAGGACGCACCCCCACTGCTACGGCACGCGGATTCTCCAAGTTAACAACCGCAAAAAGATCCATCTCTGCGCAATAAAGTAGACAAAGAAAAGCAAGTTACATAGAGTATGGAAAACGAAGAAACGCTTACATTAATAACGACATAAGGAGCACCCACCCGTGCCATCCGCATTCAAGAATGTGGGAACCTCTGTCTCATGCTCGAAGAAGTTGCGACTGATGCCCATATGCACCAGGAACGCTTCCGGATACGGTTTGATGGGAATACGGTTCTCATCAATGACTGCCGCATGATCCACGTTATACCACGTCTCCGGGGGGCGCTCATCCTTGGGCAGATTGGCACGGGTGTAAAACGGAAAGTGGGAAGGAAAGACGGCGGCGTCAATCCAAAAGAATTTCTCCCTCCAGTCCTTGAGTTTATCCACCTTCTTCACATAGCATTGTAACTTGCCTACGCGCTTGGAGAAGGTAACCCACCCATTTGACCACGTCGCGTGATAGAACGCGCGGAATAAGTGGAGGGTCGGGTGAATCGCTAACAAGCGACAGTTCACCTCAAAATTGGCGATCTTCCCAGCACCAATACAGTGCAATTGGGAGATGTGGAGCTCGTAATAATTGAGTATATCACTCAAGAGCACGGAAATGGGTACGCGCTGATTCGCCCACTCGAAAAAGCGCGTATATAGCCCCACCTTCCCATCGGGGAAATTCGCGATGGTGTCATTTGGACCTGGCACCTCTGGGTGCAGATCATAAGGGATAAAATAGTCCGAGGTGAACTGATTCAGTTCACCTTCGGTTATATTAGAAGTAAAATCCTGAAGTTGTGCAACCATTTTGTGTTTCAGACTGTGCGCACGCGCTATTACCTTCGAATTATCGTTCTTTGATAGTAGAGTTGAAGATGTAAAAATGGTGGAAATATTGCTTTTTTAACTGTGGATACCACAGTAAAGGGAGGCGGTAGCTTATATAGTTTTCCACCCACCACAGATGATTGACACGTGTATCCCACTAACTCAAATCGTGTGGATGGGAGAGCTGACGGTACAGGACAAGTGGATAACTTATCCACTTCCCAAGGTACCCGAATTGCACCTTTTTGGACTAGATACATCATACATGCGTTGTTGGCGGTAAATATTTTAAATCTTCCCGCGTACGCGTGGGGAATAATTTCGACACGACTTTAGTCTAGCATCCGCAGGTTTTACCCTGCGCACACTAGACTGGGGGGACATGATGACGTATAGTCTACACCCGGGTCACGAACCCGATTAGTAAACAATACTAATATCTAAGCCCACCACGTATGGGCCGCTACGGCGATTAATGGACTACCACTTATACGGTTTGGGCCTACAAGGCCCAAGCCCAAAGCTATTTTTGGATAGGATATGGAATATCCCCTAAATAAAGGGGATATACACCAAATATCCAAGGTCGGCGAATACGCCGAGGAGTAGGGAACAAGAAACCTACTAGGGTTTCGTGTGTATATAAAGGGCACCCAAGCCCTCGGTAAAGGTACGACTTCATTCAAACCCTAACTCTTCACTAAACCCTAAATTTCGATTACTTACTCTCACGCCAGAGGATAATCGGGGGAGACAATCCCTCGATAAGCCTAACGGTGTTGGTTCTTTTTCTTAGTGCGCAGGTTCCACCAAGCATTAAGATCTAATTGGTACGAGAATAGAAGCCCTCACAAGGAACGCCCAACTTTTGTATCAACACATATCGCTTTTTAGCAGTTACCATGAACTAATCAACATTGTTAGTTATCAACATTTTGAAATACAAGAGTAAGTTTTCTTTTCTCGTTTCATAGTTAACTATAGTGTTAAAGTTAGTATGCTTATTAATTCAACAAGCTAGATTATTTAAGTTAAACCGAAATCAAATACTAATAAACATAAATGGTGGCTTTATTTATTATTTATAAAAAAATCTATCTACAATACGAGTAGAACACAAACCAATGTAACAAAATGACATTTTGACCCCTCATAGTTTATTATACTGATCGCAGTGGCGTCGTGGCCAATTGGCATTTTCGTCATCTTGCGATTATAAAATAGCGGGAATAATAACCTTATGCATAATTTAATAATTTGTATTTTATTTAGACTTTGTTATTTATATTAGGGGGAAATTGCATATATATCATTCTAAATAGGGCTGGCAATTTTGACACGAAACCTGTTAACACGACACGACACGACCTGTTCTTAACAGGTTTCGTGTTTGACCTAAACAGGTTTCGTGTCTTAACAGGTCAGACCTGTTAAGACCTGTTAAGATTCGTGTCTTAACAGGTCAGACCTGTTAAGACCTGTTAAGATTATAATATATATATAAAGTACGAGTACCCAATAATATACTCCCTCCTCTCACCACATCTTATCCTCATTTCAGATTTTCATCTTATCCTCATTTCTATCTCTTCCCCCAACAAATAATATACTCCCTCCTCTCACTAAACCCTAGCCGCCACCACCATCACTGCCACTCACAACGCCACACCACCACCACCAAAATACTCACCGCGACCTCCTCTTCAACTATCTCTACCACACGTGCTGTCAAAACGAACCCCACCATCATTTCGCCATTAGCGTGCCTTCACTCCCACACCTAACCACCCTCAGTTATTAGATCGAGAAGAAAAGGTAAGCCGCACTAAGTCACGCGCGTTGGTGACCGGTGTGAGTTGACTCGTGACTCACCGAGTCACGTTTTTTTTATCACTTTGGTTTGGGACTTTGGGTTAGGATTGAAATACTTGTGGGTTTTGTTGTTGTTTTTATTTTGATTCGAATTTAGCTCACGGTTGTATTCGTTATTGTGGTTGTTGTAATTTTTATTTTGATTCGAATTTAGCTTAAGCTCACGGTTGTAATCGTTATTGTGGTTGTTGTTTTTATTTTGATTCGAATTTAGCTCACGGTTGTATTCGTTATTGTAGTTGTTGTAATTTTTATTTTGATTCGAATTTAGCTTAAGCTCACGGTTGTAATCGTTATTGTGGTTGTTGTTTTTATTTTGATTCGAATTTAGCTCACGGTTGTATTCGTTATTGTGGTTGTTGTAATTTTTATTTTGATTCGAATTTAGCTTAAGCTCATGGTTGTAATCGTTATTGTGGTTGTTGTTTTTATTTTGATTCGAATTTAGCTTGGTTTTGTTGATGCCGAGATATGGCCGAGAGATTAGGACTAGAAATGGTGGATTGATTGTTGATGTTGTTGTTGTCGTTGAGGGATTTGACCTGTTGCTATGACCTGTTGATGTTGGAGATTAGGACTTAAAATTAGAAACCCTAAAATCCTAATATGCATGTTAACAGGTTCTTAACAGGTCTTAACAGGTGCACCTGTTAATTTTCGTGTCGTGTTCGTGTTTGAGAAAAATGACACGATTAGTTAACAGGTCGTGTTCGTGTTTGACCTTAACAGGTTCGTGTATTAACAGGTTCGTGTGACCTGTTATGTCAGCCCTAATTCTAAAGACTAATAATTGCGTATATATACAACCAAAACTAATAATTGCGTATATATCCTATCAAACACTTAAATATTTCATATATATATATATATATATATATATATATATATATATATATATATATATATATATATATATATATATATATATATATATATATATATATCCAAAAAAAAATATATTTTATACATATTAAAAACCTTTAAAGTTAAAATAATAATTATTTTTAGTCAAAATACCAATTATACCCTTGTTCTTGTCATTTCTTACAACCATTACATATATATTATCTTTAACATCTACAAGCAAAACATATACATGCTCCTTAACTTCTAAGTAAAAAAAAGACAAAAATACATCGTTGGTCCCTAAACTTTCCCAAAAGTGTCGCAGTGGCCCCAAACTGGGGAAAATCGTCGTCGTGCGTCCCTTTTTCAAGTTTTTGAGGCCGATTGCGTCCTTTGACCGTTATCAGCTGGTCAACGTCATTCCTTTCCGTAAGTTTTGTTTTTAGCACTAGGGCATAATCGTCATTTCGCATTAACGCTATACCAAGTCTGTATTATTTTCACATGGCATATCCCTCTTCCCGCCCCATAAACACCTAGACAGCCTCTTTTATTCGTCCCACAACTTTCTTTACAAGAATTATCACAATTCACAAACCCTCATTGCATGTCACAAAACCAGTTCCATACTATTCAGAATTCCGAAACATGGATTTTACTTTATGAAAAGTAATAAGAGATCCAGGTTATCCAGTTGATGATACCGTTTTGTACAACTCTCCTAAGAAAAAATACGATACGTTTTGTTGTTATAATCGTTGGAATATCTAATAGGGGTATATATTAATTTGCTATTAAGGTTTGATAATGTGCTTTGGTCTATTGATATGTTTCAGGTGGTAGATCTAATATGTTTAGCATGAGGGTTCATCACAGTGGTGTTTTTAAATATTGGTCTGGTAGAATATACGATGGAGGTATGGAAAGTTTAGTTGATTTGGTTGATGTTGGTAGTGTGTCAGTTGAGGAGTTGGATGTTCTTATGTATGAATTAGGTTACGAGCTAGGTCAAAAAAATTACTATTACTTTGTTAAGCCTGGTAGTAATTTAGATGATGGTTTGTATAGCTTAAGTGAGGCTGCGAATTTAGAAATATTGAAAGATCTTGTTGATGACCATAAGATGATAGAAGTTTATGTTGAAAATGATAAGACAAGATTGGATGTTGATGAAATGTCACCAAAGTCAATTAGGATAGTTATTGCTGATGTGGATGCATCAAAGAAGAATGCAGCTCTTGTTGTTGTTCCATACTGCTCGCAAAAATTGTTCCTAGAAAACATTGTTAAAAAGCCTGTGGTAGAGGCTTTAAGTCAAGTCACACAACCACCTTTGGAAGTCAATACTTTGGTAGAATCTAGTGATTTGCTAGAAATTGAACCCTTGATGACCATAGATACACCTGTTGAGCATATACAAAAAGATAGTCATGTTAGTGTTGACCATAGCCAAAAAGATAGTCTTGTTAGTGTTGACCATAGCCAAAAAGGTAGTCCTGTTAGTGTTGACCATAGCAAAAAAGATAGTCCGGTTAGTGTTGACCATAGCCAAAAAGATAGTCCAGTTAGTGTTGACCATAGCCAAAAAGGTAGTCCTGTAGAGGTATGTGAAACTGAACAAGAGTTTGGTCATCAAAACGAGGAAATAGATACACCTGTTGAGCGTATGCAAAAAGGTAAATCTGTAGAGGTCTGTGAGACTGATGAAGAGTTAAGTGATGACAATGTGAGTGAAACAGATAGTTCTGAGAGTGATGTCGATGTTATTGAGAACATTCAAGATGGAAACATAGTTGTTGATGACGAGAATACTTTTGAGGAGCCTGATGTTGATGTTGCTCTGTTCAAATTGATTCAGACTACAGAGTTACCCACTATAGGTAGCTCTAGCCAGATACCAAATGATTTAAAAAAAATGAGATAGAAGAACTCTTAGATGATAATGACTTTGAAAGTGGTTCTGAGAATGAGGATGAGTATGTAATTAGGAAGAAAAAGATGAGGGCATACAAGAAACAAAAGTTAACTGAGGCACAACAAGTAGACGACGAAGTATTTTTTTTCTGTGGTCAAACTTTTGTAACTGCAAAAGAAGTGAAACATAAGATCAACCTGCATTCAATACAAACTAGGAGAAAATTGCAACTCATTAAGAATGACAAACAAAGAATTAGGGCTAGGTGTGTCAGAACAATACCAGCATGTGGTACAACTGGAGGTATTGGACTGGGAACAGCCCCAAAGAGGAAAACCGGTCCGTTAACTAGAGGCCGCGGAAAGGATGTATATTTGCGGTCACAAAAGCAGGAACCAAAAGATTGCCCATGGTTGTTGTATGTAGCAAAAGATACATCTGAAGATTTATGGAGTGTTAGAACTTTCAAGGATGAACACAAATGTTTGCAATCAAGAGAGATCAAAGCTTGTGACTACAAGTTTCTCTCAAAGCAAATAATTGACCAGGTTCAAGTCAATCCAGATATTCCAATCATGGATGTTCAAGATCAACTCACTAAACAGTTTGAAGTCCAAGTGTCTATGCAAAAGGCATTAAGGGCAAAAAACAAGGCAGAAATTGAGATTAGGGGTGATCATAAGCAACAATATACCATTTTGAGGGACTATGTTAAAGAGTTGCAGAAAACAAATCCTAATACAACAGTTAGGATAAGTGTGCAAACTGCAACAAATTCATCAAGTCCAACGAGAGTTTTCAAGAGAATGTACGTTTGCTTAGGTGCTTTGAAGGAAGGATATAAAGCTTGTCAAAGAGAGTTGTTGGATGGTGCTTTTATTAGGGGTCCTTTTCCTTTTCAACTTCTTACAGCTGTTGGTATTGATAGCAACAATGGAATATACCCTTTAGCCTATGCTGTTGTAGAAGCTGAAAACAATGATTCATGGATTTGGTTTCTTGATTGTCTAGCAGATGATCTTGACTTGCAACCAAATTCAAACTACACTTTTATCAGCGACAGACAAAAGGTGATGTTAATGTATAGTTGATTATATTCACCTATATAATTCATAAATGATACTTTTATTAATAATGAATTGATGTTCCTTTGTGCAGGGTATCATTCCAGCTTTAGCAGCAGTATTCCCTAGTGCAGAACACAGATTCTGTTTGAGGCACATCCATGAGAATATGAAATTGCAATGGAATTCTAGAGCCTACAAGGAACATTTGTGGAGATGTGCAGCAGCAACAACCGTCCAACAATTTGAGGCAGCAATGCTTGCATTCAAGAGTTTTAGCGAACCTGCACATGCTTGATTAAGTAAGATACCACCAACCCATTGGTCAAGGTCGCATTTTTCAGGTACTAACCAAATCTCTGTCTAAGTGTACATCTTTTGTTTTTCATAATGGGAAACTAGTGGGAGTAGGCACCAACCCATCATTACTGCTTTAGAATACATTAGAAAATATTGTATGCAGAGAATAGTGAATGTTGTGCATACAATTGACAAGTGTGCCGGACCATTAACACTAAAGGCAACACACATGTTAGACTTCATTAAGAAAGAGGCTTATAAGTACACCGTTTTACGGACTGAAGGAGATAAGTATCAGGTTAGTGGATGGGGAGATAAGTGTTTTGTGAATGTTGAAGCTAGGGCTTGTACTTGCAGAAGATGGGTGCTTACAGGTATGCCATGTAAACATGTTGTTGCTACCAACCGGTATATGAGGTTCAATGGAATGGAAGTAGGATCTGTAAAATCTTGGGTTCATCCATGTTACTTGCTTAAGACTTGGGAGGAAACTTACAAACACCACGTCCAGCCCATCAGGGGTTATCAACATTGGAAAAAGTCAAATGTGCCTCTTATGAACTCAAATAAGTACATTTTATTACTATCATTTATCCTATTAATTTGACTTGTTTTACTATATTATGTATGAGGATTGATACTTAATCGTTTACTTTTGTAATTCTCAGGTAAAAACAAGCATTTGGTGAAACTTAGCGATTATGGACTAAAAACGGAGTAAAATGATCAAGATTGGAATTTGTTGTTGGAATGAAGAGAATAAAGACCACTGCCTGACTTTGAAGAATGCGCCGCATGGATTTATCCCATGCGCCGCATATGAAACTTTGGTCAACGAAGAATAACCAACTTGTTCTGCTCCAGATGCGCCGCATCTCACTCATTACATACGGCGCATCTATATCAAGATATCACCAGATACGATCCAAGATACAAGAGGACATGCGCCGCATCTAATCATTGAGTTACGCCGCATCTTCTGGCGGTGTACGAATATTCCTGAATATTATAATCTTGGACCCCACGCGAAGTTAAGTACATGCGCCGCATCTACTCCTTAGATGCGCCGCATCTTCCCTCAGACAGAAACTATAAATACCCCAAGACCAGACGAATTTCGACGCACCATATTAGATTCGAAGACCGAACAGGAGAAACCTAGGACGAATTCAGTCAAGGAGGCAGCACAAGACACACCCAAATCAAAGATACAAGAGCTGTAAGAAGGTGCTGCATATGTTTAATTCATTAAGTAGTTTTGTTTTATTGTGTTAGTAAACTTTAATTCATCAAGATTGGTGGCTTGTGTAATGTGACAACGGAAAGATTGCACTCCCTTAAAACTGCTTTCTCATTAATTAAAGTTTATATGTTGATGTCTTTGGTTACTACTTATTAGTGCATTGATAACCTCTGTGTTTATTAGTGGCTTGCGGGCATTTGACTGCGGAAAATAATGTGGCTCCCACGGTTGTTACTAAATTGATCACTTAGGAATAACTTTTAGACATAAGTAATCATTAAGGGTTTACTCGCCGATAAGATTAGGACCAACGAGAAAGGGTTAACTACATACACTTCATATAAAGCTATCAATAAAACAAGTGACAAACTACTTAATTATAAGGACAGCCCTCTTATTGTCTCGAGTATTTATCTGTGTACGTGTGTGCTACTTGCTGATTCGTGCCTATTGGTTTATTTTATTATTTAATTGCAAACAAACCGTGCCAGTCTCTCAGGCTGAAACCCCCTTGCGTTAGGATATTAAAATACTGATTAGAATAACTAGATAATACGTTCCACTCTTAGTGATCGACACTCTACTTACCATTATATTCATACTGACCGGGTACACTGCTCGTTAAGTGTGTGTGTTATTGATAAGTCGGCTAAATATAAATTTAAAACTTGAGTAGGCATTAAAACTGCTAAACCGCAACGACACATCACGCGCATCAAGTTTTTGGCGCCGCTGCCGGGGAGTGAATTGTTATTATCTGTTAATTTGATTAGTATTTTAATTAGGTTTTTCTTTTTATTAGATTAATTGCATCATTGTATTATTTTGCATATTTGTTGTATTGTGTGTTAATTGTTTTCTTTTATTTGTTTTTGTGTTTATTTTGTTTGTGTGTTTTAATTTTTGTTTTTATTTTTCGTATTTTTGTGTGTTCTGCTATCGTTGTACTGTGCTAAATCGAACGATACGGCGCATCTGATCTCTCAGATACGGCGTATTGCGTTCAATTTTTATAAAATACAACGCGTTTAATTAATTCGATACGACGCATCTTTTCCCAGAGATACGGCGTATCTGTTTTTAATAAGAAAATTTTTTCTAAGCGATAAAGTGATACGACGCATCTTTTCCCTAAGATACGGCGTATCTGTTTTTGATAATTTTTTTTTTTCTAAACGATAACGCCATACGACGCATTTGCTTTAGCAGATACGGCGTATCTATTATTTTGATTAAAAACAGTTTGCGACTTATTAAACATATACGACGTATCGATCTCTATCGATACGGCGTATCCTCTGAATCAAAAATCAATATTTATTTTTAAACGTAACGAAAATACGGCGCATTAACTTTCGTTAATACGACGCATTTAATTTTAATTAGATAAGTTGATTTTTGATTAATTAATTCGATACGGCGCATTCATAAATTCTAAGCGGCGTATCTATCTTCTGAATAAAGTCTGATTCAATTTTAACGATTATAAGATACGGCGTATCCAACTTTTTGGATACGGCGCATCATCTGCAGATATCAGTAACTTTAATTTTTCGTATTCCGTTTTCGTTATTAATTATCTGATATACTACTTTCTTGGGCATACCCTACTGATATTTTTGTGTTGATTTCAGGAAGTGCATGACCAGGAGTTCTACGAAGAACTTGATTCAACCTTTCGAAGATCCTGAACGAGCCCTACATTCGCTTAAAAGGCTTTTCAACACAAGAAGCTTTGATCTTTCAAGTTCACTCGAGCTTGATTATTTTTCTGAAGAGAAAGAGGAAGTTGAAACAGAAACAATGGGCGAAAACACCACTATGGAGGAATACATGAACAGTACCCGTGCTGATTACACTTCAGGAGTTGCTAGACCTAAGTTTGATGATAAGTCGAAATTTGAGTTGAAGGGTCAGTTTCTCAAAGAGCTAAGAGAGAATGCTTTCAGTGGGACAGAACATGAGGATGCTAATGAGCATGTTGAAAAGGTCCTGGAAATTGCAGATTTGTTTACTTCAGAAGGAGTCACTAACGATCAACTCATGCTTAGAATCTTTCCAATCTCACTAAAAGGAGCTGCTAACAAGTGGCTAAGGAATGAACCTGCGAGTTCAATCACTACATGGGAAGATTTGAAGAGCAAATTCCTGAAGAGATATTGTCCACCTGCTAAGACTGCTAAAAAGATGGAGGCTATCAATAGTTTCAAGCAAGAGCCTGATGAAACTCTTTATCAAGCTTGGGAGCGATTTAAAGATTTATTGGTAAAATGTCCTCAACACTATCTAACCCCTATGCAGGAGATAATATTGTTTTATCAAGGATTGGACGTGCCTACAAGACAGATTTTGGATGCTAAGGGAGCTGTACCTCAAATGAGTGCAACCAATGCTAGGAAAGCAATCCAAGAAGCTGCCGATCATTCCCAAAAATGGCACGATGGGACCTCTACTAGATCTAAGAGCAGCACTAATTTTGACGGGATTGCTGCTATTCAAGCTCAATTGGATAAAATTAGTAGAGAAATGAAGAAGCGTGATGAAAGAGCGTATGCTGCCCAAGTTGGATGTGAAAAGTGCGAAGGACCTCACTACACTAAAGATTTCCCGAATAAGAATGAAAGTGAGACGTTTGAAGAAGCTTATTACACCCAATTTGGACAACCATTCCGACCTTCGGGGAGATTTAGGGAAGCTACACCGGGATTATATCAAAGGAATAACTTCAATCCCGCTTATCAAGAAAGGAGGCAGACTTTAGATGATACTTTAAAGCAAATTATGACCGATGCTGCTAAAAGACATGAAGAAAATACTGCTATGATCAAAGAAATTCGAGCTTCAACGGACACTACTACAAGAAATCAAGGAGCTTCGATCAAAGCATTGGAACAACAAATTGGTCAAATGAGCAAAGTTCTTCAAGAAAGGGGATATGGAAGTTTACCGAGCTCAACTGAAACCAACCCAAGAGATCATGTCAAGGCCATTAGCACCACTGAAGAAGTCACTCCTAATATACCTAGAAGATCGATGAATGGTAATGATGGTGCAAGACCCGAATTTTTCTTTAATTCTTCAATCAGCTTAAGGAGATTACTAAAAGAGAAGACAAAGATTGAAGAGGAGATCAAGGCAACAATGAAAGAAGAGAGCCCTGCAACCAACTCAAATGCCTTGCCTCATAAAGAAAGAGACCCAGGAAGTTTTACTCTACCTTGTTCTATTAATAATATATCTTTCAATAATGTGTTAGCTGACTTAGGAGCTAGTGTTAGTGTTATGCCTCTTAAGACATTCGCTACCCTAGGACTAGGAAAATTAGCACCAACTAAGTTACTTATTGAATTGGCTGATAAAACGGTAAAACGACCTGAAGGGATTGCTAATAATGTGCTAGTTAAGATTGAGCAGTTTATTTTTCCCGTAGACTTTGTTATACTAGACATGCCCGAGGATGTTAAGATACCTTTAATCCTCGGAAGACCTTTCTTGTCTACTGCCCATGTTAAGATTGATGTGTTTAAGAGAAAAATCTCATTAAGGGTAGGGAATAATAAACTAGTCTATAAGTGCCAAGATCCGGTTAAAAGCATAATTAGAAGTGTTTATATGCTAGGATTAAGAGAGCGTATGGACCTCGATCTTGAAGCTAGACTTATGGGAGAAACATTGATTCAAAACAACTCAACTAATCCTAATCATGAGAACTTTGAGGAATTCATTGACCTTAATGTACCTACCGAACTTAGACGCAATGTTGTTAATGATTCTGATGATGAGTGGTATGATTTTGTAGTAATTAATAAACGTAGGAGAATAGTTGAGAAAACGAATTTGAATAATGATGTGTTTATTGAACTACCACCCCACCTTGCTTATTTGTGCCTAAATGATAATAAGAATTTCCCGTCTATCATTTTGTCATCTCTGCCCGAAAGGGACAGGACTTTGTTTATGCAGATATTAAAGAAGAACGGCGTGGAAATTAAGAACGAGCAAGGAGTGTTCAATATTACTGAATTGGCGATGAAGGAGCGCGATGTTTCCGACTCCTTCAATGATCGATATTGAAGAGCTGAACGTGAGTCTAACTTGAAGACTCTGGAATAAAGACAAGTGCTTACCGGGAGACAACCCGGATTTATCTTTTATTTCTGTTCTGTGTCGAGTCAGTCAGACCCGCTGAGGATACGGCGCATCTCAATTCTGAGATGCGACGCATCTCCTGCAATGGTCATATCTTATTTTATTTTCTGCATTTTTATTTGAGACTTTAAAACTATTTATCAGTTTATTTTAATGCGGCGCATCCCTGGTTAAGGATGCGGCGCATCTGATGCGTGGTTTTGTAACCTTACAACAGGTTTTACCTCTCGAGGGATCTCAAGAGGCTTACAACCCCACCAGGCAGTGTACCTGACCGATGTAGTATAGTGTAGTGGTAAGTACGGGGATTGATCGTTCTCCACAGGGAATAGTGTTCGTTAGGTGTGAAAGACTACTCTAATTAGGTCTAAGGGTTGAGGAAGATTCTTTTTGTATTTTTATATTTTATGGAAGCAAGTAAAATCTCGGGTTTGAAGGAGTGGGCGGAATTAGTTGCTAGTCAACTAACCCAATATTACTACGAATGCAAATAAAATAAATAACTGAAAATAAAATGTTGGTGAGAAACTTATGTGTAGAGAAATGTGTTTACTTAGATTTCCTTACTCCCTAACTATCTTTTACCGGTTGATTAGTGTGTATTAGTCGCGTGGATGACGGGTGTATTCCTTAATACCATTCGTGGGGTGGCGTACTTACTTCCCCAACTCTACAAGCTCCTACTTCACTCCTATGTCGAGCCGGCTAGGAAGCTCCTAACATGGGATCACTAGAATTCGCTTGTGCATTAAATACAACCATAAAAACCTTTAGTACGCATTTGGTTCATGTTTCTTAAGACGTTCAAGCAAGTTACCGAATAGGAAGTTAGCCAGTTTTCTTAAGCCTAACATAGATAAACAATCATCCAATACAACTAACAACACACTAATAACCAATAATCAATAGCTAGGTTTCATTAGATCTAAGCAAACACAAGATAAATTTAGCCTAACATGTTAAACAAAAGACAAGAACAAGATAAAATCAAACAACACATAGACATATTGAATGATTAATTGATAACTTATCTTCAATGTAACATGGAAGATCTCAAGGCAAAAAGCCTTGAAAAAGAAGCTAAATTCGTCTTAGGGTTTTCTCCCAAAATTCCACACACTAAGCTCTCCCTAATGACAAAAAATTAGAAAACTATATATAGATTTTTGGATCTGACGGCGTCACCTTATGGAGTGTGACGCCGTCACCTCGCCGCTTTTAGGGTTCCCGGATGACCTTCTTGACGCCGTCCCTCTTTAGCTCTTCAAAAATCCATTCTGGCTTATCAAGGCTTGACGCCGTCGAACCTTGAACGTGACGCCGTCCCTCTTTGATTTAAGCCGTGACGCCCTTGATCAAGTTAAAGCGTGACGCCGTCAGAATTCACATGCTATTTTCACTGGCTCATCATGAGTAAATTTCACGTCCACTTTTTCTTGCCAAGGCATGACGCCGTCAAAGGTAACTTTTAGCCGATTTTTGAGACTTTGCCGTTTTCTTCACTTTTATGCTCCAAAAACGTCCAAAATGCCTCCTTTTCCAGATTTCTCCTCAAAAGTACCTAAAATGACAAAAGGAACGATTTAGGGCAATATTTGATCAAATAAATACGATTTAGGGCTTAAATGACCCCTTAAAAGCGGTACACTTTTCGCTTCATCAGCATCTTTATTCTGATCTGTATTAATTCCAGGCTCGATACGGCGTATCTTCTTCCATAAGATACGGCGCATCGACTGACCTGATGATTTTCAGTTTTAATTTTTTAAGTTTTATTTTTCCTAACTACTAATGTATTATGCAAGCTTGAACCTTTCTTATCTTAGGTGTGTTTTAAAGCATTGGTGGTATTATAGTTTCCTGGATTTCCTGTGGATACATCAAGTATGAAGCTTTAACGTTCTAATCCACAAGAAGATGATTTTTGCTCTTATACTAATGGAGGATCATACCGAGCAAATCTCAGGGGAGTTTTCCTGTTCTAATTCTTTTATTTTCCAGTTTTTAACCTTTTATACAAACAACGAGGACGTTGTTTAACTTAAGTGGGGGGATTGGAGAATTAGAACACTTAACTATTACTTGTCCTAAACTTTTTCAAAAATTATGCTTAAAATGTGCTTAATATATCAAACTTAAAATTTTTTTAGCATGTTTTTGTTTAAGATCTAAGTTGCATAGCTGCACACAAGACGTTATTTTCAAAAATTGTGATTTTTCAAAAATTCACAAATCTATGAGTGTGCCGGTGACTTGTAAACTTTAGAACTTGGCTTGTATACTATTCGAGACCACCATAATGAGTATTATTTATATAATTGGAATGACTTGTCTAAATTGGTAAAATTCTAGGATTACACCCATAATAGCCTATTATATGTTATGTGTTATTAACTAACTACACTGGTTAGTTAACCCCCGTATAAACCCTTTTGTTACTCTCATTTTTAGAGTAAGATACCCCTAGAAAAACACTCAGAGCCATTCCTTTCGTTTCTTACACCTATGTTTAAAATGTTTCGTTACACCCTTACACCTTAGCCTACCCTGTAGATTAGAATCTGTGGTTGGTTAATTGCTATAGGCAAAGTGTGTTTCCTTACATTACCTGTGTTCACGTGCGTAATTCATTATCTTTGGTTAGGTCGGGAAATTGCACAATGCAATTGGAGTGAAAGTAAATATTGTATATTTTTTTGAGTTTATTTTTCGTGTGTTTACTACTTTCACTATTACCGTTATTTCTGAAGTATGAAAAGTATGGAAAAATTATCCAGAATTATCATTATAGTGATGTGGTAAAATTTTACACATCTATGTTTATGTTTATAAAAAAAAAAAAAAAAAAAAAAAAAAAAAAAAAAAAAGAAAAAAAAAAAAATTCGAAAAAATAAGAAAAGAAAAAGAAAGAAAGAAAAGTTGGAAGTTAGTTTTAACCAAATTATGTAAAGTTATGTGAGTGGTCGATATCACCACTATTTGTTGTACTATATCTATGGATTGAATGGGAATTGGCAGTTATGGGAACGCCAATTAAGGTTTATTCTTTGATTAAGATCTTGTTGAGTATAATTCGTGTCTACATAAAGCGTGTGTTTCAAGTGTTAAAGCGTGAGTTATTCAATGATATGAGTCTTATTCATGGGATGGTTGGGATAGTGATTAACCACACTTAGGATTTTAATTTATTTGTTTTGTTTATTTTCATTTTTACACCAATTTATATCCCAAATGTTATCCATGCCCTTTATTATTCTTTATCCAACCAAACCTTTGATTTATTGAGATTAGGGATTTGAGCAATCTTAAGTATCGTAGTCGTGGATTCGGCTATGTATTTATGATTTTGTCGCCCTTTTTGATATATTATTATTGGTGAAGTTTGGACCTATCTTTAGCCTATTCGAGTTAAGGATTTGAGCAATTGCAAGTATCGTGTTCGTGGATTCGATCATGTATTTGTGATTTTGTCGCCTTTTCTGGAATTTGAGATCGATAGTGATCAAGAATAATTAACCCTTAAGCCTAAAAACCCTTTTTACCGCTTTAGACTTGTTATTCCTTAGCTTTAGTGGTGGAGATGTGTGTACTTGCCAAGCTTATGATAGAATATTCGTCACGACTGGACAGTTAAACGATTAGATTTGCTTTTATCAGATTATTTTATTTTACTTCTAATTCGTTAAGTGTTTAGTTGTGTAATTATGAAATAAACGAATACATGCTTAAATATAAAAATAAATCCTAACATCTTTTAGGATACATTTTCATAAGAGAAATTCTAAGGTTTACTTGGGGACAAGTAAAGTTCAAGTGGGGGGATATTTGATGAACTCAAATAAGTACATTTTATTACTATCATTTATCCTATTAATTTGACTTGTTTTACTATATTATGTATGAGGATTGATACTTAATCGTTTACTTTTGTAATTCTCAGGTAAAAACAAGCATTTGGTGAAACTTAGCGATTATGGACTAAAAACGGAGTAAAATGATCAAGATTGGAATTTGTTGTTGGAATGAAGAGAATAAAGACCACTGCCTGACTTTGAAGAATGCGCCGCATGGATTTATCCCATGCGCCGCATATGAAACTTTGGTCAACGAAGAATAACCAACTTGTTCTGCTCCAGATGCGCCGCATCTCACTCATTACATACGGCGCATCTATATCAAGATATCACCAGATACGATCCAAGATACAAGAGGACATGCGCCGCATCTAATCATTGAGTTACGCCACATCTTCTGGCGGTGTACGAATATTCCTGAATATTATAATCTTGGACCCCCAGCGAAGTTAAGTACATGCGCCGCATCTACTCCTTAGATGCGCCGCATCTTCCCTCAGACAGAAACTATAAATACCCCAAGACCAGACGAATTTCGACGCACCATATTAGATTCGAAGACCGAACAGGAGAAACCTAGGACGAATTCAGTCAAGGAGGCAGCACAAGACACACCCAAATCAAAGATACAAGAGCTGTAAGAAGGTGCTGCATATGTTTAATTCATTAAGTAGTTTTGTTTTATTGTGTTAGTAAACTTTAATTCATCAAGATTGGTGGCTTGTGTAATGTGACAACGGAAAGATTGCACTCCCTTAAAACTGCTTTCTCATTAATTAAAGTTTATATGTTGATGTCTTTGGTTACTACTTATTAGTGCATTGATAACCTCTGTGTTTATTAGTGGCTTGCGGGCATTTGACTGCGGAAAATAATGTGGCTCCCACGGTTGTTACTAAATTGATCACTTAGGAATAACTTTTAGACATAAGTAATCATTAAGGGTTTACTCGCCGATAAGATTAAGACCAACGAGAAAGGGTTAACTACATACACTTCATATAAAGCTATCAATAAAACAAGTGACAAACTACTTAATTATAAGGACAGCCCTCTTATTGTCTCGTGTAACACCCCCAAATTTGGTTTGTGGCAGCGGAAAAGTAATTTGGGTGTTACGGTGAGGATCGAAGTTTAAATCTCAGAAAACGGCCTGAAAAGGGCGTTTTGAAAGTTATATGTCATTCAAAATAATATCCTTGATACAAAGTGAAATATTTGATTTGAAAATCCCATAAAAGATGTGATAATTTTGAAAGGAATGACATATTCGATTTTACACCATTTAAGTTATCAGAGTAAAAGATGCCCGCTCCGTGTCTTGTCCTGCTCCATTAATTACCTGAGATAAACATGCTAAAAATGTCAACACAATGGTTGGTGAGTTCGTGGAGTTTGGTAGAAAATATCTCTCTTTGAAAGGTGTATAGTGATAATAGTTCTTCATGAAATAAATAAAGAATTGCGTTGTATAAAAATCCACAAGTGAATAATGTATGATCTTCAAAATCATAAGTTTCATATTATAAATGAAGTTGAGCTACGTTGTTATATGCTCGAAATGGGATATTGAGTCAGTTTTTAAATGTAATGATATACCAAGCATTTTGGGTTGTCTTGTGTAGAATTCTCATTTAAATCACATATGATAACAATTAAAGTTCAAGTACAGGATTCACAATCATAACACATAGTGAAATTAATAATCTAATGTCTGAAATCTATAAGTGTAAGGTGGTGGTCTTCTAGATACAGCTGTATCCTAGGATATATATGAAACATTCATATATTCATAAAGTTATATTGCCCTAAGCCTCATGACACGCAAACGTTAACAGTGTACCGGAAAACGGCGGTGTCCCACCAGGGTTACTGATGGGTTTTTATGGCCCTCGTGTTAATAGGTACTTGCCAATTTCCTATTTTTCTCAAATATAGTGCATCGCGACTAAATACGACTAACCATATAGGCATTCCGTCACAGTATTTAGTGGGATAGGTCGTCAGCATTAAACAGGTTTCGAAGCTGTCCACTATATTCGCGCTCACCGCAGTGATTAATGGCTCATGATAAAGGGACTTTCGGCAATAAGGTGTGCTTAGGCAATATAGGTGAATCATGCGAAATTTTAGTCTTTGGCAATTATTTATAGTGAAATGGAGAAATATCATATTAAAGTAGCTGTACATTCATTTGTCACATGAACGCATACAATAAGTTTCAGTATCATGTTACATCAAGTAGCTTGAAAATGTTATCTTCCATGTTCCGTGTTTAAGCTAATCAGACAATTTGCACATATAATGAGCATGTATTCCTTTCAAGTGTAATTTAAGCATGTAGAGCATAGTTGATGATTTTGAGTAATTCATAAGATATTTCAAGTAATATAAAACAGTTAAAGCATGTATCTCCCCCAAAAGAGTTATTAAAAACAAGTGTAAAAAAAATAGGGGCCACGACTCACCTTATGCGTTTCCTGGCGATGGTAAAAATAACTCAGAGGTGATTATAACAACTTCGATATAGAACCTGATAAGTATATATAAATAACTGAGAATCTTACTAATCTCTAGTGGTGTGTGTGTATGAGTGGTAGATGATGATTAACTAATGATCAAATCATTGAGAGTGAAGGTGTGATATGATTATGGTGCTTGCACATCTCGTAAGATCATATCTTCAACGAGTAAATAAGATATTAATATGAAATATTTCTATCGCTATTACTAATATGCAAATATAATGCAACTATGCATAAAAAGTAAAGATATGGAGTAAAAATGAAAAAGAAGATAAGAATGACAATTTAGTATGGTTGGTCCTTGGTCTTTCCATATTTTACATTTTCTACCCTAACCGTGGTTTGCGTTACGTCGTTAGTCCTTATTCAGTCCATAGTCCAATAATAGTCCAATAATTGTCCAGATGTCCATATAAGGCTTGAAGTTCAATGGTATGTCAAATTAAGTCCTTTACAACTGTTTTCACAGCTTCAGTCCCTGAATTTCCAGGTTTGACAGTTTTAGTCCTTTTTGGTTAAGTCGCGTTACATTTTTAGTCCTTTTTGTATAAAATGACGGGAAAAATATTCTGAAAATTTCTATAACTTTATTAAGTTTATTTTAACTTATTTCAATTTATTATTTCAGAAAATAATTCATTTTTGCATTAATGGGCTATTTAACGCTTTGTAACATGGCCCATTAAGAGTTTTAGAGGCGAGGGCGTGAAAACTGTTTTGGGCTTGGATTTGGGCTACTTTTAGGATTCCAAAAATATATTATACGGGCCTGTTGGACCTTGCCATCGAATTTCCTTGTTGGGCTTGGTTTTTGGCCCAATCCGAAAGTTATATTAATTTCTGAAAATCGCTTGTCCCTTACTTGTGATGGTCGAACAAAATGGGTTGTTTTGAGTTTGATAACGAGTTCATGAGGTGGAACTGCAAACATGGAAAACATAGTTTGCTAGGTGGTTTATCGAGTGGTACTAAAATATTTAGATGTTGTGTTTGTAAATTCGGAAATACCTTTGAGGTTTATAGCCATGTCGAATGGGGTTGGGTCCAAGGGAATTGTCTAAAATTTTCTAAGTGTTTTGCTTTAGTCGTATAGCATTAAAAAGATTTATTTTGAGTGTCGATATGACCTTGTGAGAGGGATCTCAGAATACGAATTATTTAGTTTGTCATGTGAACTATTTAGAAGTGCAAAAATATATATGTGTTGCATGAAATGTTTCGGATTAAATTAAATGTGAAAGGGTTAGGTTCGAGTGTGTTTTTAGCTAGTAAGATGTTGGATATTTTTCTGTTTTCTTTTCACTGGATTGGCGTGTACGTTATAGTTGATGTTTGAGTCGAATTAGGGTGATATTCAAGAGATGGTCATATGTTAAATGTGACTTGGGTGGTTCGACCAAACTAAGATTTGACATATTCCCTCTAGTTTTTGTTAATCCGGTTGAACTCGAATGTCCTAAGGTTCGAATAACATGTGCATGCGACTACATGAAGTGTTACTATATACGACTTAAGCAAAATGATGCATGGTGTGCTTATATGTTAACGTGCGAAATAAATTTGTGACAGTGTGTTATATGAAATAGACGTTCGAATGGAGTGATGGATATACATGCATGGATACGTGATTATGTATAATTAAGAAAGAATTTGGAAACTTACTTCACCTTTTGGAAAGATGGTGAGAAGAATATTGGCTTGTTCGAATGAGGCTCAAGGAAGGCAGTGAGATTGTAGAAGGTTTGTAGCTTTGACTCACAATTACTTTGCTTCCCACGATCTTCGGCAGAAACTTTAAAGATGGTGTTTAATGGTTTTAGTTCTTACTAACCTTGCATCCTTAAGTTGTAATATACATAGCTGCTATTTGAGAAGTGTATTGTGAGAGTAAAGGAAGTGAAGGTAGGTGGGGCAAATGATTAGAAAGGTGAGCTTTTATAGAAGGGAGTCACATGTTTTTGTGGATTATAAAGTTCCACCAATTGAGGATACTGTGGTGTATTGGGACACCTAGGCTAGCTTTATCAACATAATAGGACAAGTGAATGAGGTGAGACGTGGGAAATTTTCCTTCTTTGGTTCATTGGGTTGCATACTTGCATGACTTCTACATGCTTGGTAGTCTAATTCGTGTAAAGTGAATCTAGTGTTTATTACAACTTCTGTTGCTCCTACCGTGATCTAGACTATCTATTATATTAGTAATAGTGTTAGAATAATATAGGAAAAGTCGCATTTTTATAACAGTCGAGTCTTAAGGGTCTTTATCTATACGCATGCAATTGATATAGAGTGAACAAATGAGCTTTCAAAATATTATTAACACTCGACTGGGACTTCTGGAATGTTGGCATGCAGACAAACCATTGGGTGAGGGATGAGAATGGTTAAGAATAATATCATGTGGTTCTATACGTATGTTGTCAATGTTTGTGTTGCTGAAATCTCCATCGTGGTCTTTATTTTATTTTGTATTTGAAGTATCACCATTAGTTAGTACTATAGTAATAAGATCATAAGAACAATGGTGATATGATATAATTTTGTTTTAACGATTTTCAGTTGTACGCTTGAGTAGGAATGGAACAATAAAGGAGGTTTATTATTATGCTAATATTTGTCCATCGAGTTTGTGGCTTTGTACCAAAAGGATCGGCTAAAGGATGACTCAGTTGGCGTCAAGATAAATGAAAGTCATCTTCAACTTTTATCAATGTAAATGGGTTTTATTTTGGGGGACACTTCAATCGGATCAAAGGAAGAAGCAAAAGAAAACTAAATGAAAATGAATGAGGTAATAACTTGGGCTTGCCAATCCGTTTGGGTCTAATATATTTGGTGGCCGAACATTAAAGGTCCAATGGGTTGAGGTAGTGTAGATTTTAAAGTTATCATTAAGGTTTGTAATTAAATTTTTAATTAAGTGTATTTGTTGATGTTAATTCTTGCTAAGTGTAACGAAATAGTCAGATGAATATTATCGCTTGTCGTTGTGAAAGAGTGTTGTTGTATCGGAGATATATTCTCTAGTGTCGGTGTTCAATATATATATATAGAGAGCGTTGCTATTAATAACTATAATGGAAAGTTTAAATTTTTCCGTAAAAATGGGTTTTAGTAGATAGTAACTCGAGGTTATCATAAATTAATAAGGATTACTAATATGGATTCTCGTGGGATCTTACAGTATCTTCCCTAAATTTTGAACTTCGTCCCGAAGTTCAGTCCGTGATGAGTATTGAAAAAAAAAATAATGTGCTGAGGTGAGAGTTTACGGAAGAGATTGTAGAGATATTTCTTATTTGAACATCAAAGAAGCGAGATTCTCACTAGATTTATTCGTACTAAATGAATTGAATTCGAAAGTTTGGTCAACCGTTGAATTCATAGCCAACGAATAGTGAAATTAATGGTCAAAAGTAGGGAACACTTGGCACTTAATGTGTAGAATTCTAACGGTCGAGGCTAGGGAATTTTTGATGGTAGTGGTTTGAAATTTAATGATAATGAACAGTAAGATAGCGGGTACTATTTTTATCTACTTTTTCTATTTAACTTTCTCCTTTTTCTTCCACTTTATTCCCATTTCATCTTTTCACCCTTTTCAATTATTCTCATCATTCAAACTTCATCTTCTTCACCCCACTTCTTCTCCGAAAATGCCACCGATCGCCATAGTCTTTGCAGCCATGTTCATCATTTTCGTCGTTGCTGGTTTGGTTCTTCTGCCCGGCGAAGATACCCGTGGTTGGATCGGATACTTGTTGGTTATCGTACCCCTCACAATCCTAGCGATTTTTGCGGATAATTTTTGGAAGTGAAGGTCGAGCGTAGGTGCTTAAAATGTAGCTTTGTTGTGGATCGATGTAATGTGGAATAAATTCTTGTTTAGGTTTATGTTAAGTTGTTATGTTTAATGGTTCGCTTTTATGTGTCTTCAGAATAATCAGGGTATTTCATCCTATGGCGGGTCTTGCTATGGTTGGGTTGGTGGTGGTTTTTGTTTCTGTAGTAGGCCAACCGGTTGAAGGTTGTATGTTTTATGTTGTGTTTTATGTACTGTTAGCACTTTCGATGTTAATCATCTCGTTATGTATTAACCTCCATGGTTTCTAATAAAATTTTATGTTGTTTGTGTTTGTCGTAAATTGTTGTGAATTTTTAAGGTTTTTAATTTTTGTAATTTCCTTGTCTTCATATAATAGTGAAATGAGTGATGAGGGTAGATCTGACTGGGGTTGGTTAAAAAAAATAAAGTTTATGAACAAATTATTTTATCTCAAGATTTTGTTGTTGGAATGAAAATTGTTATTAAAATTTCGAAAGGATAACTGTCCCATTTATAACATGATTCTTCCTAAATTATACATAGGTAGCTAGGCTATGTATAATTTAGGACCAAATGATGTAACTTCTTGGTTCAGCATTTATGTTTCTTCAAAGAGTTTTATCTGGTTCAGTTATAATAATTTTGCCACAAGGTCAGGCAGTTGCTGATAAAAATAATAATATAAATTTTTGTTCATTTTTCGAGGATAAGTCAAAATTGTCTAAGATAACATTTGGACATCTTGGATATATACTTAGGTTTTAGGTGGAATTCCATTGCAATATGGTAATAACTTAGTATTTGATCATGATAAAATTAATTAAATTCTTGAGATGCTATTAGTGTACTTGTTACATAACGATCAATAGTAGAGAGGTGTAATGGAAATAGACATAGATTTTTATTATCATGGAAATATTACAAGGTAGATTTTTCACACGGTAGAAAGATAACTTTTACTCTCAGGTTACATCCATCGTACCTAAGGTAAATACAAACGGTAATACGACTTAGATAGTCCTAAACTAGAGTTTATTTATTTTACAGCAGGAATCCATACATCTGCTTAACCTAGAGGTCATTCTTTGGTACTACTGGGCTCTTTTAACAAGTCTTCATTCTTTTACATCCATCTTGGCCTTCCAGTTGGCATTGTAGCTTGGGCAATGGCTCTTGTAATGCCCTATTGCACCACATCCGTGGCATTTTATGGATGAATGCTGCTTCTTTCTTTCCATAACTTTGCAGTCACTTGTCTTGTGGCCTGTCCTCCTGCACCTCCCGCATATTGCAGTGCAATCTCCGGTGTGATGCATCTTACATTTTAGGCACAGAGGTTTATTTCCACGGTAGTTGTCTCGGTTGGTAGGGGTGGTGACGTAGTTTCCTTCAGTTTCTGGGTCGAGCCTTTGCTGGCGAAGGTAGTCAATGCGGTCTTGTAGATGATTGCGGGTGCAAACATCATTGTGAAACTCGCATTCGTTGAGGGTAAAGGGTCTTTTCTCCTCATGTCTTTGCTTTTGGTTATTTTTCTTAAGCGCAATATCCTGCCTAATTCTTTGGGTACATGTGCGAATGGGCTTAGCTATTTTCCTTGAATTCCTTAGGCAAGCTGGCCTAGATCCCATAAAACGTTCCTGGTTATGCTTTCCAGGTATAACCTTCTTTCTTTCTTTTCTTGTCAGGTCATTGTCGTTTGGATGAACTGTTGAGGTTATCTCTATGACTACTGCAACGATTTTGTTTACCAATTCCTCGATGGTTTTAGGGGTCATGATTGTTGTGGGCATCACACTGTTCATGTCGTCCATTTCCTATGAACATTACACGAAACGTTGATTTAGTGTTCATTTTATCGTTAGAATAATTCAAATAGCAAGATATTTGTATATTAATGCTAACAATGTAGTCTTAATGTGAAATCAAATCAACTGAGGATCATAGAAATACGATGTGTTTGGGTAGCATCGTAAAATAATAATCAACTCTTGACATGTGATTGTTAAGGAACAATTGAATTTATCTATAATAGTTGAAGTTCAACAACTTATTGGTTCTTGGAATTCTAAGTTTTATTGTTTAGTGGTGTATAATCAGGATAATGTCGTAATAAGTTGGAATACGATCATCAGAATTGACATAACTCTAATAACTTGTTCGATTGATTTTTGCAAAACAACCAGTACAAGATCTTTTATTAATGCCTCATTGATTCATGTGGGTTATTTGTTTACCTAAGTGAGTGACAAAAGGTGAGGTTTTGCATGGCTCTGTGCTCTTACAGCATCATAGTAAGGTTTGGTGAGAAGAATTTGTTTACAACAGAAAAGTATAACAGAAGGATAGCTATTATACATTAAAGTCGATTACAAGCTCTGAGAGTTACAGATTTATTGGAAGTACATAAACTACTAACCAAAACTGTTTGGTTTATTTAGTACAACAACGATACTTAAGATCAGTTACGTCTCTGACGTAGACGTCTAACTTCTGCTTCAAGATCCAGTTGTGCAGCTTCCATAGCCGAGAAACGTTCTTGGCATGCATTCATCTGATTAGCTAACATGTTTTCCAAGGCTGCAATCTTTTGGCTTTGGGTTCTTGCTGTGTCTCTAGCTAACCATAATGCTCTTTCAATGTCTTCAATTCTAATGTGGGTTTGAGTATGGCCTCTACCTAAACAGCGGGTTCTGGCATCCAGGTTCCTAAGTTCTTGTTCATAGTTGTCCTTCATGTTGCCAATATTCATTCCTAAACCAAACACTTCCCGTCTCTCAGCATCGGTCCTCTTGAACAGAGTATCAATGTTACGGTCAAACCATTCAAATCTTAATGGATGTAACTCTTTTAACTGTTCAGAGTGAGCGTTTAGTATGCTGGTGTGTTGGTGAAGGCGAATCCATATGGAGTCTCGGGTGTCAACATTGTAGTCAGGAGATTTGGGTGAGGACACATCGTTCGGGACATCTGGCATGGAGAAATCTGAGGTATTGGGTAAGGGAGAGTTTAGGTTGATGTTTTCCCAGGTCATTTCTTGACGTGAACTTTGTCCAATTTCAACTGTTGGTTGACCACCAATCGGATCTGAATAGGATTCAGTTGCTCTCCTAAGTTTATGACGTGGAGGTGAGTGAGTAGGGGATGATGAAGATGAGTTCTGAGTAAGTTCTATGTTAGGTTGAGGTTGTGACATTTGTACATAAGGATCTTCAGTATTTGGTGTAATATGATGGCTAGGCGATACATGAGTAGTAGGAGGGGTTGTCTTAGTGATGTCAACGGGTAAAGAAGTCATGTTACTGTAGCAATTGAAAATAATAATTATGAGTATTTATACGTTTAAGATGTAACGTCAAGTGTGAAATAATACGGTGTATAATGTGTGAAGAATAAACATTAAGCATGTAAAGATTTGTACAAAATAATCTTAATAGGTAATGTATTGAGCACGGCAGTCTGCAGACACGGAAGGCATAGGATGATAAGGTGTAAAATCATTTATTTTGAAAATGTGGTTATAGTTCGATGTTTTAAAACGTTTGATTCTCTATAACCTGTCTCTGATACCAAACTGTAACACCCCCAAATTTGGTTTGTGGCAGCGGAAAAGTAATTTGGGTGTTACGGTGAGGATCGAAGTTTAAATCTCAGAAAACGGCCCGAAAAGGGCGTTTTGAAAGTTATATGTCATTCAAAATAATATCCTTGATACAAAGTGAAATATTTGATTTGAAAATCCCATAAAAGATGTGATAATTTTGAAAGGAATGACATATTCGATTTTACACCATTTAAGTTATCAGAGTAAAAGATGCCCGCTCCGTGTCTTGTCCTGCTCCATTAATTACCTGAGATAAACATGCTTAAAATGTCAACACAATGGTTGGTGAGTTCGTGGAGTTTGGTAGAAAATATCTCTCTTTGAAAGGTGTATAGTGATAATAGTTCTTCATGAAATAAATAAAGAATTGCGTTGTATAAAAATCCACAAGTGAATAATGTATGATCTTCAAAATCATAAGTTTCATATTATAAATGAAGTTGAGCTACGTTGTTATATGCTCGAAATGGGATATTGAGTCAGTTTTTAAATGTAATGATATACCAAGCATTTTGGGTTGTCTTGTGTAGAATTCTCATTTAAATCACATATGATAACAATTAAAGTTCAAGTACAGGATTCACAATCATAACACATAGTGAAATTAATAATCTAATGTCTGAAATCTATAAGTGTAAGGTGGTGGTCTTCTAGATACAGCTGTATCTTAGGATATATATGAAACATTCATATATTCATAAAGTTATATTGCCCTAAGCCTCATGACACGCAAACGTTAACAGTGTACCGGAAAACGGCGGTGTCCCACCAGGGTTACTGATGGGTTTTTATGGCCCTCGTGTTAATAGGTACTTGCCAATTTCCTATTTTTCTCAAATATAGTGCATCGCGACTAAATACGACTAACCATATAGGCATTCCGTCACAGTATTTAGTGGGATAGGTCGTCAGCCTTAAACAGGTTTCGAAGCTGTCCACTATATTCGCGCTCACCGCAGTGATTAATGGCTCATGATAAAGGGACTTTCGGCAATAAGGTGTGCTTAGGCAATATAGGTGAATCATGCGAAATTTTAGTCTTTGGCAATTATTTATAGTGAAATGGAGAAATATCATATTAAAGTAGCTGTACATTCATTTGTCACATGAACGCATACAATAAGTTTCAGTATCATGTTACATCAAGTAGCTTGAAAATGTTATCTTCCATGTTCCGTGTTTAAGCTAATCAGACAATTTGCACATATAATGAGCATGTATTCCTTTCAAGTGTAATTTAAGCATGTAGAGCATAGTTGATGATTTTGAGTAATTCATAAGATATTTCAAGTAATATAAAACAGTTAAAGCATGTATCTCCCCCAAAAGAGTTATTAAAAACAAGTGTAAAAAAAATAGGGGCCACGACTCACCTTATGCGTTTCCTGGCGATGGTAAAAATAACTCAGAGGTGATTATAACAACTTCGATATAGAACCTGATAAGTATATATAAATAACTGAGAATCTTACTAATCTCTAGTGGTGTGTGTGTATGAGTGGTAGATGATGATTAACTAATGATCAAATCATTGAGAGTGAAGGTGTGATATGATTATGGTGCTTGCACATCTCGTAAGATCATATCTTCAACGAGTAAATAAGATATTAATATGAAATATTTCTATCGCTATTACTAATATGCAAATATAATGCAACTATGCATAAAAAGTAAAGATATGGAGTAAAAATGAAAAAGAAGATAAGAATGACAAGTTAGTATGGTTGGTCCTTGGTCTTTCCATATTTTACATTTTCTACCCTAACCGTGGTTTGCGTTACGTCGTTAGTCCTTATTCAGTCCATAGTCCAATAATAGTCCAATAATTGTCCAGATGTCCATATAAGGCTTGAAGTTCAATGGTATGTCAAATTAAGTCCTTTACAACTGTTTTCACAGCTTCAGTCCCTGAATTTCCAGGTTTGACAGTTTTAGTCCTTTTTGGTTAAGTCGCGTTACATTTTTAGTCCTTTTTGTATAAAATGACGGGAAAAATATTCTGAAAATTTCTATAACTTTATTAAGTTTATTTTAACTTATTTCAATTTATTATTTCAGAAAATAATTCATTTTTGCATTAATGGGCTATTTAACGCTTTGTAACATGGCCCATTAAGAGTTTTAGAGGCGAGGGCGTGAAAACTGTTTTGGGCTTGGATTTGGGCTACTTTTAGGATTCCAAAAATATATTATACGGGCCTGTTGGACCTTGCCATCGAATTTCCTTGTTGGGCTTGGTTTTTGGCCCAATCCGAAAGTTATATTAATTTCTGAAAATCGCTTGTCCCTTACTTGTGATGGTCGAACAAAATGGGTTGTTTTGAGTTTGATAACGAGTTCATGAGGTGGAACTGCAAACATGGAAAACATAGTTTGCTAGGTGGTTTATCGAGTGGTACTAAAATATTTAGATGTTGTGTTTGTAAATTCGGAAATACCTTTGAGGTTTATAGCCATGTCGAATGGGGTTGGGTCCAAGGGAATTGTCTAAAATTTTCTAAGTGTTTTGCTTTAGTCGTATAGCATTAAAAAGATTTATTTTGAGTGTCGATATGACCTTGTGAGAGGGATCTCAGAATACGAATTATTTAGTTTGTCATGTGAACTATTTAGAAGTGCAAAAATATATATGTGTTGCATGAAATGTTTCGGATTAAATTAAATGTGAAAGGGTTAGGTTCGAGTGTGTTTTTAGCTAGTAAGATGTTGGATATTTTTCTGTTTTCTTTTCACTGGATTGGCGTGTACGTTATAGTTGATGTTTGAGTCGAATTAGGGTGATATTCAAGAGATGGTCATATGTTAAACGTGACTTGGGTGGTTCGACCAAACTAAGATTTGACATATTCCCTCTAGTTTTTGTTAATCCGGTTGAACTCGAATGTCCTAAGGTTCGAATAACATGTGCATGCGACTACATGAAGTGTTATGATGAGGCGAAAAGTGTACCGCTTTTAAGGGGTCATTTAAGCCCGAAATCGTATTTATTTGATCAAATATTGCCCTAAATCGTTCCTTTTGTCATTTTAGGTACTTTTGAGGAGAAATCTGGAAAAGGAGGCATTTTGGACGTTTTTGGAGCATAAAAGTGAAGAAAACGGCAAAGTCTCAAAATTGTGCTGAAAGTCACCTTTGACGGCGTCAACATTAACTCCAGACGGCGTCATGCTTTGGCAAGAAAAGTTGGATGTGAAATTTACTCATGACGGGCCAGTGAGTTTGCATGAGAATTCTGACGGCGTCACGCTTTAACTAAATCAAGGGCGTCACGGCTTAAATCATAAGGGGACGGCGTCACGTTATAGGTCCGACGGCGTCAAGCCTTGATAAGCCAGAATGGATTTTTGAAGAGCTAAAGAGGGACGGCGTCAAGATGGTCATCCGGGAACCCTAAAAGCGGCGAGGTGACGGCGTCACAATGCATAAGGTGACGCCGTCAGATGTCAAAGTCTATATATAGTTTTCTAATTTTTTGTCATTAAAGGAGAGCTTAGTGTGTGGAATTTTGGGATAAAACCCTAAGACGATTTTAGCTACTTTTTCAGGGCTTCTTGCCTTGAGATCTTCCATGTTTCATTGAAAGATAAGTTATCAATTAATCATTCAATATGTCTATGTGTTGTTTGATTCTATCTTATGCTTGTCTTTTGTTTAACATGTTAGGCTAATTTTATCTTGTGTTTGCTTAGATCTAATGAAACCTAGCTATTGATTATTGGTTGTTAGTGTGTTGTTAGTTGTATTGGATGATTGTTTATCTATGTTAGGCTTAAGAAAACTGGCTAACTTCCTATTCGGTAACTTGCTTGAACGTCTTAAGAAACATGAACCAAACGCGTACTAAAGGTTTTTATGGTTGTATTTAATGCACAAGCGAATTCTAGTGATCCCATGTTAGGAGCTTCCTAGCCGGCTCGACATAGGAGTGAAGTAGGAGCTTGTAGAGTTTGGGGAAGTAAGTACGCCACCCCACGAATGGTATTAAGGAATACACCCGTCATCCACGCGACTAATACACACTAATTAACCGGTAAAAGATAGTTAGGGAGTAAGGAAATCTAAGTAAACACATTTCTCTACACATAAGTTTCTCACCACTTTTCATTTTTGTTATTTTATTTTATTTGCATTTGTAGTAATTTGGGTTAGTTGACTAGCAACTAATTCCGCCCACTCCTTCAAAACCCGAGATTTTACTTGCTTTCATAAAAATATAAAAACATAAAAAGAATCTTCCTCAACCCTTAGACCTAATTAGAGTAGCCTTTCACACCTAACGAACACTATTCCCTGTGGAGAACGATCAATCCCCCGTACTTACCACTACACTATACTACATCGGTCAGGTACACTGCCTGGTGGGGTTGTAAGCCTCTTGAGATCCCTCGAGAGGTAAAACCTGTTGTAAGGTTGCAAAACCCACGCAATCAAGTTTTTGGCGCCGTTGCCGGGGAATAGTTATTGTTTAGGTTGAATTTTTATTTCTATTAGGTCTACTCACTAGATTCCTTTCTAGTGAGATTTTTATTTTATTTTTCTAGGTTTTCTTTAGTCTATCTATTTTCTTCGTGTCTTTGTTCGTAACCATTACCGTCCGACATCATGGAAGATGGTAATATCCTTAACCCACACAACCCACCACCACAACAACCACCACCACCTCCTAGAGCCCGTACTTTAGGAGAGTATTCCCGTCCTAGCCACCACGGCTATCGAAACACCATTGAGCTCACTCAAGGAGCCAATATCACACCCTTGCGATCCGACACCATCCGGTTGGTGCAAAGCGGATGCGCATTCCATGGACTTCGTTCTGAAGATCCTAATCAACATCTCAAGGACTTTCTTAAAATCGTTGATTCTATAGACCTTGATGTTGCCACTCGAGAGACGACCCGATTGCGTCTCTTCCAATTCTCTCTGCGGGACCAAGCTAGTCAATGGCTAGAACGTCAACCCGCAGGATCCATCACCTCTTGGGATGATCTCACCACTCGTTTCCTTGCTCAGTTTTTCCCACCGGGAAGAACTACCAAGCTAAGGAATGATATCTTGATGTTCCAACAACGTCAAGGCGAAACTCTCTACGAGGCATGGACTCGATTCAAGGACTTACTCCAAAAAGTCCCTCACCATGGCATAGAACTTTGGCTCCAAGTCCAAATCTTCTATGACCATATCAATCTCTCCACAAGGCAAACCATTGACCAATCGGCCGGTGGCAAGCTACGTGATCTAAGTGCGGAACAATCATGGGCTCTCCTAGAGGATCTTGCTCTTTATGACAACGAAAGTTGGAGTGATCCCCGTGATTTGAATAAAACGGTCAAGGCAATATCTTTGCCTTCTAACAATTCAAGCACTTCCGACCGTAGGATCATAGAACTTGAAGACCAAGTCAAGTTTCTCATGAAATCCTACGAGGCTCCTAAACCTTCAAGCCAAGTGAACAAAATCACTTCTTCATGTGAATTATGTAGTGGTCCCCACGACACTCGTGATTGCATGGAACTCCCCGAACAAGCTTTTGCGGACTACGCATCCTCGCGTACCGACGGAGCGGGAGACAAGTGGTACACTTTCAAGCCCGAGCCAAACCATTATGGTGATTCATACAACCCCTCATGGAAAAATCACCCGAACCTTAGGTGGAAACAAAACCAAAACTCACAACAAATCAATTCTTCCAACCCACCTAATCGTTTCCAATCAAGCGGTTCCAACTCGTACCGTACTTTCAACAACAATCCTTCCGGCAATGGTAGTACCAATAACTTTGAAGGATTGATGTCTCAATTTATGGCATCTCAAGAAGCTCGTTTAGCCAAGTTTGAAGCCGATTTCAAACAAAAACAAAGCGAGATGTCCGATAAGATTGACACCTTGTTGAAAGCCCTCAATGACCGAGAAATGGGAGCACTCCCTAGCAACACGGTCAAGAACCCGAAACTAAACGTCAACGCTATTTCATCGGTTTCGTCCCCTAGTTCTTGTCCACAATATTATTCGGTCAATTCCATGAGCACGTGTTTCAAACAAACCCAAGTCGTTCCAAATGACCAAGAAGTTATGACATCCAAATTGGTCAACAACATAGTTGAAACACCTCCCACTCAAAACCTTGACGATGAATTCAAGGAGCTCCACCTTGAAAGTCCGGTTGTTGATGTGTTGGATGAGAAGAAGCTCAAATTAGGCGAAAAAGGGACCGCCTTTGTTCAAAACAAGCTACCTAAGAAGTTAGATGATCCGGGCTTATTTGTTCTACCTTGCAAGATCGGTAATTCGGAGGCTTATGACACATTAGCCGATCTTGGATCAAGCCTTAACCTACTTCCGTTACCTCTCTACACCTCTTTAAAACTTGGAAAACTTGAAGAAACCGAGGTGATAATAGGCTTAGCGGATGGAAGTGTTGCTTACCCGGTTGGAGTAGTTAAGGACGTGTTAGTACACATTGGAAAGCTAACCATTTTAGCCGATTTCCACGTCCTTGATATGGTTAGCGACCCTACATGCCCCTTGTTGATAGGTAGAGGATTTTTGGCGACCGCTAGTGCTATGATTGATTGTAAGGAATCTAAGATAGCGGTAGGAGAAGGAGATACTTGGTCAGTCTATGATGTTAAGAAACACGCCTATGATACTAGTGAGGAACCGACACCCCATTGGTTAGAATTAAATAGGAGACCATCTAGATATGGACCTTGGATTGATAGAGACTTCATAGGACCCCAACGCCCATTTCACCTAGAAGAGGACTTTGTTAACCGAACGCATTCGGTAGAGCAACTCTTGGCTAGGGACACCGAATTGGATCCATTTGAAGACCCTCTAGTTTTTAGAAGGATGATTGATTTCCTAGGAGTTTTGCCAATTAACCTAGGAATGAATAAGTGGATTTATGAGGAAGATGATCATAAGTGGAATTGGGATAAACCACCCAATGATGGAGATGGGTCATGGCATATCAAGATGACATTGTATGACCCGGATGGAGAGAAGTTTGAAAAGACATATCGTACTGAGCGGACCAATAGGAAACTTCAATCCAAGCTTAACCCTAAAGACGTCCTTGATGACGAGCTTACTTACATAGGGTAGCGTGACTTTGAGTCTAGCTACAAGACTCGTTAATAAAGAAAAGCGCTTCTTGGGAGGCAACCCAATCTTTATTTGTTTTATTTGCTTTGTGTGTTTATTTATTTGTTTGTTTGATTTTATTTCCCGTATGTGTGTTTAATTTTTATTCTTATTGATTCATGTTAAAAACTAATTTGTGAAAATGCTTTATTTTGTTTTTAACTTCGTCTTAACTACATATAAAGGTATTTTGCAAAAGATAAGTGTAAGGGAAAGTCAAATCGGTTTATTAGAACAAATGAACATGAATCGTAATAATATTAAATTAACATACATATTCGTATTTGTTTGAGTCAAATGCTTGTATCGAGTCATAATGATGTTTTGCAGGATTTCCAGGAAGTAAGGTAAAGGTTTTTTCCAGAAATTTTCCGGAAACTTAAAACGAAAATTTTTGTCAGGTCATTTCTGACGGCGTCAGGGGTTATAACCTGACGGCGTCAGATTTAATTTCCAGAAATTTTTGAAAATTTTGTTTTCATAAAAAGTTTTTATTAAAATCTCCAACTTATAATCTCCAGGAATCTGCAAAGTTATCATTCCACAAGCATTATATCCTTATATATAGATTTTATCCCGCCGATGTTATGCAGGTTTTCGTGTTTGTTTTCTCAGGTTCAACAGGTTATTTTGGACAAGGAAATGTTTTGAATCAAGCTTATGGCGATGCATTAGTCATGGAGCTTCAACATTTTCTTTGGAGGAAGATTTAACCGTGTAATTTCATTATCCAACGAGCGAATCAGGGGAGTATTTGATTTCATTCTTTTACCTTATTTACTTTTACATCTTGTTATTTGAACATTGGGGACAATGTTCATCTTAAGTGTAAGGGGAGGGTAAAAGTACGATTTTAGAGAATACAATTGCGCTTGATTTTTGTTTGTTTAATAGTAGATGTGTAATAAAACTGAGAAAAATACTTGTTAAGGTAATTTTAGTGCCAAATTTAAAATTTTTTACAACATATAGGAGTGAAACTTTGATCTTAATGAGCGTCTCATGGATAGGAGTTATATGACTAGCACAAAAACCGTACCACAAAAAAAAAATTTTCCACCCCAAATATGTGAGGTTCGCCCCTAGAATTGGTAGGAAAAGCATTTATGCTATGATGTGTGTACCGGTAGCACTTAGATTCTAGAACTTGCGTTAGGACCATTCCGAGGCCACAAGTGAGACTACATTCGTGTAGTTAGATTTACTACATGATAAGAGGCATTAGGATTAACCCATGTTTTACACCTGTGTTTTTGTTATAATTACGTTGGCTACATTGGTCAAGTAATTCTCCCACACCCTTTGCGTTGTACTTATTTTTAGTACACGATACCCCTAGTACACCCCTCAGAGCCTATCTTTTCGTTTCGACCTTTAAGCATTTTACTTAAAGGAAGAATTTGTTACACCCCACTTAAATGTACACCCAAATCGCCTTAGCCTACCTTGTATGCACTCATTTTTAGTGCATTATTGTTACAACATTTGTTTAAACCCAAGTTAATTATCTAGTTGATTACATGGTTGCTAAGTCGAGTCATATCCTTGTACATATTGTTTTGGGACGATTGGGACTCGTGGGTAAAGTACTAGTGTAATGGAGTAATGGGGAAGAACATCATTTATTACCCCCATATGTGCTAAATGTTTTAAAAGTACTCCAAGTTTTTCAATTATCTTAATTCGAGTCATTAGAATAGTTATTTGTAAAGTTATGTAAAAGTTCAAGTGTAAGGGGATGCAACGCCCCTATGATGTATTATTTTGGATGGTAGGGTAAAAGTGTATGTCTAAAAAAAAAAAAAAAAAAAAAAAAAAAAAAAAAAAAAAAAAAAAAAAAAAAAAATCAAGAAAAATACAAAAAAATGAGAAAAAGAAAAATAGAAAAAACATACGGACTACCATCCCGTTTCATTTTATGTTTATTTTATGTTTATGTTTTGTTATTTTCTTTCATTAGCTTAAGATCGAGTCTAGTCTTGGCTTAGCAACATTGTATAGTACATGTAATTGATCAAGATCTTTAACTCGCCACCAGTAAAATATCCCGTATCCAACAAAACCGTGTTTTCCTTTTCCCTACACCTAACATTATAACCCATTTAAAAGCCCTCTTTGATAGTTTATCTTAGGTGCTTACGCCTAGTGGAGGAGGTTTTCGATCCTTTCCCAAGCCTATGGTAATCTATTTGCTATGACAGGTAGTGAGAGATATTATCCGTTTTCATTTATGAGATTTATTTTGATGACACTTGAGAGATGTGAGTATCTAAACACTACTTGTGAGGTGCTAGTATATAATCTCCGTGCTTATTATGATTGAAGTGGAACGAATATTTGTTGTAATTACTTTTATGTTTGCATTAAATGACCCCTAACTTGTATTTTGATTAGAATAAAAGCGCATTTGCTTGAGGACAAGCAAATCTCAAGTGTAAGGGTATTTGATGAGGCGAAAAGTGTACCGCTTTTAAGGGGTCATTTAAGCCCGAAATCGTATTTATTTGATCAAATATTGCCCTAAATCGTTCCTTTTGTCATTTTAGGTACTTTTGAGGAGAAATCTGGAAAAGGAGGCATTTTGGACGTTTTTGGAGCATAAAAGTGAAGAAAACGGCAAAGTCTCAAAATTGTGCTGAAAGTCACCTTTGACGGCGTCAACATTAACTCCAGACGGCGTCATGCTTTGGCAAGAAAAGTTGGATGTGAAATTTACTCATGACGGGCCAGTGAGTTTGCATGAGAATTCTGACGGCGTCACGCTTTAACTAAATCAAGGGCGTCACGGCTTAAATCATAAGGGGACGGCGTCACGTTATAGGTCCGACGGCGTCAAGCCTTGATAAGCCAGAATGGATTTTTGAAGAGCTAAAGAGGGACGGCGTCAAGATGGTCATCCGGGAACCCTAAAAGCGGCGAGGTGACGGCGTCACAATGCATAAGGTGACGCCGTCAGATGTCAAAGTCTATATATAGTTTTCTAATTTTTTGTCATTAAAGGAGAGCTTAGTGTGTGGAATTTTGGGATAAAACCCTAAGACGATTTTAGCTACTTTTTCAGGGCTTCTTGCCTTGAGATCTTCCATGTTTCATTGAAAGATAAGTTATCAATTAATCATTCAATATGTCTATGTGTTGTTTGATTCTATCTTATGCTTGTCTTTTGTTTAACATGTTAGGCTAATTTTATCTTGTGTTTGCTTAGATCTAATGAAACCTAGCTATTGATTATTGGTTGTTAGTGTGTTGTTAGTTGTATTGGATGATTGTTTATCTATGTTAGGCTTAAGAAAACTGGCTAACTTCCTATTCGGTAACTTGCTTGAACGTCTTAAGAAACATGAACCAAACGCGTACTAAAGGTTTTTATGGTTGTATTTAATGCACAAGCGAATTCTAGTGATCCCATGTTAGGAGCTTCCTAGCCGGCTCGACATAGGAGTGAAGTAGGAGCTTGTAGAGTTTGGGGAAGTAAGTACGCCACCCCACGAATGGTATTAAGGAATACACCCGTCATCCACGCGACTAATACACACTAATTAACCGGTAAAAGATAGTTAGGGAGTAAGGAAATCTAAGTAAACACATTTCTCTACACATAAGTTTCTCACCACTTTTCATTTTTGTTATTTTATTTTATTTGCATTTGTAGTAATTTGGGTTAGTTGACTAGCAACTAATTCCGCCCACTCCTTCAAAACCCGAGATTTTACTTGCTTTCATAAAAATATAAAAACATAAAAAGAATCTTCCTCAACCCTTAGACCTAATTAGAGTAGCCTTTCACACCTAACGAACACTATTCCCTGTGGAGAACGATCAATCCCCCGTACTTACCACTACACTATACTACATCGGTCAGGTACACTGCCTGGTGGGGTTGTAAGCCTCTTGAGATCCCTCGAGAGGTAAAACCTGTTGTAAGGTTGCAAAACCCACGCATCATGTTACTATATACGACTTAAGCAAAATGATGCATGGTGTGCTTATATGTTAACGTGCGAAATAAATTTGTGACAGTGTGTTATATGAAATAGACGTTCGAATGGAGTGATGGATATACATGCATGGATACGTGATTATGTATAATTAAGAAAGAATTTGGAAACTTACTTCACCTTTTGGAAAGATGGTGAGAAGAATATTGGCTTGTTCGAATGAGGCTCAAGGAAGGCAGTGAGATTGTAGAAGGTTTGTAGCTTTGACTCACAATTACTTTGCTTCCCACGATCTTCGGCAGAAACTTTAAAGATGGTGTTTAATGGTTTTAGTTCTTACTAACCTTGCATCCTTAAGTTGTAATATACATAGCTGCTATTTGAGAAGTGTATTGTGAGAGTAAAGGAAGTGAAGGTAGGTGGGGCAAATGATTAGAAAGGTGAGCTTTTATAGAAGGGAGTCACATGTTTTTGTGGATTATAAAGTTCCACCAATTGAGGATACTGTGGTGTATTGGGACACCTAGGCTAGCTTTATCAACATAATAGGACAAGTGAATGAGGTGAGACGTGGGAAATTTTCCTTCTTTGGTTCATTGGGTTGCATACTTGCATGACTTCTACATGCTTGGTAGTCTAATTCGTGTAAAGTGAATCTAGTGTTTATTACAACTTCTGTTGCTCCTACCGTGATCTAGACTATCTATTATATTAGTAATAGTGTTAGAATAATATAGGAAAAGTCGCATTTTTATAACAGTCGAGTCTTAAGGGTCTTTATCTATACGCATGCAATTGATATAGAGTGAACAAATGAGCTTTCAAAATATTATTAACACTCGACTGGGACTTCTGGAATGTTGGCATGCAGACAAACCATTGGGTGAGGGATGAGAATGGTTAAGAATAATATCATGTGGTTCTATACGTATGTTGTCAATGTTTGTGTTGCTGAAATCTCCATCGTGGTCTTTATTTTATTTTGTATTTGAAGTATCACCATTAGTTAGTACTATAGTAATAAGATCATAAGAACAATGGTGATATGATATAATTTTGTTTTAACGATTTTCAGTTGTACGCTTGAGTAGGAATGGAACAATAAAGGAGGTTTATTATTATGCTAATATTTGTCCATCGAGTTTGTGGCTTTGTACCAAAAGGATCGGCTAAAGGATGACTCAGTTGGCGTCAAGATAAATGAAAGTCATCTTCAACTTTTATCAATGTAAATGGGTTTTATTTTGGGGGACACTTCAATCGGATCAAAGGAAGAAGCAAAAGAAAACTAAATGAAAATGAATGAGGTAATAACTTGGGCTTGCCAATCCGTTTGGGTCTAATATATTTGGTGGCCGAACATTAAAGGTCCAATGGGTTGAGGTAGTGTAGATTTTAAAGTTATCATTAAGGTTTGTAATTAAATTTTTAATTAAGTGTATTTGTTGATGTTAATTCTTGCTAAGTGTAACGAAATAGTCAGATGAATATTATCGCTTGTCGTTGTGAAAGAGTGTTGTTGTATCGGAGATATATTCTCTAGTGTCGGTGTTCAATATATATATATATAGAGCGTTGCTATTAATAACTATAATGGAAAGTTTAAATTTTTCCGTAAAAATGGGTTTTAGTAGATAGTAACTCGAGGTTATCATAAATTAATAAGGATTACTAATATGGATTCTCATGGGATCTTACAGACAGCCCTCTTATTGTCTCGAGTATTTATCTGTGTACGTGTGTGCTACTTGCTGATTCGTGCCTATTGGTTTATTTTATTATTTAATTGCAAACAAACCGTGCCAGTCTCTCAGGCTGAAACCCCCTTGCGTTATGATATTAAAATACTGATTAGAATAACTAGATAATACGTTCCACTCTTAGTGATCGACACTCTACTTACCATTATATTCATACTGACCGGGTACACTGCTCGTTAAGTGTGTGTGTTATTGATAAGTCGGCTAAATATAAATTTAAAACTTGAGTAGGCATTAAAACTGCTAAACCGCAACGACACATCACGCGCATCAGCCTCCAACCATTCTTCCACCTAAACATCATAAACCATTGGGTAGGAAACGAAAGAAAAGAACTAGGGATTTTAAAGAAAATGATGATACTGATAAAGATAGTAAGTTGTCACAGTCTAGTAGGAGTGTAGTTTGTGGTATTTGTGGCAATGCTGGACACAACAAGAAAACATGTCTTGGGCAAGGAGGTGTAACAGGAAGACAAGGCAGTACTCATCAGTCACAAAAAACAGCTTCATCCCAGCCAAAAGTGCCATCAAAGAAGAAGACAAAGGTTAAAGGTAACAACTTTGAAGCAACTGAACAAGCTCAATGTCAAAGTGATGCTGAATCTCAAAGTCATGTGCATGAAACCTGTGGTCAGTTTGAAAGTCAATCTGAAGCAAGTGTGGTCCAGCCTCAATATGGAAGTCAAGTTGATGTTGCTTCTGGTGCGGCTCCTCTTTTTCTTCTTAAGAAAACAATTGTGGACTAAGAAGATGATTGTAGCAGCAAAAATGGCTTCACCACAAAAAAATGTTGGTTAAGTATTTCAAAGACAATGGTTTTCATCCAATATGTAATTCCTAGACAATATTTTCTATCTTTTAACAATGTGTGTTTCTGAACTATGTAGACTACAAAATTTTATGCATATGGAAATATATCCAATTTGCATTATGTAAGAAATCATCTCATGTTAGTCTATAGGATAAACTGAGGTTTAAATGTATCAATTTGCAACTTTATCCAGTTTCTACTTATTGTTGCAAGTTCATACAGATACTTATAAGTGTTGACTTTAGCAAAGTCAATTACTTTCATTATACATGAAACTTTGCAAACACATAAAACATACTACTGTACATGACTTCTACTTTCTAGAAACGCTTCCAAAACACAAAAAACCAGTGACTTTCTAAAGACACTACATAAACCATGTGCAAACTAAAACGATGACTATCCAGGAGACTACACACAAGTTCCTCAAACGACAAACTTTCTCCTTCTCAAGAAGGAGATCAGCTAAGGATGCTTGGTGAACAGCCTCTAGCTCGTTTGCTCGGTCGCCCTGGTTGACAGCCTCTATTGTTTCAGCCATGAGGCCGGCTTGGCACTCTTGCAGTGCCGCCTCATTCCGGTGAAGGTGCCTCCTCAAGTAGAGGATCACCTCCCTTACTCTTGGTTGCATTGATGGATCGTACCACCCATTTATGGAACATGTGGATCCCTAAAAAGAAAAAAATCAAGACATTGACGCTTAAACTCATAACTTGAAAATAAACTTTTAATCTAAAGCAACCATTAGATTTAAACCATGATTAAACTAAACTTGACATTTTAACTTAAAGAAACCCAACCATTAACGCACCTCAACAGGACAACCATAGTAACGCCTGTCGGAGTTCACATTGTTCCAACAAGTTCTTACGACCGCCCGCCTGCCACATCCGCAATGCACCATTGTTAAGATTTGATCGGAAATATTTAAGATAAGATTTTATGAGAGAGAGGAGAGTTTAGGGATGAGTGTTGAAAAACCTTAGCTTTTATTAGCGATACTGTTACTATAGCAAACACAGATTCCGCTTGGTACTTACTCACACGTTAATGCGAAATGACGATTATGCCCTAGTGCTAAAAACAAAACTTAACGGAAATGAATGGCGTTGACCAGTTGATAACGGTCAAAGGACGCAATCGGCCTCAAAAACTTGAAAAAGGGACGCACGACGACGATTTTCCCCAGTTTGAGGCCCTGCGACACTTTTGGGAAAGTTTAGGACCAACAGTGTATTTTTGTCTAAAAAAGTAACATGTCAGCATACAAAACATAACCACGATTTGTATTTTTTAGAGTTAATATCAAAAATGGTCCCTAAACTCGTCCGGGTTTAACACTTTTAGTCTCTGAATGAAATTTTTAACGGATCTGCTCCCTAATGTTGCGACCCATCACGGGTTTAGTCCCTTGACCATAAATTCCCTTAGTTTGACCATAACCTGAGTTAAGTTAGTAAAGATTGAGGATGAAATGACCAAACTACCCTCATATTATTATTATTATTATTATTATATAAACAAATATTATTATTATTATTATTATTATTATTATTATTATTATTATTATTATTATTATAAACAAATCTGAGAAATCATTAAAATCTAAGAAACACAAACACAAAACATATACTCAAATCTGAGAAATCGTTGAACACAAAAAATCTATCATATCCCTCATATCCACTGACCACATGTTCACATAATGAAACAATTTTGATATCATATATTTGTTAAACCCAGTCCCAAAACCATGATAAATTCATCTCTCACAATCAACAATGATCCTACATCTGTAATTCTATTAATTGCCATCTAAACACACGAACAATATATATATATATATATATATATATAGCCATCATCATCTTCAACTTTTCCTCCACAAATCAAAACCACCAATATCATCATCATCTTTCAAAAAGCAAATCAAAACACACATCAATCTTTGTGAATAAAAACACAAAAAAACAAATACACAAACATACACACATAACCACCAGATCTGGTGGTGGCGGTGACGGCGACCATCTTCTCCAACCACACCGGATCAATTATGGTCTTAAGTTGGCTGGCGATGGTTGGCAGCGGTGGTGGTGTTGGGTTCGTTGCTGATGGGTTCGATGTTTGCAGCTTCCAAATTAATGGTTGGCAGCGGTGGTGGTGTTGGGTTCGTTGGTGATGGGTTCGATGTTCGTTGGTGATGGGTTCGATGTTTGCAGCTTCCAAAATACCCAACAAGAAAAAGATTGTAATTTGGTTTTGTTGTTTATCTGAATAAAGTAGAAAGAAGAATAAGTGGATAAAGCTTGTAATTTGGTTTTGCAGCTTGGCTTTGTAGCTTCCAAAATACCCAGCAATTTGGTTTTGCAGCTTGTAATTTGGTTTTGCAGCTTCCAAAAAAGATTGTAATTTGGTTTTGCAGCTTCCAAAATACCCAGCAAGAAAAACCCAACAACAAAAAGGGGTAGTTAAGTGAGTAAAGCTTGAGGAATACCTGAGTCCAAACGTAAAATAACTTAATTACCCCTCAATCTTTACTAACTTAACCCAGGTTACAGTCAAACTGAGGGAATTTATGGTCAAGGGACTAAACCCGTGATGGGTCGCAACATTAGGGAGCAGATCCGTTAAAATTTTCATTCAGGGACTAAAAGTGTTAAACCTGGACGCGTTTAGGGACCATTTTTGATATTAACTCTATTTTTTATTATTGATACAAGATTCTCGTTAATAACAAAAAATATTGTTACACGTTCACACCAGGTATGTGAACCTTTCAAAGCAAAGAGGCCCTTCAAACACATTACCCGAACAGTAAATCAACAAAAACATTACATGAATCAAACCGGTAGGAAATTCATTGAAAGGTGGTTTCAACTTGCATAAGATTTGAGTTGGTAACAAATTAAATTAATAAGGGACAATCAATCGATCAACTAGAAAAAAAAAATTATCAAGGAAAATTAATATAATCAACAACCAATGAAAACACAATTTATGATTTACCTCAATCAGTTTTAAAATTTACGGTTGTAGAAGACAATGCATGCTCTTTAGAAAAAGAGTCGCGTGATAATGATCGGTTGTTCATAATACCAACGGGGTATAATTGACATTTAAGATTTAAAATATAATTATAACTAATTTTAATATTTTAAATATGTTAAAATAATAATTTGGATATATATGTAATATTTAAGTGTTTGGAAGAATATATACGCAATTATGAATATTGGTAGGATATATACGCAATTATAAGCTTTTGGAAAGAGATATATGCAATTTAGGGTGACTTCTCTAACTTATATTTAGCGTTTAGTCATTAAAAAAAAAAACGTATTTAGCGTTATTAATAATTCTTCACTTTCAATTTCAAGTGACAAATTCTTTTTGGTGAGTGAGAATGATATTTGATCGAGGCGCACTGATCTCATTAAAAATCATATTTAGCGTTATTAGTAATTGTTCACTTTCAATTTCGACGAATAAAAAAATTAATGGGTAAGGTTGATTTTTGATATGTTAAGAAGTGCAGTAATCTCATTTTTCTTAAACTGTAATAAGAGCATTTGGTACCATCACGTTGTGAGGTGGTGTTGTCCCAAAACGCCAACCCCATGTCGCCACAAGCACACCAAGGGTGTCGTTTTCATGCCTCGCGCCATTGTCACCAGCCAAGCTGTCCCAATTTTTTTTTTGTATTTGTGTTTTAATGTGTTATGTGTGGGCCAGAGTGTGTGTCATGACTCATGACACAAAAACTAAAAGAGGTGAGAGTTTTGTGTGGTGTGATAGATTTTGATGTTATGAAGAAAAAAAAATTGGTAAGATGACAACATTTATTGTAGGTCTAAGCAACGGGTCAAACTCGGACCGAGCCGACCAAATCCAACCCGACTCGAAAACCGATTTAACTCAAAATGTGAACCGAGAACTGAACCGAATAAAAGCTAACGAAGCCGAAACCGAAACCGAATCGAATAAGGTCGGTTCGGTTCAATTTAGCTAGTTTGAACCAAATAGTTGTGTTTTGACTTGAATCGAACCGAGTAAAACCGAAATAACAATACAAACGAACCGAGTAAAACCGAAATAACAATACAAAACTGAAAATCAAACTAAAAAATCGGTTCAGTTTGGTTAGGCCCAATTCAACTCGGTTTATCAGATCGGATCAATTTTCGGTTAATTTTGCTCGACCCGATCTAATAATGTAAATATCTTTCAAACATTGTAAGAAAAGAAACCCATTACATATATATATCCCATCCATTCCTCCCCTCCCCCACGTTCCCCTTCCCCTCTCTCTCCCACCTTCTAAAAAACCACCGTCCAACCACCGCCGGAAACCCATTTCCGGCCACCGGAAAAAAATATTTCCAAAGAAAATGTCAAACCCAAACCCAAATCCAGAACCACAACACCAAGACCTAAAACAAAAAGTCCTGACATACATTTCCAAGCTCTCGGACCGAGACACATTCCCCACCGCCTCATCCTCACTCGAAACCCTAACCCTAACCCTCCCCATCGAATCCATCCCCCAATTCATCTCCCACCTCTCCTCCACTTCACCTTCCGACAAATCACCTGTTCGGAAACAATGCCTCAAGCTCCTCTCTCTCTTAACCGTCACACACAGTAGCAACATGACGTCACACGTCGTTACCAAGATCATGAGCGCGATTGTGAAGCGGTTGCGTGACGGGGAGTGTAACGGTGTGAGGGAGGCGTGTGTGGAGGCGGTTAGGGTTATGGTGAGGGAGGTGGTGGATGAGTTTGTTACGGTTGTTGGGAAGTTGGTTGAGGTTGTTGGGGGGAAGAGTGAGAGTGATGTGAATTCGGTTATTGGGGGCGCGATGTGTTTATCGGCTGCGGTGGATGAGATTAGGGCGGTTAGGGGAGTTAAGGATTCGGAGAAGGTTTATTTGATGAAGGTTTTGGCGAGAGTGATGAAAATGTTGAAAAGTGAGGGAGGGTGTAAGGGGAAAGGGGCGGGGGCGTTGTTGGGTGTGGTTGGGAGTGTGTGTGGGTGTGGAGTGGTGGGAGGGAGTAACGGGGGGTTGTTGAGTGTGGTGGTGACGAGTTTGGTGGAGTTTTTGGGGAGTGAGGATTGGTCGGTGAGGAAAGGGGCGGTCGGGGCGTTGGGGAAGTTGGCGAGTGTGGAGAAGGGGAAGGGGAGTTTGGTGGAATTTAAGGCGGGGTGTGTTTTAGCTTTGTCGAATAAACGGTTCGATAAGGTATAATAGTTGGTTAATCAGATTGCTTAATTTTGCTAATGTGTCGTAATTTAGAAAATCGAAATGTGTTTTATTTTAGGGATAATCACATATATTTCATATAAATCCAATATAAACATCGAATTTTGAATACATGATGTATCTAGTTAAAACGTGTTTAGATAAATATGACATTTTATGTTTATGCCGGTAGATATGGAATTGATAAATGTAGTTAAGTCGGCGTGTATTTTGGCTTTAGAGAATAAACGATTCGATAAGGTATAATATGAGTATTTTTAGTATGAGTAAGACACTTTAATTGGTCAATCAGATCGTGAAATTTTGCTGATGTGGCGAAATTGAGCAATCTGATTGTTTCTCGATTTACTCTTAAATGTGTTTTGTTTTATTATAATAGATGAATGTAGGGATACTTTAGTTTTGGATGATTTTGTGAGGCCTAATGGTTAATGGTTTGAATTTGGTTAATGAATGTAATAGGTGAAGGTAGTTCGAGAATCGATGAATCAAACACTAGAGTTGTGGAGGGAGATTCCGGGAAGTTCAGACGAGGTGCCTGCTTCGCCTAAAGTGAATGGGAATTCTTCGTCAAAAGGTAAGCTGTTTTTGTAAATTGCGATGAGCTAATTGACTTATGGTAAGTTGGTGGCATATTAGTTGGTTAGTTAGTTGTTTGTCTCGTGCTTATGTGTTTGTATTATGTTTCGTGAATAGAAAGTAGTTATGGTGGTTGTTTATCTGGCAAAAAGGTTTAGGTAAGCTAAACTAAGATCAGTTGACCAAAAAAATGTACACATAACCAAAACGAAAGCAGATAAAATTAACTTAGGCTCTGATTAGGTATTCCTTCGAAAAGGTCTAATCATAAAAGTTGTGTACGTGATATTATCAAACCATATCAGTGGGCATGCTACAAAGAAAGTGAACGAACATTATCAAGCATGTATTACACATGACATTCATTCAATCATCATAAAGTGACTATTGACCACCCAACATATACATTACATATATCAAGAATACAAAATCTCGCAATTCTAAAACTAAAAGAACGACGGAACAACACCAAATTTTTTATGTTCCAACTTAATAATTGTTCTTTAATATCTGAAAGACAGGACTAGCCTGTTTTCCTATCAATACTTTCCCGTCTAGTCTCCCGTTTGGATTCAGACGCAGCTCAAGACTTATGGAGTTATGGTGTGTGGTTAAAATGTTTAGGTTACCTAAACTTAGATTATTTATACCTTGAGTTGGATGGAAAGCTGGCTTAATTGTGCCTTTTAAGTATTAAACTAAATAACAACTTATTATTGAGTTTTTAGACTGTTGGGAGTCTTGGTATATTTTCAGCGGGCAATGGTGACACTTGAAGATGATGGATATGGATCGTGGTGTGTTTCATTCTTGATAGTGCCTGCCCACTTTCTTCGTAGTATGCATGTTGATTTATTTTAGAAATGTTAGCTGTGCAACAACATACATATATGGACCTTTATAAAGGAAGACCTAGTCAGCACCTAATTTATTTCATTTTTATGGTGCTTGTTAACTATTAATCTAATTTATTCTAGTTAGTAATAATTTCTTAAAATTTAAATCCCAGATAATGGCATAAGAAAATCTCCTTCTGTACGCCAAAGAATTCCTTCTGCCACGGCTATAGAAACTCCACCAAAGGAAACAATTCCCAATAACAAGCTTTCTCTAGCTCAACGTTTATCTCCAACTACACGACAAAGTAGAAGTCCTCCAAAGAGTAACTACAGGAAACAAAGTGGTTCAATTGCTAGAAAGGTGGATTTCGACAAAGAAACTGATCAAAAGATTAATGTTTCCATACCGAAGCCTTTATCTTTTGACGGAAATTGTAAAGAAAAAGTAATGAGAGAAAATATGGTTGATACTGACAAAAAAGTCATCCTAGAAACGGAAAAGAGAGTTACAGAACAAGTTATCTAATAAAACAAAAGATAGCAGCTTTGGAAAACTTGGTGGTTCAAAATTTGGTTCTCGTGTGGTTCCATTTATTGATGAGTGTGAGTTGGATACAAATATAAATGGACATGCAATTGAACACGGTTGTGGTAACCAGAAAGAGGCTGAGGATATATCTCAGATCCAAAATCAGCTCTTTCAGATTGAAAATCAGCAGTCAAATCTCTTGAATCTTTTGCAGGTGCCTTGACGTGACACCCTTTTGTGTTTTTTGTTCCATCATTATATATTTTGCTTTATATTTAACTCGTTGTTTCCTTAATTTTAGAAATTCATTGGAAGTTCATGCAGAGGAATGAATTCTTTAGAACCAGAGTAAACGGTTTAGAAAAGGCATTGGATGAAATATCATATGATTTAGCAATATCAACCGGTAGAGTTTCGAACTCAATAAGTTTAAGTGTTTCTTAGTGACGACATGTTGTCGCTAAAGATCGAAATGTCGTCGCTAAAAGTTTTGGTCAAAGTTGGAGCTCGGAATGCCTCTTTTTTGTCGCATAGCGGACTTGTAGCGATGACATCAGTCGTCGCAAAACCTACCGTCGCGAGAAGTCCAAAATGGCATAGTGGGATGTTCATTCTACAAGTTTCTCTCACGGACTGCACTTTCAAAAATGTAAGGCCTGCTTCTGCAATTTGAACATATGACATGGGACGATTTTGCAATTTACTCCACAGGTAATGTTTGTCAGCTACAATGATTATGGAGGGAAAAAAAAAAAAAAAAAAAAAAAAAAAAACCCTGGACGTTTTGGAGCTGAGCAGTGCATGCTTATCGGGTTACGGAGAGGGAATGGGGCCTTAACTGGGACAATGAGTAGAGATGGCATAAATACTTAATCCCGAAACCCGAACATTTCAGGGCGGGGCAGGGTTTGGTGCCTTAACTGGGATTTTTATCGGGTTCGAGGGTGGAAGCAGGGAACAACATCATCACCCATGTCATTTATAATCAGCTTACCTGGAGCTCAAATATGACCGCAAGAAGAAGTATAGACCTTCATATCATTTAAATTGCTTAAATAGTTTGATACATGCTTCAACACCCAGCTACTCACAGTATTCTTTGGCAACCTTCAGTAAATCCAATGGTCGGCAAAGTGGAAAATGAAAATGAGTAAATGACATCACAGAGAGTTCAAAGCTTCTGCTTTTTTTATTTGACTTCCAAAACTGATCAATTCTAATTACCTGTACAATTTCCCCTTAGATTGACCAGCAAAAAGATCCTTCATGCACTCAAGTGCCCACTCCTTTGACAGCGTCCCAAACAATTTGACAAGAGACTAAAAACGCAAAATAGTTAGGTGTTAGTCCAGATAAATGTCACAACGGAAAGTAAAAAGGTCCAGCGATAGACAAACCTGTGGCTCAATAGCATGAGTGTTTACAATGACACGCTTGATATCAGGCAATTCACTGTAATGCTGCAGAAAGCACAAATGTTAATCAATCAAATAAGATACCTTCACCGGAAAAAGACAAATTTGGCACATTAACCAACCTGGAGGGCTCGGACAAAAAGACCTGCTTTCTCACACAGTTGAGCAATGTGAGGACGATCGTAGTGACTGAACATAGCATTTGCTAATATGGCATCAGCAACATTAGGGAATGTCACACGATTAATCTCAAGAACCTGTACAGAGTAGAGATTTTGAGAGCTTGTTTATATACACAACACACGTGAGTTTATATGTATGTATATTAGCATTGGCAACATGTACCTTGGTCAGGTGAGCATGTTCTGGCATGTTGGGCTTAAGCACATCCAAGAGGAAAGCCATCGCCTCCCTTATTAGGTTCCTCTGAAAGATTGAATGGGAAAAAAATGCTTAAAGTCGGTTAAATTCATAAGATAGAAGGAAGGAACAAATAATCAGGCGTATACCCAACCTACACCAAATGAAGAGTGATTATAGGATACTTCTGCCACATATATAAAAGTGTGCTTGTATAAATAAAAACTATAGCTGCATAGAGAGTTACACCTACCTGCTTGGAGTAAATAAGAATTTTATCAAAACTCCCTTCGCTCGGCAAAAGCTGCAACAACTTTGGTGTTGCTCTTGCTTTGATGAAGATTTTCAATGCAAGATCATTGTCAACAGTCTGTAGGTAAAATTTAAATACCAAGTTTTAATAATGGAACATTTACCGTAAATAATAGCAAACTCAAAACTTTGATATTGTATACCTTCACAAGATATCCACAACATGATACTTTCAACACCAACAAAACCATAAAGTTCATTAAGAAAAATCAAAATTCTCGTTCTGACGACGAGTGATCCAGATACTCTGCAATTCAAATCCAGTGCACCTTGTATATAGTACTAAAGTGCTTTATAAAAAGTGCAAATGATTTCAAAGAAAAAATCTACAAAAGGGAGTGCCGACTGTGCCAAAGTTTCAATATTGAAACCTAGCTCAATGGTATTGAAGACACATTCCTTCAATACCCTTAAGGGTTGAGTCAAAGTTCTTTAGGTTTCTGATTGACGTGTTCCTAGAAACGGGTCGTTTCTGATCTGAGGTTATAACAGGCGAGCTTCTTTGTGCTCAGCTTGAACCTCTAAGAGCACCAGGGCTTGCATCTGTTGTGTGTACGAGATGAATCAGGTTCATTTGTAGTTAATCTTGAAGATCTTGTTGTTCACGAAAAGGTGGATCTTGATACCTGCAAACTAACAATTTCACACATTGGTAGTTAAGGCTGCTTGAACAATTATTATGCCACAACAAGCAAAAAGAAGAGGCCATTTATATAAGCACCACCTGCATCTCTCTTTTTGCTCGTGCTATGGCTTTGGTTACTGCTGCCCATAAGGTTAAGATTGTCTATGGTATTTTGAAGCTAAAATTAGCAAGCTTGACTGTGAAGAATTCACCTCAAGTTGACCAAATAGCTCAAAGCTGGCATGTTGACCAAATGACTGGACATAAACCATGAGGAAATTAAGGAAGATTGGATCAATGATCCTTAAACAGTGTTAGGATTCAATGTGCAGAATTTATGGATCATTATAATGCTTAATAAGAGGTTTCTGGCTTATAATGAATGGTTTTGAATGTTTAGTGTCATGTTGAAAGTCAAAATTAAAAAGTCATGTTGAATGTCAACCATCTCTAGAACTGGATATGCAGTATGTATGAAAGTCATTTTCTGTGCTTCTGAAGCTGGTATATCATTAGGATGGGAGCTAGTGCGCCATGAAAGATGAGGCTACTTTGCTCTAACCAATGATTTACCATGTTGAGTTTTTTTAGCAATATGCATGAAGAGACAACAGTAAGTAATCCAAGGCTCTGCAGGTAGTATAGATAAATACTGTTTCATTTAGTTTTGAATTTTCGAGTTCGAACTCATATGAGGTTACACATCGTCCTCTGATTCTTACATGCAACAAGAACTATTTAAGAAACACTAATGAAACCTGTGACTGCAATAAATTCTAAATACACATTGTAATTCTATAAACTTAGCCTTTATATCTATGTTTCAGAATATAATATCATTCAGATATCTATTAATCCATCACTTACATGATGTGAATCAGATGGATTAAGTCAGGTGCCACATTATTCAATGTGAAAGATGTTGCAGTAGGACATTCGACCCACAAGCCAGAATTGGCGATTTGTAGTTTTTGACAGTGGAATTATATTATGGTCACGATCGTCTGAAAACTGCTCGTATCCAACGCCTAAAATAGAAGAAAGATTGACTTAGAATAGGAAAATGTCATGCGACATGCCATAGAGTTGGCTAAACGTGTCATTTTACTATGGGTTAGTCAACCTGAGCACTTTTTCACCGAACCTTCCAACTCTGTTAAAAACAATAGTGTGGAAAATAATAAAGTAATTTTTAGTTAAATGATGCAAGAGGTTTTACGCACTAATAATTTTCACTTTGGACGACCTTCAACCCGTTTGACACATTTGACTTTTTTTTTTACCCATTTGACTCGCTCATAGAGTCATATGTACTTTTGATAATAACATAAACATAACGTGAAACATGTTAGCATTTACAATGAAGACCAAAACTTTGCAGAATAAGCAAACTTTTGGTCTTCATTGTACCGGCTATGCTGTACGGGTCTGAGTGTTGGCCTATCTCCAAAGCCCATGCTAACAGGGTCGAGGTGGCGGAACTAAGAATGCTAAGGTGGACTTGCGGTAAGACCTTGCTTAACTTGATCCCGAATGGAGTTTTCAGAGCTAAACTTGAGGTCGAGTCTATTATTTCGAAGATGAGAGAAGGAAGGCTCAGGTGGTTCAGCCACGTTAGGAGGAGGCCACAATCAGCACCTGTAAGAAGAGTCGAAGCGCTAGCAGTGGACGGTGTGAGAAGGAGGGGTAGACCCAAACTCAGATGGGAGGATAGACTTAAGCTCGACATGAAGGAGCTGCTCTTGTCCGAGGACATGACCTCAGATAGGAAGGCGTGGAGGGATAGAATTAGGATTAGCGGATAGCTCAGGATAGGTTTGCGTGGGTCTAGTTTTTTTTTTTTTTTTTTTTTTTTTTTTTTTTTTTTTTTTTAGCGGATAGCTCAGATAGGAAGGCGTGGAGGGATTTCCATGTATAAATAATGACTATTACTCATCTCCATCTATTCTTATCTTTTTTCATAGATCCGTAAACTTTACATAGCCGATGACCCAAGCTGTACTCCCGACTTATTCGCTTTGGCTTGTGGACCATCACCGACCCCAATCTCAGTCAACTCTTGCGTAGTCAACGGTGTGAGGTTTTTCGTACACAGCCGCGATATAAAACGTACAACTCAGAACAGCGGAATTTGTTCACCTGGTGAGAAGGAGGGAGAAATGTATTATGGTCAGCTAGAAGAAATTCTGGAGTTCGCATATTCCCAGTTCAAAGTTGTGTTGTTTCGAGTTAAGTGGTTCGACTTAAGCAACAAAAACCGTAGAGTCCAACGTTTTACCACTAGAAACAACATGACACAAATTTTGGCATGTAGCTATGCGTTCGAAGATCAACCTTACATTCTCGCAACACAAGCAAAACAAGTCTTCTACCTTGAAGATCCTGCCAGACGACCACTCCATTGGAAGGTCGTCCAAGAAGTAAATCACAACACAACCTGGGATGTCATCGTGGTAGAAGACGATGATGATGTGATACATGGCAACAACTCATCCGATCTCCAACTGTCTGCTAATTTGAATGATTTGGAACTTGAAACCTTAAATATCGATGGTGAATCAACGTTAGTTGAGGCACCACCACCAATCATTCCTGTTGATGACGACGATGATTTTATTGATGATGAAGACGACGATCCTTATGATTTAGTAGATTCTGATAATGAAGTCGCAAACAATTCTGATGATGAAGTTGATGCGACTAATGTTGTTTATGATAGTGATTGTGATTGTGCAGATTGATCTTAAAATGTAACTTGTAAAACGACACTTATTTTAATGAAATTGTTATGGATTGTTTAAAAGTGTATATTTCTTTTGAATGTGTATGTATTTGAATGTGTGCATGCTTATGTTAATTTGTTCCCGAATTTCTATATGTTACTCAACTTGTACTTTTACAGATGGCAACAGCAGTCGCGCGTGGTCACGGTGGTGACGGTGCCGATGACCCACCTTCCCCTCCCCGTCAGATTGAGGGCGGGCACCGTGCTGGTGGTAAGAATTTCTAGATTACATATATATATATGTATATATATACACATATTATGTATACACATATATGTGTATATATATATACATATATCTATATATGTATATATATACATATATCTATATTTTTGTGTGATTATATATATATATATATATATATATATATATATATATATATATATATATATATATATATATATATATATATATATATATATATATATATGTATATACATACATATACATATATCTATATAAGTTACTTTATGACGTTTCCACTCACTCCAATTGCAGGATCAGGGCGACCCCGCCGAGGAGGTCGGGCCAGGGGGGGGGAGGCAGGGGAGGCAGGGGTAGGGAAGATCAGGGTAGGCAGCGCCTACGCGAAGAAAATAAGAATGTCAAGCTCAAGAACGCCGTGAGAGATGGTGGCCCACAGTCGATTGAGTTTGAGATTGGTGATAAGGGGACTTACACTCATGTGGGCCAGCACGCGGCATGGTTTAGCAATTATGTCGGCGAGCTCATTCGGCGGCTGCCGCTCTCCTATGCCTCCTGGTACGATATAGAGCCGGAGAAGACGGCTGACTTCCTTCCACAGCTCGGGGTCAGTTATTTCATTTTCCTTTTATATATATTGTTATGTTATCGTGTTTATTTATTTAAATGTGCATATTTATTTAAATTTGTTTATTTATTTATATCTCTATATTTAATTATTTGAATGTGTACATTTATTAAAATTCGTTTATTTATTTATAACTTTATATTAATTTTAACTATATTTGATTGCAGCTTATGTTCGATTTGGAGCGCCACAGGAGCAGACCAGACTGGGATACCATTCGCTCGGCGCTCACATCGTATTTCGCTGGTCGATACCGTGACAATAAATATGATATGAAACTTCATTATTTTACAAAAAAGGGTGGGGCTGCTAGAGTGGAAGAGATAAGAAGAAATCCTCCTCCGAGCTTGGAGATGTCTGAGTGGAACAAGTATGTCGATTTGTACATGTCGGAGGCGGCCCAGAAAAGATCGGCTGTGAACAAAGAGAATCGAAAGAAGAACACGATTCTCAGTCGCCACGGTTCGAAGTCATTTGCGGCATCTCGACACGAATATGTAAGACACATTTTATTTTTATAAGATTATTTAATTTTAATAATACATTGATTAAAATTATTTATACTAAGTAAAATATATATGGTGTTTGATTTGTCATTTTAATTTGTTTCATCCTATATGCATGTGTATATATTTATACAGTTTGAGAGGAGCCAGGACCACCAGTATCCGTCCATGTTCGATACATATCTTGACACCCACTTCAAGAATGGTGCATGGTTGCAGGATGAGGCTAGAGCTCGGTTGTAAGTATCGTTTTTTATTTATTTATTTATTTATTTTTTTCCAAACACGCACTTAGTGATTTATTGAAACATAATCTAGTAATTAACCCGACTAATATATTAATTTTCTCATTTTTTTTCAACTACACAGGAAGAGATGGTCCGGCTGAGGCAGCCTAGATCTGATATGCCGGCAGACGAGCCGTGCCTCACGGAGGAGGAGATATTTTCTCGGGTGATCGGGGGAAAGCAGCGTGGTCATATACCCGGCGTCGGCAAGATGGTGCCCTACTTGAAGAGGCCACGGGTAGACATGCCGCCTCCAGCTCCAGAAGGTATGTACAGTTGGATAATATTAAATGACGCATCTTATATATGTATTGAAATGACCGTTTTTAAATTTTGATTATTTCGTTTATAGGTACGTCCGAGCTTAAAGGGAAGCTTGCTGAAGCTACGGGGCAGATTGATGAATTTAAAAAGAGTCTGGCTGAAGCTGAGAAAAAGAGGAAAAAAGAGAAGAAGAAAGCCAAGAAAAATGAGAAGAAGCTCGAGCTTTTGACACGTTATATCTCGAGGAACCCAGACTGGGACTCGTTTCTTACCACGGTTGGTTCTCGAGGTGAAGCTGGAGGCTGCAGTGGGAGCGGCGCGGGAGGGAGCGGCTCAGGCGCTCTCCCGAGTGGCTCAGGAGGCGAGAGTAGCTCTAGCAGCGGGAGTGGCTCTAGGAGAGGGAGTGATGATGATGACGAGGATGACGACGATGGGCTGGACATGTAGAGGTATTATTTTGTGTTGTTTTGTCTCTGGAACTATATTTTTGACGACCCCAATCTTATTATCTTTGAACACTTAGGATATTGCAACATTTGTACATATAGTAGCTAGGTTTAGCGATTATAACACCCATTTTGTAAACTTTATGATGTATTTTGAGGGTGTTATAATGTTTATGGCCGTTTTGTAAAGTTTATGGCCGTTTTGTAAAGTTTATTAAGTGTTTAGTGGTTATATATAGCCGTTTTAGCCGTTATAAACTTTATAGCCGTTTTAGCCGTTGTTTGTATTGGAATGTGGTTTATAACAGCAGGTGTGTTGGAAACTGGAATTGGTAGATTTTTGATGCACATTTTTGCGGCAAAAATCTAGGTAGTGCAGCTGCGCAGGCTGCTGTGTAGCTGCAATATAACTTCCATACCGACGTCATGTCGTCGCTATAATATATAGATTCATATAGTACCGACAAAATGTCGTCGACAGAATAACGAAAATGTTTATATTTTAAACCGTACCGAACATATGACGTCGGCAACAATTTTCAATTTTTGACTATTGCAAACCTCTCCGACGAAAGGGCGTCGGCATCTTTTTTCAATTTCTTGACTTTTTTGACTATTATAAACTGTTCCGACGAAAGGTAGTCGGCATCATTTTATAATTTCTTTTCTTTTTGACTATGATAAACGGTACCGACGAATCGTCGTCGGTGTGGTTTACGTTAATATTTGACTTTCGTTGACTTTAATTAGTTAATCTAATTAAAGCATTAAATATTTATTATCTTACCGACGACTTGACGTCGGCAACAAATAGTCGAGCAAAAACAAACGTTTGACCGAAAATCATGTGGGTCCCACTCTGTCGTCGGCGTTATTCGTCGGTACGGACGTTGCCGACGTGGCTCTGTCGACTATTCGTGCCGACGACGTGACGTCGATAAGGTATGGTGCCGACGTCATGACGTCGGCACGGTTGAAAAATAGTCGTCGCCGGAGGTATCGATTGTACTAGTGCTAGGATATATTAACCTTGGAAGATATTTAATAATACGTCTTAACAACTTTATGTAGCTTAATGAAATTCAAACTTTGAGTCATTGGTTAAAGTACTCACCTTGAACCATTGTAGTTCACGTTGGATTCGCAAAGCTGCTCCGCTTATCAGATTCAATTTGTTAGTAGGTGCTAATCTTGCAGCCAAATGCAAAAGATTATTCCCAGAAGAATCTTTGATTGTTTTATAAATATTCTTGTGTTCGCTCATTTCATATAGTAGGTTGTAAATCTTCTCTGAACGATTGATCACTGAATATTGAATAAAATTGTGACCATCTTCATTGGTACTCCAAATTGCATCTGGAAACGAGCTCATAATACGTCTAATAAAAGTGGATGCATTTCTTCTAGTGGCTTCAAAAGTCGAAGTGGTGTAATACTTGTGGTAGGTGCTCGAGTTAGCTTTATCAAGTATCTTGTTACATACAGTAGATAAGAGATTTGATGCGTCTTTATGAATCTGAATCGTATCTTTAAAGAAAGGACGTACTGCAACATAAAGACAGATATGAATATCACACAAAATAAGTACTAACTTTCTTTCTCTTACATTTTTTGTCATATAAATATTGCAACTTTTGATATTTCTTACCAAACACCTTAAGGAATCCGTTAAGAAATCCGTAGAACTTAATTGCGACAGAACCGAAAAAGACTGCAAGATGAGATGATTGTTAGAGTTGTGGAGTTCTGATGTCGGTCCAACCAGTGAGTTACAATAACAATAATTAGTGTCACCAATGAACTATTTACTCTCACCATTTCAAGGGGTTGAATTATAATAAGAATTTTGTTTTTCGTGAGAATCATGTATGAATGGTTTAAAAGTTCATCTTTCCCATTGTCTTCTTTATAGGTGTTTGATTTAAATTATAACATATTAATGAAAATAAATAAATAAAAAAAAATAAAAAAAAAAAAATCCATGCAGCTATTCTTTTATAAAATGTGATTTGTTTGGAAGAATTATTTTTTCACAATTAAGTCATAAATTGTTATAATTCAATTGTACCATAATTATTGTACTTGTATAATCATTAAATGTAAGAGATAATCCAAATATATAAAAATAATCGCATAAATAATATGTGTGATTATTTGGTTATATTATATGATTAATTATATCAGAAGAATTACTTGTTGTCAAATGGCTTATGTCCCACCACTGGGGCATTGGCCCAGTGGGTGGGGCTTTTATTCTTGAGTCAATTGACTCGGGTTCAAATCTCATCCCTGGCACTTCACTTCCAGATAGATACCCCACTAGGCCAAGAGAGTTGCCCGGAGCTATTCCTCGGGGGTGGACAATGGCTCAAGATTCTGAGGGTCTCGGCTCACTTCAATTTTCACTTTTTTGTGTATTTTGTGAAAATTTTACCATTTTGTTTATCAATAACGGAGGGGCAAAATTGTCATAAAATTTAGATAATACACAAAAAGGCGATATTCAAAAGTTTAAGTTATATAAAAGTCAAAATTTATTAAGCTATATGGAACCACAAAATGTAACAAGTTAGTTACATTTTTTTTATATAAATTATTATCCCTTATTTAAAGATAGTTAAAAAAACTATAATTTTGAAATTCGATCAATTTACTTTCCCACCCTCTCTTTGGCATGCACATTTTAAAGATTCTCAAAAAACTTTTTCTTTCCAAATATTCTTAAACTTCAAACTTTTAAAAATGGTTTATGTTTGTAATGACACAAAGAATTCGTAATAAGAAAAAAGTTTGAAAAATAGGAGTTTCATACGAGTAGTAGTTTGGGAAATGAAAAATCGCTTTCTTTTATTTAGGGAATTTTAAATAAGAAATTGAAAAAGTTATCAAATTCTTCTTCTCTTTTCATGTTGTTATTTAATGTTTATCATCTCATGACGTACCTAATAAATATATCAGCAATAAAATAATTAGTGCTCCTACGCTACAAAGTAGGGAACCACTTGGCGGATCCGCAGTAATGTTCAAAAGTCTTTCAAGAATAGGCCTGTAGGGAGCAACCATCCTACGATTATCTTCCTTCCAATCTGAAACGTAGATAACAAAAGGGGCATACTAACAAAACCGTAGTCTATGGGTCTAGGAGGGACCACTCCTCCCATAGACTACTGTTCATGTCAGATTTTGTTTTTTTTTTTTTTTTTTTTTTTTTTTTTTTTAACTTTTTTTTTTGTAACTTTTTTTTGTAAAAGTTATACTAACAAATCCTTACTTTTTTTTTTTCCCAGTTCTTTTAAGTTTTTTTTTTTTTTTATAAGTTTTTAAGTTTTTGTCCAATGGGTCCAAGTTTATGTCCAATGGGTCCAAGATTATGTCCAGCTGCAAACTCACACAAACACAACACAAAGTAAGGCTCGGATATGGTGTTTCGTCATCGCCAAACTGCAGATTCACACAAACACATCACAAGCACAAAGTTTATGTCCAAATTATTGTCCAACTGCAGATTCACACAAACACATCACAAACTGCAGATTTTTACTAAGGCTCGGAGTTGAAGGTTGCGAAAGTGATAAAAATCACTTTGCCATCCTTTCGGTTTCTAGAAACCAATCGTCATCGCCTTTTAAAAAATTATTTTGACCAAACTGCAGATTCTTAGCAAGGCTCGGAGTTGAAGGTTGCGAAAGTGATAAAAATCACTTTGCCATCCTTTCAGAATGCACAGCAGATTCAACACAAAAGCAACACAAATACTATGCTCAATAGTCCAGATTCTCACAAAAGCCTGCAAACCAGACACACAACAAGCTCACAAGATTCTCACAAAAGCAACACAAATACTATGCTCAACAGTCCAGATTCTCACAAAAGCCTGCAAACCAGCTCACAAAATCACAAGACCAAGTTGGGTAAGTGTTAGGTACAACAAAGGCTCGTGATATATTGAGCCTCACCACAAAGCAATCTCACCACCAGTATCACAAACAAAGCAACTCTCATCAGTATCACAAACAAAGCAACTCTCATCACCAGTATCACAAACAAAGCAACTCTCATCAGTATCACAAACAAAGCAACTCTCATCACCAGTATCACAAAGTAACTCTCACCAATAGACTGGTTCGGAGATGGAAGTGCACCGCCTGATCGCTACATGGAAATGACAAACACGGGGTTGATTATTGCAGAACTGATTAGACGACCCGTTGCATTTATATCTATGGGGGGTTGGAATATATGTTTTCCGCTTCTTAGTGGTCCAGACTTCTCACAAAGAACTGACCCCCTTGTGATAGGCCGTGTGGGGGGCGAAGTAGGTCATTTCATTGTTCTGACGCTAGACGAACATTCTCCACTTCCGTATCTTCACCCACAATGGAGGAGGCACAGATCCGAAGCTGCATCCGAGTGGGAATCATTATATAGTCATCGATTAATGTAAATGATTAATGTTGTAAATAATATATATAACAAGCTTAGTCTTTCTATCCGATTATTTGTGAACACCCTATCTTGTATTGTTTAAATTAACAATACATTACTTATTTATGTTTATGTTGTAAATAACTGTTTGTATCATTTGAATTAATTATTTGGCCAGGTGGAACAAAATACTCCTTACATGTGTCGCTGTAAGAACGGATTCATTAAAGAGAGGATATCCCGTCAAGAACATAGTTATGGTCAACCGTATTACGCATGTCCTCTTTCAGTGGTAAGTAATCATATGTTTGCTTAGTTATGTAAATTATTTGTTTGTTAATGAACATAGTTATGGTCAACCGTATTACGCATGTCCTCTTTCAGTGGTAAGTAATCATATGTTTGCTTAGTTATGTAAATTATTTGTTTGTTAATAATACATTTCTTATTATTTTCTTAACATGTAACAGCCAGGAACAGATGACTATGGTTGTCGGTACTTTATGTGGAAGGATGAGTTTCAAAGGAGGCACTTTAGTCGAGCCTCTTCTTCAACGCAGTGCTCAGACTGCGTTGCTAACGCTAATAAGATTGACCAGCTTGAAGCAAGAAACAAGCTGTTGATGACAAGAATAAAGACGCTGGAGATGGAGTTAGAATTGGCAAGGAATCCTGAGGATCACGCTTGTCAGTCGAGTGCAAGGCTTCATGATCTTTTAAATAATATGAATAATCTTCATATGTCGTAGATGTTGTTGTTTTAAATGAAATGAATAATCTTCATATTTGTTGTTTTGAAATAATGTGTTGACGTTGTCGTTCAATTTAATAATAACAGTTGTTGTTGTAGTTATTTAATGTAGCAATATTTAACGTGCTCCTTCATTTTTTTATTTCTTTTGCTTGATGTTTTTTTTTTTTTTTTTTTTTTTTGTTCGCTATCCATCGCTATCCAACTTTTTTTATTTCTTTTGCTTGATTTTTTTTTTTTTTTTTTTGTTCGCTCGCTATCCAACAAAAGGAGGAACACGTGCCCCTTTACACAAATATCTCACCCTTTTTACACAAAAGGAGGAACACGTCGCTATCCAACATAAAAGAAAGAGCCCTTTGACTTTCTAGGTAGTAGACCCGGTTTGGTTAAATTTTAGACCCCGGTACTTATAACCCACCCCATAACAAAATTGGCGTACATTAACTTTAATTAATTGAAATATTAAAGAAACAAACTCATTACCTCTTTCCCAAAAATTGAGTTCAGGTGGAAAGTTTTGAGCTAAAGCCGTCAACACGACATCACTATTGGAAAGTATGGCATCGGGGTAATCACGGATTATCATATTTGCTAAGCCTACATATTTCAGAAAATTAAGGGTATATAAATGACAAGTTCATCACCACTTTTGAAGTAATGAATGATACTTACTCAAATCTTGACAAGAAATAGCAAGAACGACAAGCTCCTCGCCACTTTGACCCGCAAAAAGATTGCCATGCCCATGTACTTCCATGTGCCAATACAAACGGTGAGATGTCTTGGTATGCATATTGGAAATAGATATGGCAAGTAGGGGTGTCAATCGGGTCGACCCGACCCGATAAGCCCCTATCGGGTCGGGTCTATCGGGTTTTCGAAAAATAAAAATTAACCCGCAACCCGACCCGATAAGGAATCGGGTTATCGGGTTCGGGTCTATCGGGTTATCGGGTTTATCGGGTTGGGCTTATCGGGTTATCGGTTAGACTGCTTCTTTGGTTTATCCAAAAATAAAAATGTTCATTTCCGATTATTAGAAGGATTTTTGGACAGAAGAAGAAGATAGGATACTGATTACAACCCATGCAGAAGTAGGCAACAAATGGTCAGAAATAGCAAAGAAACTGCCTGGTCGAACCGAAAACTCAATCAAGAACCACTGGAATGCAACAAAAAGAAGACAATACACAAAGCGTAAATGTCGTTCCAAGTGGCCTAAACCGAGCCCCATCCTCCAAAACTACATCAAAAGCTTGAACTTGCCACGTGGGAAATCATCAGTGAATAAAAATAAGCTTGTTAAACTATCATCGTCATCACTAAACCAATATGGGTTTGACTCAAGTGATAGGTTGGTGCCTGATTTTGATTTTAACGAAGTGCCCGAGTTTGCACTTGATGAGAAGTTGCTTGAAGATGATAGCATTGGCTTGTTGCTTGACGAGAAGAAAGAGCTTGATTTGATGGAGATGATTTCACAAATTGATTTCTAGCTGATGTTGGTTAAAATGAATATACTACTTATGGTTATCTAAATAATTGAATAAAGGATGATTGATAAATGAAGTGATTATGCTTTTTAGTTCATTAATTTGATTATATGTTGCATAAAGATTGAACATTATGCTTTTTAGTTCATTAATTTGCAAATATATATACCATTGCGTATTACTGTATTCAAGTTTAGAAAGACATGTCTCACCAAGGGGCTGAAGTTTATAATCTCAACTCTTGTGCGACAAGATGTATATAGCATACACAGAATCTATTACCAAAAATGGCTTCGCAAAAACATTTTATACAGCTCAAATTTATTATTGACAAGTTAGAATAGCTTCACGCAGTTTTGGGTTTGATGCGCTTCACCTGTGAGTATAGGAATACTCCAGCAAGGGCCATTCCAGTGCCTGGTTCAGATGTACAGACAGTTAGCCAATGCCATGCTTTAGTATATTAATGGGGCTTATCGGGTCTATCGGGTCAACCCGATAACAAATTAGCTAAAACCCGAAACCCGACCCTATAACGCTATCGGGTTATCGGGTTGACCCGATATACCCGATAAGGTATATTGGACCCGATAGACCCGACCCTATAAGGCCTTATCGGGTTTCGGGTCGGGTCGGGTCGACCCATATGACACCCCTAATGGCAAGTGGAGTGTGACCCTCCTTGTCTTTGGCTAATAACAATTCTGGAAATACAAACGGTTAGTACTTAACGGGGTTTTAACTAACGACCGTTAAAGGACTAATTGTGCAAAATAGGAAGAGAAGAATCTAGAATCCCATGTATGGGAGGAGGGTCGGCCGAAACCCTTTAGGGTTTAGGTTGGATCGATTTTTGTGGAGTATGCAACAAGAAAAGAAAACACTATAAATACAATTCATTGTGTTTTAGTTTTTCTCTAGTCTTGAATCCTTAACTTGCCAACTTATTTCTCCTCTTCTTCTCCTAGCTCATATTAGTCGATCCTATTTTTAATTCCACTAGGAATTGGTCGATCTAATTTGCTTGCAAGTGTTGGTGTTGTTAGTGATTAAGAACCTAGCTTTTTCATTGAAACGCTATTCATTACGTGTGTACAAGATCGAGTGACAAGCTTATTTTAGCTTGTGATTTCCTTGTTGTGTCGATCCAATATAATCCCATCTAGGGTTTATATAACTCGTTCTTGTTGAAGGGATTCCTTGTTCTTGCTAGGAATCACTAAGGTATGTTTTCTTTTAAGTTAATTAATTATATGTTTATGATCTATTCCGCTGCGTGATCTATTTGGTTATATGTTTATAGTTTGTTTATGATTCATAAAAACCAACAGTGGTATCAGAGCCTCGTTTAAGAACATGTAATTAATTACTTAAACCTAAAAATTGGATCTTGTAGAGATTACATGCATTTATTATCTAGGGTTTTGTTGAATTTTTTTTATAAACCCTAATGGGTCGACACCCATTAATTAAAAATTAGGGTTTTAGTTTTGATTAAAACTTGTAGAAACCCTAGGAGTGCATGCAAATTTTTAGGGATTAATTAGTGAATACCGTATGTGATGTCACTTAATTAATAAGAAACATACTAATAATTATATTGACATGATAATATGGACTACATGATTATGTGATCAATATGGGATCCATGACAAAATCTTGCATATTTTGTCATGGTATGATTTGTATGTTTGATTGAATTATTTGCTACATGATTTAAATAAATCTTAAATTGGGGAAGACCTCAATATATATTAATTAACAAGTTATGTGCAATGTGGTATCTAACTAACTAAAACTTACGCGGCCAAGTTATTTGGCGTCTGTGGTCCATTGGGCACAATGAGCTCGAAAACCAATGGGAGTTTTGTTAGTTACATACATTTAAAATTTCACATAGAATTAATATTAGGATTTATTGAAAAAAGGTTTGCATGTGGTTATATGATATCGTGGATGATCATATATTTGTTATTATGTATTTATTTATTTTTTGTAATTACTTGATATTTTGTGTTTAATATTATGATGGATTGTAAACTACAAAAGAGGGTAATTTTTCAAAATAAAAATAAATAAGACTAATAACTATGAAACCTTTGTAGTAATTTTATTTATTGCCAAGTCTTATGTGCCGACAGTGGTTCGCTTCGCACGGTAATTTGCTCCCAGGCGAGACTAGTAATTAATAAATTATTACATAAAATTGTTTTAGCAAGAAAATCATATTTTTTTAGTTGATTGATTGCAACTGTACAAAAGTGATCGAAGCGGCGGACCTATTATTGACAAACTATAAAGTGGGTTTAAGGTTGGTTTACATTAAATTGTGACCTTAAAGGGGCACGGTTTTAACCAGCTTCGGCGGCTGTCGTCCCTCCGCTCGCCTGTGCGTCAATAATAGACTTACCAAGTACACCATGAAAAAGTACGAAGCATCTTAAGGCAATGTTGTAACTTGCTCAACGCCTCAATTAAAAACTTTGATGATTTGAGCTACGAATGAGTAAACGGTTTTGTTTTTGAAAATATATATGATACAAAGATGAATGCATGACATCTTTGTACATATTTTTTGATTTTACACATCAAAATTTATTACCCTAAAATTTAAGTAATATGCCGACCAATTAACATGGAAACACCTAAGATGACATTCTATCATTACTAGCAGCCTCAGCTGATGTGATGATTCAAAGAATGAAGTCAATAGGGGTAAATTGAGCACTTCCATTGCTAGCAGCCTCAGCTGATGTGATGGAACGGCGTCAATTTACACGTTTCTAAATTGGTTAACTTAATTGAGCACTTTCATTACTAGCAGCCTCAGCTGATGTAATGAAACGGCGTCAAGGCATAAAGATTTGGGGATGAAACATGCTTACATTTTGCAACTGATGTTGGCAATATAATGTAAGTCCCAAGATTTCTAGGAATTGCAATTTGACATTGGCAATTGGGTGATCCCGTACCTTGTTGAGTACTTTCATTGCTAGCAGCCTCAGCTGATGTAATGAAACGACGTCAATTAGGATCCTAGTTTTCAGTGAAAATTAAATGGTTTTTAACCAATGGGTGTTTAATTTTCATGAAATGTTTATTATCGAAAGTACTAACTTTTGAACTTTTTTCTGTAGAAATGGCCCAACCCGGAAATTCGTCAAACTTAACCTCCTGTTTCAAGATGATGCTTGAAAAGGAAAAATTGACTGGGACTAAGAATTTTAACGCTTGGTATCGCAACCTAAGGCTTGTTCTTAGGATTGCCAAACGTTCTGAATGTCTTACTGAGGACCTTCCAGAAGCTCCTCCTGCAAACTCGCCTAATGAAATACTTAGGGAGTACAATGAAGCCTATGACAAGCACAATGATGCGGCTTGTCTCATGCTATCAGGGATGGATGATCAACTGGTAAAACAGTTTGAGAAATATGGCCCGAAAAACATGATTGATGAACTGACACGAATGTTTCAGAAATCTCCTATGGCTGAATTGTATGATGTACTTGACAACTTTGGCAAGTGCAAGCAGGACGCAACAACACCCGTAAGTGATCATGTGCTTAAAATGAAAGGTTATCTTGACCAACTAGATGCACTTAATTGCGGGTATGTGGAAGACGTTAAAGTTGGCCTCATCAACAAATCCCTCAATGAGGAATTATATGATGACTTTGTGCGCAACTTTAACATGCATTGCAAGGGGAAGACTTTTTCTGAATTGCATGCAATGCTTATTGAGCATGAGAAGGCACTCACTAAGAAAGCTCCTACACCTGCTGTTATGGCAATAAGAGGTGGTAGAGTAGCTAAGCCCGGTAAACCGAAACAAGTGAACAAGAAAGGAAAGAGCAAAGCTGACAAGGGCAAGCAGATTGTGACTTATCAGCAAAAGCCAAAGAAGCAGAATCCTCCTCCCAAGAAGGATCATCCTAAAAAGGATACGGCTGCTTGTCACCACTGCAATACTCCTGGACATTGGAAGAGGGACTGTCCATTGCTACTTGAGGAGTGTCGCAAGAATAAGAATGCCAAAGCTGGCAGGGCGCCAGCACTTCAGGTATTTTTATGGTTGAATTGTTTTCTTTTCCTCGTAAGCAAAATGCCTGGATATATGATACAGGATGTGGTACTCACATTTGTAATACATCGCAGGGGCTTAGAGGAGCGAAGAAGCTGAACTATGGGGAATGCTACTTGTACGTGGGAAATGGAATACGTGCAGCAGTAGAAGCCATAGGGACTTTTGAGCTAGTTTTACCTTCTGGTTTAATATTAGTTTTGAACAATTGTCATTACGCACCTTCTATTGTTAGAGGTGTCGTATCAGTTTCTTTGTTATTGGATTTGGGTTTTAAGCATACTTTTAATGATAATGGAATTTCTGTTTCTTTAAATTCTGTTTTTTACTTTAATGCTATTCCATTAAATGGTGTGTTTGAAATTGATATGGAAAACCATGCATCCAATAAAAATAATTCAATGTATAGCATCGGGAATAAGAGAGTCAAGTCTAACTTGGACTCGTCTTATTTATGGCATTGTCGCCTTGCCCACATAGGCAAGAAACGCATGGAAAAGCTGCTAAGTGATGGGCTTTTACCTAATATCAATGATGATTCAGTTGATAAATGCGAATCTTGCATATCTCGGAAGATGACGAAGAAACCTTTTCATAGCAATATGGAGAAGGCTTCGGATCTACTTGGATTGATACACACGGATGTGTGTGCTCCACTTAGACACGTGTCAAAACGCGGTGCTACCTACTTCCTAACCTATACGGATGACTATAGTCGTTATGGTTGTGTTTATTTACTTAAACACAAACATGAAGTCTTTGAGACATTCAAGGTTTTCAAAAATGAAGTAGAATTACAACTCGGAAAGAAGATTAAGGCCCTTCGATCCGATCGTGGTGGTGAGTATTTGAGCCAAGAGTTCAAAGATTATCTAGCTGAGTGTGGCATTGTCCAACAACTCACTTCTCCTTATACTCCACAACAAAATGGTGTATCTGAAAGGAGAAATCGTACCTTGCTTGACATGGTACGATCTATGTTTAATCTTACAACTCTTCCTTTATCCTTTTGGGACTATGCTCTTGAAAGTGCTGTTCGCATACTAAATATGGTTCCAACTAAGAAGGTTGATAAGACTCCATATGAATTATGGACTGGAAAAGCTCCCAACTTGTCTTACTTACAGATCTGGGGTTGTGAGGCGTTTGTTAAACGTGACTCACCTGACAAGCTCCAACAAAGATCTGTTAAGTGCATCTTCGTAGGATACCCTAAGGAAACAAGGGGTTACTACTTTTACTTCCCACCAGAAAATAAAGTCATTGTGGCTAGATATGGTGAATTCCTTGAGGAGAGTTTCTTGACTCAAGAATTCAGTGGGAGAGTATATGATCTTGAAAATGATCAAGAAGATGTGTCACCTTCTGAGAACACTAACACACTTCCTGTGGAACCTGAAAGCTTAGGTCCTCCACCTGAAGTTGAAGTGGTACCCGTCCGTAGGTCTTCTAGATCTACAAAGGCTCCTGAACGTCTATGTTTAAACATAGATGATGAGGAAACTATGCTATTGGATCACATTGATGAGCCAACTAGTTATAAGGCTGCCATTAATAGTCTTGAAAAGGATAAATGGCAGGTAGCCATGGATGGGGAAATGCAATCCATGAAAGACAATAAAGTCTGGATTGAAGTAGACCTTCCACCCAATGCTAAGGTAGTTGGGTGTAAGTGGCTCTTCAAGAAAAAGACTGACATGGATGGCAACGTACACACCTACAAAGCTCGTTTGGTGGCTAAAGGCTTTACCCAAACTTACGGTGTTGACTATGAGGAGACCTTTTCTCCTGTGGCCGACATTAGAGCTATTAGGATTTTTATAGCTATAGCTGCCTACTATGACTATGAGATTTGGCAAATGGATGTCAAAACCGCCTTTCTGAATGGTCGCCTAGATGAAGATATCTATATGGCGCAACCTGTGGGGTTTGTGAATCCACAATTTCCTGAGCATGTATGCAAACTTCAAAGATCCATTTATGGATTGAAGCAAGCATCCAGGCAATGGAATAAGAAATTTGATGAGGAAATCAAGAAGTTTGGATTTACTCAAAATTTCGATGAGCCATGTGTATACCACAAAGTTAGTGGGAGTAACACTACTTTTCTTGTCCTATATGTCGATGACATATTAATCATGGGAAATCACATACCTAGTCTTGATGAAGTTAAGGCTTATCTATGTGAATGTTTTTCCATGAAGGATTTAGGAGAAGCAGCGTATATCCTTGGAATCAAGATCTACAGAGACAGATCTAAACGGTTAATCGGATTAAGCCAAAGTGCTTACATGGATAAAATATTGAAGAGATTCAATATGCAAAATTCCAAGAAGGGATATTTGCCCATGCAAGTGGAACACGGCTTATGCAGCGAAATGTGTGCTTCTACACCTGAAGAGGTGGCATACATGACGAAAGTTCCGTATGCTTCGGCAGTAGGATCTATCATGTATGCAGTTAGATGCACAAGGCCAGATGTGGCATTCGCTCAAAATTTGACCAGTCGTTATCAGCAGAATCCAGGGAAAGATCACTGGCATGCTGTAAAGAACATTCTTAAGTATTTAAGGAATACTAAAGATATGTTTCTAGTTTTCGGGGGAAATCCAGACGCAGAACTGAATGTTACAGGTTTCTGCTATGCGTCCTTTCAGACTGATAAAGATGATACGAAGTCTCAGACGGGTTACGTTTTTGTCATAAATGGAGGAGCTGTGGACTGGAAGAGTAAAAAGCAGAGTACAACGGCCATGTCTGCTACAGAAGCTGAGTACATTGCTGCATCGGAGGCAGCACAAGAAGCTGTTTGGATAAGAAAATTCATTAAGGATCTTGGAGTGATGCCTTCAATAGAATTACCTATAAGTGTGTATTGCGACAACTCTGCTGCAATCACATTCGCCAATGAACCTGGAGTTATGAAAGGCGCCAGACACTTTAAAAGAAAGTATCACTATGTTCGAGAACAAGTCGATGATGGTGAAATAAAAGTACTCAAAGTTCACACAGATGACAATCTGGCTGATCCTTTCACGAAGGCATTACCTAAGGAGACGTTTAATCGTCATGCTCAGGGTATTGGTCTTCGTTTAGCAGATAGTTTCATGTAAATCTGTTGGATTAGTATTTCGATAGGGACATGTAAACAATTATTATTTTAATGAAATAAAGTGCGGATAACGTTTATTATCATTATTAATATTTGTGTCCTATATTTGCATGTTTAAATCCGCGAATAATTTATTTATTCTAAATAGTCCGTTGTCGATTAATAATATGAGAATATTATTGAACTAAGACAAATGTGAGGATTGGTAGAATGTACTGTAAGGTTAAGACACCAATGTCACATGATATTCAATATTGGATAAATTGAATATAGGACTTATCCCAACCACATGATTATACTTTATGGATCATAGTCATTAAGTATATCATGAATATTTATCCTCTGACTTGAGATGCCAGATAATTGCCGAGGATGTAGCTCATTTTCTGTGAGATAGTCTAACGCTATCCGTAAAAGGTAGTTATAAGGGCTATTTTCAGAGATGATGCGAAGTTCAAGGGTTATGCTCGCAGTCAATAAGGGATTTGTTCCTTCAACTTTGTGTTGAAGTTTAATACTGTTTGGCCACTCGTGTGATTAACAAGATGTTTGCGTGCGCACGCCCAAAGTCTATCTGGAAGACGTTCAGATGTTTTGGTAATCTTGTTCAATTACATATAAACGAGAAACTACTGTTAATTATGGAATGACAAAGATCCATATCCAAATTAACGCGGTATTAGTAACAAAAGGATAAGTATGATGATTATATCATCACATGGTTTTTCCAGGAAAACCATACTCGGATCGAGCTGGGGGCATTGGGATCTGTTAAGCTAGACTAGCCCATGTCATTAATATTATTAATAATAATCCAAGTGGGAGCTGTTAGGTTTTATGGATTAATATTAATATGTTTATGTCCAGTTTCGAACCCGAGACTCGGGATTGCACACAATAACGTGAGAGTTTCAATGATGAATAATTAAATATATATTTCATGTATTTATTTATTTATTCATTTCACTAAATAACACTTAACGACGGTTAGTACTTAACGGGGTTTTAACTAACGACCGTTAAAGGACTAATTGTGCAAAATAGGAAGAGAAGGATCTAGAATCCCATGTATGGGAGGAGGGTCGGCCGAAACCCTTTAGGGTTTAGGTTGGATCGATTTTGTGGAGTAGGCAACAAGAAAAGAAAACACTATAAATACAATTCATTGTGTTTTAGTTTTTCTCTAGTCTTGAATCCCTAACTTGCCAACTTCTTTCTCCTCTTCTTCTCCTAGCTCATATTAGTCGATCCTATTTATAATTCCACTAGGAATTGGTCGATCTAATTTGCTTGCAAGTGTTGGTGTTGTTAGTGATTAAGAACTTAGCTTTTCCATTGAAACGCTATTCATTACGTGTGTACAAGATCGAGTGACAAGCTTATTTTAGCTTGTGATTTCCTTGTTGTGTCGATCCAATATAATCCCATCTAGGGTTTATATAACTCGTTCTTGTTGAAGGGATTCCTTGTTCTTGCTAGGAATCACTAAGGTATGTTTTCTTTTAAGTTAATTAATTATATGTTTATGATCTATTCCGCTGCGTGATCTATTTGGTTATATGTTTATAGTTTGTTTATGATTCATAAAAACCAATAGTTGCCACCAATAGCAGCAACATGAAGAAGAGTACTTCCATCTGAATTTACCAAATCTATCAGTGTACACTCCTCTGGCGGTGTCATTCCCAACAATTCCTTTTTTTGCGATGTAGGGGGCGACCCCCCGAAATTTTTTTTGCGATGTAGGGGGTATATAGTTTTCGTGTAGAAAAATTTCGGTATATTCGGTTTCGACCCCCCATTTTAATTGTGAAATTTCGGTATATTAGAACCCGACCCCCCACTGAATCCATTCTAGCTTCGCCACTGGTTGTGATTGCATTCTCATACCCAGGTTAATACGTGTTTATGATAATTTCGGGGGGGGGGGGGGGCGACCCCCCGAAATTTTTTTTGCAATGTAGGGGGTATATAGTTTTCGTGTAGTAAAATTTCGGTATATTCGGTTTCGACCCCCCATTTTAATTGTGAAATTTTGGTATATTAGAACTCGACCCCCCACTGAATCCATTCTAGCTTCGCCACTGGTTGTGATTGCATTCTCATACCCAGGTTAATACGTGTTTATGATAATTTCGGGGGGAGGGGGGGCGACCCCCCGAAAATTTTTTTGCGATGTAGGGGGTATATAGTTTTCGTGTAGAAAAATTTCGGTATATTCGGTTTCGACCCCCCATTTTAATTGTGAAATTTCGGTATATTAGAACCCGACCCCCCACTGAATCCATTCTAGCTTCGCCACTGGTTGTGATTGCATTCTCATACCCAGGTTAATACGTGTTTATGATAATTTAGCTTATATTTACTCAATAAGAATGAGTTGTTTAATACAAAATTGGTAATTATCATTTCTCAGCAGTTTGAGAAGTCTAAGAAGGCTCGAAATGCTCCTGCAAGTAAGGTAAATTTCAGCTCTAGAGTATCTTCTTTTCGTGTAAGTAAGAACATACGGATGAGTCATCCATATGTGTGGAGATGATCCAATTTATCATTTTACAATCCATACAAGTGTGGATATCAATTAGTTGCGATGCTCCATTTAGTTGGCGTCAATAGTTTTGGAATCGGTTAGCTTGCATTGTACATGATCTATATCATAAAGTACTAAAGTATGTCCTAAAATTGAGATTAGACCCCCTTGCATGCATGTCTCTCCCTCGCTATCCTGTTCTTAATGTTGAAATGGAACTGTAAATTAGTGGTACATGTTGGAATGTTAAGATCAAAATTTAACCTTGAATCTGTTTTAGAACATTTATTCTTATTATTATCAGTACATGTAATATTTCTGCAGTCATGTATAGCTAATAGGTCTGCAAGTACTCATGGTTTGGGCCATAGGCCAACAAACCTAGTTAGTTAGTTAGTTATATCCTGTATGACAGTTAATGTAAGTTAAATTACAGTTAGTATGACAGTTATGTTCAAAGGGTCATGTCTGTCGATGAACATGAACCAACACAACCTTTGAAACATACCTGTTCACATAGTATAAATAGGACCTATGTAATTACAGTTAAATTATCAATAACAGTTAATAATTTCGAGTGTTATTTCCCTCCATATTTCAACTTTTAACCTTTTGTTGTCTGCACAAAATCACTGCATACACTTTTCACTTTTCTGACCCACTCTCAAACAGACTTAACCATTTATCACCAGACTTAACCATTTGCAAAAGCACCATGGTTAATACCAACACTTACATAGAGAACAAATGGTCACATCCTCTTGATAGGACTGTTAGAGATTATAATATGTGGCATGAGAGCAAACCTGGGAGAATCATGAGGAGAAGATTGCAAGACCATTTTATTTATAGACAGTTAAGAAGAGAGAAGGAGGAGTCCAGAATTGGAAATTGTATTAGACAAATTTCCAAGGAATGCAAAGACATGCTTAGAAAGAAGATAGAAGAGATTCAAGATTATAATTCCACTCTTTCACAATCCAATAGTACCCCAAACTAACACAGAAGGCACAAATGCTACAAGTGTAGGATAAGGGGACATATTGCCCAAAACTGTCCAGACAAAGGGAAGCAAACAGAAGTTGCAGACTCAGAAAAGTCTCCTAAAATACCACACACAGAAATCCTATACCCTAAAAGCATTCATCTATCAACTGATTTTATGATAGAGGGCACTGATGAGGAAGGTTGGGACAATATTTGGTATATAAGCAAGAAGATTGATAGACATGTTTGTTCAAATAAGAATCTGTTTGCAAAGTTGAAAGAAAAGTTTAGTGTGGAAAAGATGGAGGATCTACACAAGTTGCTATTTATTCATGGAATAGGAGAAGTTCACATAAGGATGGGCTCAAAATTGATACGCATACCTGGTGTACACTTCACACCAGATGTTACTTTAAATATCTTGTCTACAAACCAATTGGAAGCACAAGGTATGTAACTCACTTTCAAAGGAAATAGATGCATACCAGTACCTATGTTTAAAGAAGCACAAGACTGTTACTTTGATCAGAACAAGATGAATCAGAAACAGAACAAGTACTTGGAGGATTATTTCAGGCTACTTGATGAGAGTTCACATTAGGATGAAGGGAAGTTAGTGAATAATGATGTTGTGAATCAGAAGCATGAAGAAACAAGCAATATTCATTCATATGCAACAAAGGCAACAACAGTTGGGTGCACATCAAAGGATGGAGACTATCTTTGTGTCAAAGGTGTTTTTTATCCAACTATAGTTACCACATTTAATGAGTTTGTTGCATTGACTTGTTAAAAATGATAAACTGATTTGTCAAGAATGGAACCTGTTTAGAAGAAAATTTGATGAGGTTTTTAAATGGTTTTACACTGAGTATTTAAAGAGGGAGTTGCGTGGTCCAATACCCCCTAGAATAAATGGGATTGAGATCCACTTGATGGATTTTTTTTAAATTGGTAGAAGGATTAGGAGGATATTTAAATATCTATTTTTCAAAGGGTTTTGGCTATGTTGCAGAAGTTTTTGGCTTACCACAGGAATATGGTGACCATTTTAGAAGATGTTACAATGAATACCTTGATGTATTCAAGTGCTATTACAGCACAGCAAGGGTGCAAAGGGTGGAACCAGAAAGAGTTCCAAGGAAGGCCACATCAACTGTGGTTATAGGCAATGGGAATATTTGCCTTAGAAGTCATGGAGATCAAGTGACAGCACCATATGCAAAAGATGAGAAGATTGCACATTTTGGAATCAAATTAGAAGATTCAGAAGAAAGCAACAAGTATCAACCACAAGCCCAAAGTCAGTATGAGAAAGGAGGATCAAGCAAAATGATTAAACAAGAAAGGGACAACTCCACTGATGGTTTCAACATCATCATTTGACCAGTGAAGACAAGAACTGAAAGAATTCAAGGTCATTTGATCTTAAGGGGGAGAATTTTGGAATGTTAAGATCAAAATTTAACCTTGAATCTGTTTTAGAACATTTATTCTTATTATTATCAGTACATGTAATATTTCTGCAGTCATGTATAGCTAATAGGTCTGCAAGTACTCATGGTTTGGGCCATAGGCCAACAAACCTAGTTAGTTAGTTAGTTATATCCTGTACGACAGTTAATGTAAGTTAAATTACAGTTAGTATGACAGTTATGTTCAAAGGGTCATGTCTGTTGATGAACATGAACCAACACAACCTTTGAAACATACCTGTTCACATAGTATAAATAGGACCTATGTAATTACAGTTAAATTATCAATAACAGTTAATAATTTCGTGTGTTATTTCCCTCCATATTTCAACTTTTAACCTTTTGTTGTCTGCACAAAATCACTGCATACACTTTTCACTTTTCTGACCCACTCTCAAACAGACTTAACCTTTTTCACCAGACTCAACCATTTGCAAAAGCACCATGGTTAATACCAACACTTACATAGAGAACAAATGGTCACATCCTCTTGATAGGACTGTTCGAGATTATAATAGTACACTAGACTAAAAAGATTGAAATGATAGAATGTAGCGATAAGATTAGTTTAAGAAAGAGTTACTGAAGAGATGGCTAGCACTTCTTACGAGTATGTCATATTCGTTTGATTACAAGCTCAATATCAGTATTTATTATACTAGGATCTCAGAAATTATTGAATGCCGTAATCGAGCTGAGGAGTTGAAGTCAACTGTAAAACACGTAAGACAGTAGATTGACAAGTTAACCGAAAAACATTCATATCAATTAATAAGGTAGTATTGCTCAATTTCTAAATTTCGCTTTATTCTTTGGCTTCTTATCACTTATTGTTAGAACTAGTATAGAGGAAAAGTTTTAGCTTTACATTTTTCCGGCACGTTATATGCCCCATATTAATTCTAATCATGGTTGTGCAGAAAATACCACAGACGTTGTTAAAGACTCTGTTCCTATTCAAGTGTCAGAAAATCATAGTGACTCAAAACCACCAAAACAGCAGATGGTTGAACCAGTGGCGCCTAACAAACTAGATGCACCTGTCGAAAAGGAAGGCGATAGTGTCTGTCAAATGTGGAAAAGAAAGGTGCTTTTTTTGTACTTTTATATATCTTAGTATTTTTAACTGGAACATAGAGCTGTATTGTGTATCTTCGTTAAGTAACAGTATAGTTTGTTTTCTTTCATAAGTCATCACTTTTTTATCTGTTTCATGTGCTTTCTATTCCAGCCTGCAACTATGGTAAAGGGAGGTGGGTCAAAGATGTCAGTCGCCCTCTGTATTCGGGATTTGGTTGTAAATAGTGGTTGTTGGGAATGTGGGCATGCCGTTTAACCGAGCGAACAAATTTAGTTGCTCGACTGTTCTGATTCTTATTTCCTTTTACCCTGAATAGTTTGAAAATCAGATACATAACCACTTTACCCAAACACTCAGTAATGGATTACTTCAGCTCCATTTTGAACTAGTCACTTTAATTGACATCCAATCACCCCCTAGAAACATCTGAGGGAATTAGAAATTGGGAGCTACAGGATGTAGCTATTATTTTTTATTTTATTCTGATAAGGATTTCATAGCATTGGGATATACATTGCATAGTTGATCTCTAATTACTCTTTCTATTGCAGATGGCATTAAATTACATCGGAAAGAGAGGTACCACTGTTGCTGTCACCAGTGTTTTGAAAGGCTCGAGGCGCACTAAGGCGCAAAGGGGGTCAAAGAGCCTCGAGGCGAGGCGCACTCCAAGGCGCGGGATTCATGAATACGAGGCGCACTAAATACATTAAGTTTTTTATAACATATATGACCATTTATGTAGCTTAAATAATACAAAATAACATTAAAATACTTAATACATGACACATATTGTCGTTATAAAGATTAAAATGGACCAGTTGTCACTTCTCAAACGGATCAACTCTTTGGCTCGATGACCTATATAGAGATTAAAATTCATATCAGACTAAATATGCTTGTTTCCTATACTTGCAGACTTACATTTAACAAAGCTCACAATTTAACTCAAAATATCAAGCAAGCAACGTATTTATACTCAAGTCATAATGCCACATTTTCATGATAATATGTAATAAAGAAAAATACTTAATGAAACAAAGTAATTTCTTAAAGAAAGTTTCAATCAATAAAATAAACATAAAATCAGTTCAAATTTACAAATAATACAAATACTCACCCTATGACTTAAAAGGCCCATGTATATAACTTATAAGGCCCATGTATCTTATCTTAATATTTAGAAAAAATGCCCAAATACCTGTTACATCTCCGAGGCGCACCAAGGCGCAAAGGCGCAAAAGCCCCAAGGCGCGCGCTTTTTGTGGGATTCATGCATGTCGTGAGCCTCGATCCAAAAAAAAGCCCCAAGGCTAGAGCCTCGTGCGCCTTAGCGCCTAGGCGCGCCTTAGGCGCGATTTTCACAACTTTGGCTGTCACAAAGGAGAAGAGAATTAAGTATGATCTTCTCTCATAGTGTCTTAGGCATAGGGTCCTTTCAGCTAATATCATCTTTTGGCTCACAGTTCTTGTTGTATTACAGGTATGCACTTAATATTCTTCAAAAAGAAATGCTTCCTCATGTGGGAGGTGGGGAGTACTGTGACAAAGAAAGCATACTACTTTGGGTAAGTCTTTTTTGCTTAATGTGTTCTGACTTTAGGCATGTCTATGTTTTATGTCAAAGTGACTTACCTTTACTTTCATCAGATATATTATCCACCGTCTGTTGTGTGCTCTTGGCCGGAGAGCCGAGGATGATAGAGATCATTATGGAAATAAGAGGTTTGATCTTGCTGGTCCATTGCTTGAAGGCCTATTTAGAATGGTACTTTCTTGTTTTTCATATTGGAGGCTGGATTGTTGTATTAGTAGATATCAGTATGTATTAAATTGTTGTCTCTTGTGTTTATTCAGTTATTTGAATTCATATCGTTCCATTGCTTTTAGCTGGTCAATAATTTAACTTGTTCCCTAAATATGCAGTGTGTAGACAATGGAAAAGACGTTAATCTGAGATTTGCAATTAATGCCAAAACCATAACCAGTGGACTTAAATATTCCCTTGCTATTGGGAATTGGGGGCAAGCAAATGCAGCTGGAACAAGGGCTGGTGTGTCACAGGTCTGGTTGTTTTGCGGTGTTAATCTTTATCATTACATTGGTATATTTAAGGAGATTGTGGAATTTTTGTAACTTACTTTTTTTCTTACCCGTATGGTTTTTGACATCTGCAGGTGTTGAATAGATTGACATATGCTTCTACGTTGTCACATTTTCTGTATTCTTTTTATTTTCTGTTTATGATATTGATTTTCAGGGGAGCCAAAGATTCTGAATTGGGCATGAAATCTTAGGATATTAGCTTGGGCACGTTTGGTCTGTATTCAAAATCTCGTGATAACTTCAGGTCCATCTCCAGCAGGACCTTTATCTTTAGCTTTACCTGATGATGTTCCACAGTCTACCTTCACCATGAAGATTAATGCATCTTTCTTCTCAGTTGAGACTCTAGCAAGAACTAATAAACAATCATCAATCCAAGTATTCATTTTCTAAACTTTCAAAGTAATAATGACCAAGACAATTCATGGTAGATATATAGATTCACTATATTTCCCCGTTGAAACAAGCCTCTGTTGAGTTTCCGTCACAATGCTCTATAAATTTTGTCAAATAAACAAACAATTAGACAACGACAATATTCTTGATGATCACGATTATAAACAAATGAATTATTTATTTATTTGCATATCTATAAGATACTTACATAGTAGATGACACTGAATGATTTGTATGATTTCTAGAGGTCGCAATTTCAGCCCATTAACTTGTCAACGGATCATTTTGAGTTGTGTTTTATCTCAAACAAGCCAAACTTAAGGAAATTAGCTAAAAGGGGAACAGGTCAAATAGGTCAAACTGATTGAAAGATGTTTAGGGTGTAGTAATTTCACTACTTGTTCGATGAACTCGACTCTATTGCAACACAGGTTTGAAGAGTCGATGAAATTTTCACGGAGGAGTGTGAGTGACTCTGAGATTCGCAAATACCAAGCCTTTGCTCAAACACTGCAACAATCTAGGGGGATTGGCGCCGAGTTCAGGTTCTTAGAGCCGAGTGGCCGTGCCCCAACTGGTGGAGCTGATGATGATGCCCTTTATAATGAGGCTTACAATAAAACTGTACTATATCTTGTACTATTTCTAGAAATAAAGGTTCCTAGTTATTATGTAATATATGTCAAGCTATACGACTCGATAAAAAACACAGCGCTTTGTGGGTGGCACCCCATGCTTATCCTTCTATCTTCTTTCTATTTTCTAATAAGTGACGTGAGGAGGTCTAACTCTTCCATTTCTCGTGTTTCGTGGTTGTTTGTGCTGTGTCCAGGATTTGCCCGAATTATGAAGACTCTCGTGCTCGTAGTTTTGTCTTTTCTCCACTCGAGTCTCATCCTTCGATGCTTTTATAGGAAATCCGATATCCTAATTCTTATCGACTAACGTTTATCTATTTGGCATAATTAATAAACGGCCTTAGATTTGCGTAGGATGACCCTTACCTTAAAACATTGAGGACAATATTTAACTTTAGTATGTGGGGGAATCTTTCGATTCGATTTTTGCCTTGCACTTTGCCGTGAACTCTCGCAACCCCGTTTTTCCTCAAAAAAAAGAAAAAAAAAAAAAAAAAAAAAGAGAAGAGAAAATATAAAAATTTTTGCAAAAATATAATAAGTGTTTTGACACATTGTTGACTTTCCGCTGGTGAGAGTAGGAATAAAATTTTGACTTGACCGGGCGTGTTGAGCCCTAGCTTGTCCCCTTAACTTATATAATCAATAAGCTTTTGCTAGTCTTTTATACAAGGAGCTATAAAACGCGAATTCTTTTTAAGAGTTTGCAAGTTCCCATAATTGACTTTATATATGCATGGCTTGATTATCCGGCTAAGCATTCCCGGATCTTATTACTTAAGATTTTAAATTTGCGAAGAACGAGAAATGATAGAGTTATTTATAAGTTAGATTGCTAAACGTGTAGTAGTTGGATCTCTTTAGAGCTCATCAAAGTTAATTGTGACTTTTTGTTCCCATCAGCTTGTTTCACCCAATAATAGTAATCTAGGAATAATTAAAGGTACACGGTTTTGGCGATGATTAGTTTTTAGTTCTTGTCAAAAGAATCCTTGCTTATGAAAGTTGGGTACTGTTAGGAATATGAATATTCAGCAGAAGACTCGGTCACCCCGAGTACTTATTAGATCATCATAGCTCATAAGATTATCAGTAATATTATTAGTAGCTTAGTTATTAATTACTATTGTGGAGTGGGTCGGGTCTTTACCCTCTGTCAGCTCGCTCCACAGTCCACTAGGGACATAATATGTAGTAGTATATATACCCCTTCCCACACAAGGGAAGGGTTGGACCTTTTCAATCTAATATTACACAAGTTACTTTCTCTCACTAAAAGGCTCCCACTTCTCTCTAGAACTTCCATCCATTCGATCCATAACAAGCCTCAAACTAGTGATTCATGCATTGTGAATACCCTACAATTGGTATCAAGAGCCATGGTTAGGTCCATGAGAGTTGGTATTCACGGATTTGTGTAGTTTGTGAGGTTTTTTATCTTGGGTCGATTTGTAGGTTTAAATTTTCTTTTGGTTCGGTTTGATTAGTGGCATAAATCTCATCTTGTACTTTGTCTAGAGATTAGAAGTTGTTTTATATTGTATTTGTGTAGTTCTTTAGATTTTTCTTGGTTAGATTTGTAGCTTTTTCTTAAGTTTTGGTTCGGTTTTATTAAGTAGCATAAATTTCATCTTTGTACTTTGTTTAGTGATTAGAAGTTGGTTTTCTTTGTACTTTCTAGCTTAAGAATAGTATTAGAGTGGTATTTAGTGTTTGGATTCACAGATCTAAGAACGGTGTGGTGATTTTGAGAAAATTCGTGGGTAGTAGTTGAGTTGTTCTTGGCAGCGGTTTGTCCATTTTGGTCGATTATTGGACTCGGTTTGTGTCAATTCTTGGACACGGTTTGTCCTTTTACTCGTTTAGGCAAAAGGACAAAAGGCAGTGAAAGTGACGTGCCTGGGAGTTTGTGTCGACTCGGTTTGTCCCTGCTGCGCGTACTCGGTTTGTCCCTGCTGTGCATACTCGTTTGTGTAGACTCGGTTTGTCTCTAAGAATTTACTCGGTTTGTGTAAATTTACTCGGTTTGTGTGTCTACTCGGTTTGTCCCAGCTACGTAGACTCGGTTTATCTCTAAGGATTTTACTCGGTTTGTACCTACTCGGTTTGTCCCAGCTTTGTGTAGACTCGGTTTGTGTAGACTCGGTTTGTCTCTAAGAATTTACTCGGTTTGTGTAAACTTACTCGGTTTGTGTGTCTACTCGGTTTGTCCCAGCTACGTAGACTCGGTTTGTCTCTAAGGATTTTACTCGGTTTGTACCTACTCGGTTTGTCCCAACTGTGTACTCGGTTTGTGTAGACTCGGTTTGTATAGACTCGGTTTGTCTCTGTGGAATCTACTCGGTTTGTATCTACTCGGTTTGTCTCTCAGACTTGTATGCGGTTTGTGTCTTGGTGATTTTAGAAATTCCCGCGAAAGATTCGATTTCTCGGTTAAATCACAAGATCAGTAAAATCCCGTAGTTACTATGGCTACCACATCAAGTACATCATCAGATGATATTCAAGCAGCAGGATCTGACACTCGTCCACCTATGCTAGATAGGACGGATTATGAGTCTTGGGCACAACGAATTAGACTTTACTGCTTGGGCAAAGATAATGGTGTTAACATTCTTAAGTCAATTGACGAAGGACCTTATCAGATGGGTACCACCAGAGACGTGGTTACAACTGGTGAAGATGGAACAGTACCTTGGGGCATCGACAGACCTAGGAACTACAATGATCTTAATGAAGAAGAAAAGAAGAGGTATGATGCCGATATTAGAGCCTCCAACATAGTTATTCAAGGTCTTCCAAAGGATGTGTACAAGCTCATCAATTTCAACACTGAAGCCAAAGCTGTGTGGGACAACGTTAAGATGCTGCTAGCAGGGTCAGAACTCACAAAGGAAGATCGTGAGTCACAGCTGTATGATGAGTTCGAGCATTTCAAAATGAACCCAGGAGAAAATATCACAGATTACTATGTGAGATTTCATAAGTTGGTGAATGATATGAGGATGATCAGAATGACTATGCCCAATATCCAACTTAACTCAAAGTTTGTGAACAACATGACTCCGGAATGGGACAGATTTGTTACTGCCGTCAAACTCAACAAAGGTTTAAGGGAGACTAACTATGAACAGCTGTATGCTTACCTGCAACAACATGAGAAGCATGCTGCCTATGATAGGGTGCTGAGAGAAAAGTTGAATCCTTCAACTGCAAATGACCCACTGGCATTCATGACAAACATACAACCAACAAACCAATCATCATCCAATCCAAGCTATCACCAACTTCACTCACAAGTACCTGCTATGAGTTCACAACTTGACTCAGGCTACTCTCAGACCGACAAAATGATTGACAACCTCACCAATCAAGTATCTCTACTGGTTCAACAGTTTCAAGCATCACTCCCTCAGACCAATAATCAGTTAAGGAATTCTTCCAACCCACGCAATCTAGCAATGGTGGAGGACGGGAAAATTGTGGTCCAGAATGTGCAAGGGAGAGCTGGTAGAAACATGGGTCGAGGTTATGTGCAGAACAGAGCAGGGAATGCCAATCAGGGGCAAGGGAAACAGATCAAGTGTTATAATTGTGGGGGGCTTGGACACATTGCTAGAAACTGCAATCAACCTAAACGTCCTCAGAACTCAGATTACTTCAAAGACAAGATGCTGTTAATGCAAGCTCAAGAAAATGGTGCTGTATTGGATGAGGAAGAGTTATTGTTCTTGGCAGGAGATGGAGGAAATACTTTTGATGAAGATGTGGATGAGAAACCTGTTCAGGATCTGGCACTTAATGATCCTAACATCTTCAAGGCAGATGACTGTGATGCATTTGACTCTGATGTGGATGATGAACCTACTGCTCAAACAATCTTCATGGCTAACTTGTCTTCCCTGGCCTCATCTCGTCAAGCTGGTTCTTCTAATGCATCCGTGATTTCTGAGGTACTAAAAATTTATGACACATATAATATTGTCGAGGGACATCAGATTCCCGAAGAAGTACATCAGGCAGTTGTTTCTGACTCAAGTGATGTTGATATGGAAAATAGCAATATTGTCTCATATGAACAGTATTTGAATAGCAACAACTCGCTTGATGTACCAAATGGTGAATCCTTTGTCAATAATGATGTGTGTGCTATGAGTAATGTATGTGCCTTAGATAATGCGAGTAATGTAGATAATGCATGTGTGTACCATGAGAACCAATTGCCTGTCCCTGATAATAACTTGATCACTAGACTTAACATCTATAAAGAACAAGTTGCTATGTATGAACAGCGTGCTAAGTTTGAGCTTAATGATCGTGAGCAGAAATTAGAAGGTCAAATGAGTACACTTATTAAAGAGTCTAGAGTGCGAGAAGAAACATTAAAATTAGAGTTAAGTTCTTTGAAAAGTCAGCTAGAACAGTCTGTCAAACAAAAACAGGAAGCACAAAAGTGTGTAACAACACTTAAGCAAGAATTCAAACAAAAAGAAACAACTCTTTTAAATGATTTCTCTAAACTCAAGACGTTAAAAAATAAGCTTGAAGATAAGTTGTACACACAAAATCAAACCATACAAACTGCTCAAATGATTCATAAGCACAGAAAGTTGAGTGATAAGCATAGTAAAATCATGATAGGTGAACCAAAGTCAACCATCCTTAGGGGTATGCAAGTACTTCAACCAGCCCTATATGATGGTAATGTGATGATTAAGCCTATTCATGACCAACCTGAGCATATCTACACTGATGAAGAGGATGAGTTAAGTGAGAAAACGAAAGAAAAAATGAATGAGAAAATGAGGGATCCCGAGTGCATAGCCAAACGAATAATAATCAAACCCCATGATTATTATGAGGAAAATCGTTTGACTGTGTTTGCTCCTCAAAAGAAGTTAACACCTGAACAGATATTTTGGAAACAAGATAGTGAAAAACTTAAGGAAGATAAACTTAAGGCCAACACCCCCCTCATTCGAAAAGTTGCGTCCATAACGGTGTATCCTCCCAATACACCTAGGAATCTGGTGCCTTTGTCTCTTCCCACTGAATGCAAAACCTTTATTAGCTTATATGTGCTTTGGCAACTGTTTGCTGATTTTGATAAAACATGTAAGAAGAGAATCACACCAACCGGCATTACTGAGGGGGAAAGGTGTTTTGAACATGCAAAAAGGTGTTACTTAACTGAGGTCATGCCATTCTTTAAACTACTTAAAGAACATTTTGAAGGGTTGCAAACTGCCCTTAAAGCCGAAATAAAAGAAATGGAAGTAGTGTTTAAAGACATGGAAAATGAGGTGAATGAATATGCAATAGAACTTAAGAGTCGTGAGATTGAAAGAAAAAACATACTCATCACTAATGACAACTTGATTGCTAAATGTATTGCACAAGATGTATTTTACACTGTCACTGATTCTGCATTGTCTGCTTGTCAATTTAATGAGTATGCTATTGCGTTAAATGTCACCCAGAATTGTGTTGTTGAGCTTGAGGGGGAGAATTTGAAATTGCTTGAAAAAATTCAAAATGATGACCATGATAACATGGTTAAACGTTTTTCAAAACTAGAAGTTGATTATCTGAATTTGCAACTCAAACATCAACACTTAGAAGAAAAATGCAAAATATCAAATGTCAAGACATCCTCGGATGCTCCTGAGTTTGATACTTATTTTGAATTAAGCAAACGTGATGAGACAATTCAAGCTCACACGAACACGATTCGACTGCTGAGGGCCCAAATTGCCCAATTGAAATCCAACAAGTGTGAAGTATATGGCACCAATAAACCTTCGTCTTCAGATTCTCAGAATTTTCAATATCAAAACACCATAAATAAGTTACATTATGAAAATGAGTGTTATCGAGAAGAAAATTCAAAGGTTAAACAACATTTCAAAGAGTTATATGATTCTATTAAAGTTACAAGAAGCAATCATAATGATCAAATAACCTCTTTGACAAATGAAATTGAGAATCTTAAGGCTCGGGTGAAAGGTAAAATGCCATGCACCACTTGTAATTGTGATACACCAAAGGCTACTGATTGTAAAAAGTATGATGTTGATGTTGGGCGTATTCCGTTTAAGCTTAGAAATAACAGCCTTGCCCATCAAACATATCTAGATCATCTTAGAGAAGGTCTTGACACACTTCTTGAGGTAGTTGAAGAGGATAGGAATGATAAGCCACTTGATCAAGCAGTTGTCTATGCATGCAAACTCACGAAAAGGATTCAGGAAAACTTAGAATATGCCATAGGCTCAATTCCTAAGTTTAGAGGCCATAGAGATAGATCTGTTGCATCATCATCCAATGTTGTGAACAAGTATGTAGCCTTTGACCTACCACCCAAAACATCAGAACCCAACACATCATTATCAGGAAGGCATGTGACAGAAAAACAAACTAATGTTACCTTCGATGCTTCTACAGGAGTAAAAAGTGACACCCAAGCTAGCGGGTCAAGGTCTAGAGGAAATGAAAGAAAGGATATGACTGCGCCAGCTAAGAATGATCACTTGAAGAATGTAGAAGCCCAACCTAGGAACAATAAGTTTACAATGAGTAGGATGAATCGTGTTGATTCTAGTATCAAAAGTACTGTAATTAATTCGAATTCTAATGCTATCTGTAAAACTTGCGACAATTGTTTAATTTCTGCTAATCATGATGAATGTGTTGTGTCTTTCCTGATGTCTTCTGCATCATCCCATGTTAAGAATGGTAGGATATCTGAAGCATGCAAAAAGGTTTGGAAAGCTACAGGAAAAACATTTGCTAGCGTAGGCTATCAATGGAGACCCACTGGAAGGAAATTCAATTTAGGAAAACAGTGCACGTTACCTAAAATGAATAAGCATAAAATTGTAAAAGTTAAGGAATGGAGACCCACTGGAAGGAAATTCAATTTAGGAAAATAGAGACCATTACCTAAAATGAATATGCATAAAATTGGGAAGAATAAGGAATGGAGACCAACTGGTAGAATCTTGCCTTTAGAATCACAATGCCTTCCATCTAGGTCTTGTCCTGTCTCAAGTTCTGTCTCCACAGTAAAGATAGTAGCATCTGTGAAATCTGTGGTTCCTGAATATGTGTGTGCTGACCAAATGGACCCCAATTGCACTTGGGGATCCACATTTTTCAGTTATCCATTGTTGTCTGGTTTCAAATGCAGGTCGTACAAATCGTCCTGTGGTATTTGGACTCAGGCTGCTCAAAACATATGACTGGAGATCGCTCACGGCTCAAGAACTTCGTGAAAAAGTTTATCGGGACAGTTAGATTTGGGAACGACCACTTTGGTGCTATTATGGGTTATGGAGATTATGTGTTTGGTAATAGTGTAATCTCAAGGGTATATTATGTGGAAGGACTAGGACACAATCTGTTTTCTGTGGGTCAATTTTGTGATTCAGATCTGGAAGTGGCTTTCAGAAAGCATACATGTTTCGTCAGAGAATTGGATGGTTTAGATCTCCTCAAAGGCAGTCGGGGCACCAATCTATACACCATCTCAATTGAAGAAATGTTGAAGTCCTCTCCAATATGCTTGCTTTCTAAAGCCTCTAAAACAAAATCATGGCTGTGGCATCGTCGTTTGAACCACTTGAACTTCGGTACCATAAATAATCTTTCCCGTAAAGATCTTGTTAGAGGGATGCCCAGACTGAAATATGAGAAAGATCATCTCTGCTCTGCATGTCAACTGGGTAAAAGCAAGAAACAAACCCACAAGCCTAAAACTGTCAACACCAACTTGGAAGTTCTTCACACCCTCCACATGGACTTGTGCGGTCCAATGAGAATACAAACCATAAATGGAAAGAAGTATGTTCTGGTGATAGTAGATGATTATTCTCGGTTCACATGGGTAAAGTTTTTGAGAACCAAGGACGAAACTCCAGAGGTTATCATTAAACTGATAAAACAGCTGCAAGTAAGGCTAGATAAAACTGTCAGAATCATCCGCACAGATAATGGTACTGAGTTTGTTAACCAACAACTCCGTAATTTCTATGAAAGTATTGGCATCACGCATCAGAAAAGTATCCCTCGCACGCCTCAACAGAACGGGGTGGTTGAACGAAGGAACCGTACTCTGGTGGAGGCTGCAAGAACCATGCTTATATTTTCAAAGACACCGATGTTTCTCTGGGCAGAAGTTATTGCAACAGCATGTTACACTCAAAACCGATCCCTAATTTATCCGGTTCATGAGAAGACTCCCTTCGAGTTAATTCATAACAAGAAACCAGATCTTTCCTTTCTGCGTGTGTTTGGTGCTCTTTGCTATCCAACTAACGATAGTCAAGACTTGGGAAAATTAAGAGCTAAAGCAGATATAGGTATTTTCGTTGGATACGCACCAGACAGTAAAGGGTATCGAATCTACAATAAAAGGACCCGTAAAATCATGGAAACCATTCATGTTACGTTCGATGAGCTGAGTGAGCTACCTGTTTCAGGACAAATCAGTTCTGGACCCGATCTTCACCTTTTGTCTCCTGGACCCATTAGTTCAGGACTTGTACAGAATTCCACGCCTGCAGATTCTTATGTGCCACCTACATGTGAGGAGTTGAAGAAGTTATTCGATCCCATGTTTGATGAATACTTTGAGCCAACAAATGGAACCATCCCGAGTGAATCAGCTGTAATTCCTATAGATGAGGTTCAAGCCCCACAAGATTCAGAAGGACCTGCAGCTTCAGTATCAGTCAGTCACAATGCTCCTGCTGCCAGTCAATCGCCTTCGTCATCAAACACTCAAACTTCTCCAGTAATGCAAGAATCTTCAGATAATAACTCTTTGGAAGTTAATCCTTTTGCTCCTGTTGAAGAGGCTCCTTTTGAAAATATATTTGCTCCTGAACATTCATCAGACACATCCTTACTTGAAGATCACAGCACTGCTTCGTCTGTTCACAACCATCAACCTCACGACCATCTCAGGAAATGGACCAGTGATCATCCAATCGTCAACATCATAGGCAATCCCTCACGTCCAGTATCCACTCGTAATCAACTAGCCACTGATGCACTATGGTGCTCCTTCAATTCCGTACTGTCTAAAGTTGAACCAAAAGATGCCAAAGAAGCAATGACTAAAGATTGCTGGTTCCAGGCTATGCAGGATGAAATCCATGAATTTGATCGACTTGAAGTATGGGAATTAGTGCCTCCTCCTGAGCGTGCAATGATCATTGCTTTAAAGTGGATCTTCAAAGTGAAGCTTGACGAGTATGGTGATGTCTTAAAGAACAAGGCACGGCTAGTTGCTAAAGGGTTTAGACAAGAAGAGGGCATTGATTTTGAAGAATCGTTTGCTCCGGTTGCTAGAATTGAAGCTATAAGAATCTTCCTAGCTAATGCGGCTAGTCATAATATGATAGTCTACCAGATGGATGTCAAAACGGCATTCTTGAATGGTGACTTAAAGGAAGAAGTTTACGTGAGTCAACCTGAAGGATTCGTGGATGCTGAACACCCTACTCATGTTTACCGCTTGAAGAAGGCTCTTTATGGGCTAAAACAGGCGCCAAGGGCATGGTACGATACATTGTCCAAGTTCCTCCTAGCAAACAGATTCTCCAAGGGTGTTGTTGATCCTACACTATTCACCAGGAAGTCAAGAAACCATCTACTGCTAGTTCAGATATATGTAGATGATATCATCTTTGCTTCAACAGATCCTAGTGAATGTGATAGTTTTTCAAAGGAGATGAATTCCAAGTTCCAAATGTCCATGATGGGACAAATGTCATTCTTCTTAGGATTACAAGTTTCTCAAAGTCCCGGAGGCATATTCATTAATCAATCCAAATACGCCAACGAGATCTTGAAAAAGTTTGGATTCTATTCAAGTGAACCTGTTGACACTCCCATGGTTGATAGAACGAAGCTGGATGAAGATCCTTCAGGGATTCCAGTTGATATCACACAGTATCGAAGCATGATTAGATCTTTGATGTACATCACGGCTAGCAGACCAGATCTTCTGTTTGCTGTGTGTATGTGTGCTCGGTATCAATCCAGACCAACCAAGAAGCATGTTGAAGCAGTGAAAAGGATCTTCCGATATCTTCAAGGCACGGTTCATATGGGTCTCTGGTATCCTAAGGACACTGCAATGGAGTTAACGGCATACGCAGATGCTGATCATGCGGGATGTCAAGACACTCGTCGAAGTACTTCAGGAGGAGCTCAATTTTTAGGGGAAAAGTTGGTTAGTTGGTCTTCTAAGAAGCAGATGAGTACTTCCATATCATCTACTGAAGCTGAGTACATTGCTATGTCTGCTTGCTGTGCACAAATCCTTTGGATGCGATCACAGCTTTCGGACTATGGATTCTCATACAACAAAATTCCCCTATATTGTGACAACAAAAGCGCCATTGCTCTTTGTTGTAACAATGTTCAGCACTCCAGGTCAAAACACATCGACATCAGGCATCACTTCATCAGGGAACAAGTGGAAAAAGGAATTGTGGAACTATACTTCGTGAGGACAGAGTTTCAGTTAGCTGACATCTTTACCAAGGCCCTCCCAAGAGAAAGGTTTCAGTTTATTCTCCCACGCCTCGGCATGAAAAGCATGACTCCTGAAACCCTCAAGTGTCTTCAGGAAGAAAAGGAGGAGTAAAGGATTGTCTTCTCATATCCTTGTACATAGTTGTATATATCTTAAATCAAAAAGAAAAATACAAAAATATAAAACCTATAAAAAACCATAAAAATCGAAAAAAATCAGAAAATACCAAAAATAGTTCTACCTAGGCATGTCTTCTGTTTATCGATAACATTTACGTATCTAGAAATGTCATTCAACAATGGAACGGATTCTTAAATGAAGCTCGAGCAGAAGTTATACTAATCAGTTAAAACATGTCTTAATGGCTTGCAGTTACTTCATACTGCAACCCGCACTGTACAATGGGGAAAGCATGTCGCCAAAAAGACAGCTGTTCCTCCAACCGGGTGATGTTCACCTGGGCATGGATTACTTTATATCCATGTTTCCCCGACTTGATGTACGCTTCAGTGCGTCATTTCGTGTATTAGAAGAGAAGTCTTCTTTACATCAGACTCTTTATCTTGTTTGATTCTTCAAGAGAGTCTTGATGTTACACAAGGTGGTCAATTGACTTAAATTTTCAAATTTCTGACACCTTACCAAATTTGTGCAACATCAGCAGTGACACTCTCTCGTTGTTTCAGGGGGAGCATAGTATGCTCCTAAATCAGAATACATTTAAACCTGACCACATTTTCTCCCAAATTTTTCTAAACGTATTTAAATCAATTGGGATCACAAATCTCAAATGGTTTGAAATTTTTGATCGGGGGAGAGAATGTGATTTAAATATGAAATCTGATGAAAATGTGATGTTTTTGACTTAAGTGTAAGCTCTCCCGTATGTGCTAAACCATTTTGCATATCAAGGCACATATTGAGGGGGAGCAAAATGTTTTGGTCATAAAAGCAAGCTCCTCCATATGTACGAAAATCTTTCTTATATCAATGCATATATTGAGGGGGAGCAAATGGTTTTACAAAACAATGGATTATGGCATCTTGTGTGAACAAGGCTCAGACTTCACCAAAGAATTGACGAAACTTGAATTGTCATCAATCGAAAGGATATGTCTTGGCCGGGTAATAATTTCAAGCTGGTCTAACCAGTGATGTAAGCGTGTCTCGAAAAAGATGTATCTGAGTAGAGTGTACCGTTTCGAGAAACTTTCTATGGACTTGACCAGGACGGGTAATAATTTCAAGCTGGTCTAACCAGTGATGTAAGCGTGTCTCGAATCGGTCATGTTCACTGAAAGTGGATCAATTCAAAATGTGCAAGCTCTACCTAACATGTGCAAATTTATAAAACTATCACTCGAGCACATGTTGAGGGGGAGCATTTGAAAAATATAAAACTCTCAAGTGTTTGCAAAAATGTGTTTCAGAATCATGAACACTTTGAGAGATTTTTTCAAAGATTTGGTTTATGGCAATCGTGGAAGTATACCAAAGACCGACCATTTTAATTAATGCATGGAGTTATAAGGATGGTTAGGTCAGGCTCGAGTTCCCACGATCCCGCCAGAGCCGGAGGGATCTACCCAGGGACAATCCACTAGTTAGTGTAGAAGTCCTTAGGTATGATTAAAAAGGAGAAAAGTGAATGAGGGAATAGTGCCGACTGAGATGGAGCTAATACTGGAACAAACCCAACAAGGTGTTAGTTATGAAGTCTCGGTAAGCACTGAAGGGGTTGAAGAATGAAAAAGAATTGTAAAGAGAAAGGGTGAAAAGAAATAGCCCTCCTTACAACTTAGGCAGAAACCGGGTCAATACATATGCTGTCAGAATCACTTAGTTGATTGCTGGCATTGAAGACAAAGTATCATGGACCCAGTGATACGCTGCACAACCCTCCCTAGCCACTCAAGGTCCCTCAAAGGATTCTTGTTTCAATTGTCACGGAGTTCAATACATTCCTATCATCTCTCTCACTCCGAGTTAGATGATATTGAAAAGGTGGCAGTTCTCTCCAGCCTCCGATCACCAAATCAAAACGCACAATTGAGTCTAGAGCCACGAGATACATAATAAGATCTCATAGGGACACGAATCATTTCTACACTGGTTGTTCAACATTAAGGACGCCAGTTGTAATCTCATGAGTCCTACGCAGATCTTAGCAATCTGCCAGAACATTTATGAGAGAATTTACTTATGTAATTCTCAATGATTGAATGGAAATTCCTGCCAGGGTCAACATCAAGCAGCCCTGAAAGCAGGTCACTTCGGTAATTCCTCGTGGATTACGCTTAGTGGTCGCGGCGGTTTCAACCGGTCTACAGTCGTGGAGTGATCTCCAGCGACTCACCTAATCGCTGATTTACTACGGTAAAATCTTAAAAAGCTCTCTGTGAGTTTTCGATTAGGAACGGTCTTGGTAAGGATTAGAGATACTTTTCACAATATGCTGTTGACTATCTCGAAGTCCAAACTTGTAAGTACCGGTCGAATTATTGCTAACTGTCGTATGCAGGAACTTCTGGCGATTGTAGCAGTGGAATGCTGTAGCTGGTTGCTGTTGTAGCTGGTTGCAGAAAAGATGCCAATCCATCACCACATGTTCACACTACATCATCATCAAAGAAGTCATGATCACCCTAAAAGACCTTCAACACAGCTTCTGCTAACTCTGATGCTGAAGATCATGACCCCATATCGTGTGAGCATGTCGGCTCTAAGTATATTTCATCACATGGAGTATTACTACTGAAAGATGACCTGGAGACTCAAGTGGGATGATACGTTCAGAGATTATTCAAAGTTCATCCAAGACAAAAGAGAAGTCATCTTCAGATCACTGACGTTTGCACAGCAATCTATGACATTGAAGATTCAATGAGTACGAGCTATGATGTTAAGATCCAAGGAAGAAGTGCTGAATTTCAGAACATTACTTCTGGGGTGACCTCCCTTAGGGGGAGATTGTTAGGAATATGAATATTCAGCAGAAGACTCGGTCACCCCGAGTACTTATTAGATCATCATAGCTCATAAGATTATCAGTAATATTATTAGTAGCTTAGTTATTAATTACTATTGTGGAGTGGGTCGGGTATTTACCCTCTGTCAGCTCGCTCCACAGTCCACTAGGGACATAATATGTAGTAGTATATATACCTTCATATTCCTAACAATCTCCCCCTAAGGGAGGTCACCCCAGAAGTAATGTTCTGAAATTCAGCACTTCTTCCTTGGATCTTAACATCATAGCTCGTACTCATTGAATCTTCAATGTCATAGATTGCTGTGCAAACGTCAGTGATCTGAAGATGACTTCTCTTTTGTCTTGGATGAACTTTGAATAATCTCTGAACGTATCATCCCACTTGAGTCTCCAGGTCATCTTTCAGTAGTAATACTCCATGTGATGAAATATACTTAGAGCCGACATGCTCACACGATATGGGGTCATGATCTTCAGCATCAGAGTTAGCAGAAGCTGTGTTGAAGGTCTTTTAGGGTGATCAAAAGATCACTGCTAAAGGCACAAAGATACAAGACGTTGAAGAATCGAAGACTACGAGCTATGAAGTCAAGATCAAAAGATAAAATGCTAGAATTCAAGTTATTATTTCCGGGGTGACCTCCCTTAGGGGGAGATTGTTAGGAATATAAATATTCATATGAAGGTTCGGTCACCCCGAGCATCTAATTAGCATTTATATAGCTCGTAGGCTTATATATATTAGTTTAGTATTATCAGTAATATTATTAGTAGCTTAGTTATTAATTACTATTGTGGAGTGGGTCGGGTCTTTACCCTCTGTCAGCTCGCTCCACAGTCCACTAGGGACATAATATGTAGTAGTATATATACCCCTTCCCACACAAGGGAAGGGTTGGACCTTTTCAATCTAATATTACACAAGTTACTTTCTCTCACTAAAAGGCTCCCACTTCTCTCTAGAACTTCCATCCATTCGATCCATAACAAGCCTCTAACTAGTGATTCATGCATTGTGAATACCCTACAATTAGTATCAAGAGCCATGGTTAGGTCCATGAGAGTTGGTATTCACGAATTTGTGTAGTTTGTGAGGTGTTTTTATTTTTGGGTCGATTTGGAGTTTTCAAGATTTTTCTTTTCGGTTTGATTAGTAGCATACGCTTCATTTTGTGTTTTTGTTTAGTGATTAGAGGTTGTTTTATATTGTATTTGTGTAGTTCTTTAGATTTTTCTTGGTTAGATTTGTAGTTTTTTTTAAGTTTTGGTTCGGTTTTATTAAGTAGCATAAATTTCATCTTTGTACTTTGTTTAGTGATTAGAAGTTGGTTTTCTTTGTACTTTCTAGCTTAAGAATAGTATTAGAGTGGTATTTAGTGTTTGGATTCACAGATCTAAGAACGGTGTGGTTATTTTGAGTAAATTCGTGGGTAGTAGTTGTATTGTTCTTGGCAGCGGTTTGTCTATTTTGGACGATTAGTGGACTCGGTTTGTGTCAATTCTTGGACACGGTTTGTCCTTTTACTCGTTTAGGCAAAAGGACAAAAGGCAGTGAAAGTGACGTGCCTGGGAGTTTGTGTCTACTCGGTTTGTCCCTGCTGCGCGTACTCGGTTTGTCCCTGCTGTGCATACTCGGTTTGTGTAGACTCGGTTTGTCTCTAAGAATTTACTCGGTTTGTGTAAATTTACTCGGTTTGTGTGTCTACTCGGTTTGTCCCAGCTACGTAAACTCGGTTTGTCTCTAAGGATTTTACTCGGTTTGTACCTACTCGGTTTGTCCCAGCTTTGTGTAGACTCGGTTTGTGTAGACTCGGTTTGTCTCCGAAGAATTTACTCGGTTTGTGTCTACTCGGTTTGTCTCAGCTACGTAGACTCGGTTTGTCTCTGTTGGATCTACTCGGTTTGTCTCTCAGACTTGTATGCGGTTTGTGTCTTGGTGATTTTAGAAATTCCCGCGAAAGATTCAATTTCTCGGTTAAATCACCAGATCTGTAAAATCCCGTGTTCACTATGACAACTAACTCAGACTCCCTTATTTCGGAGGTTCTCAAACTGTACGATGTTATCAAGGATCATGGGAACTATAATTTCACATCTATAACAGAAACAAATGATACTGATTCTGCTGGAACTAATGAGTCACATTCGCAGTCACACATGGATGAATGCCTTCAGGTTATGCAGTTGGCTAATGATATGAACAGTCAAGTGGCATGCTTCAGTTCACTTTTATCACACATTAAGGTTTTGTTTGGTAAATCTGAATACGTGATGGGGTACAAACGGGCTTTTGCTTCACTCTTTGGTCAGGAAATTGGTAATTTCACAGTCATAATGACATTATATCTGGATCAACTAGAACAAGAGCTGGTCAAGAAAGAATATTCTGAAGAGAAATCCAGAGCGGCTCTCAATGTGATCAACAATCAACTTCAAGTGTTCATCAACTCTCAATACACTATGGATTATCACTATGACTGCCAAGTGACTAAAGAGTGCTTTGCTAAATATACTGGGTCAGAAGTTGAAATGTACAAAACGACACTGCTACTGCTGATGAGGGATGTTCAGGAGTTCATTGAGGAAAAAGGTGAACTGGGTAGGAATGGTACTAAATCAGACAAGACGGATGATGGTGTCAATGCAGGAAGTGACTTCACAAGATGTGAGAAGGAATCCTACGAACCTGAAAAACACCAAGCACAGACCACTGTGGTACATCTGTCTCATCTAGATAATACTGTTTCTAATGTAAGCGTGCATGACAAGTCGTCGAATTCCTTGCCTACGGCTGAATCTTTCAAATCACCTGATATGATTGACAAAAGGGTTTATAATGAACTTTTAAAAGGATTTTCAAAACTTGAAAAACATTGTGTTGATCTTGAAATTTCAATGCAACAATTAAAAGAAAAGTTCCAAATTAACCTTCCATCAAAACATCCGGAATTACCCGACTTTCGGGAATTTTTCATGATAAATGAGTTGAAAGATCAGCTAGTGGCCAAGAACGCGACTATTAACATGTTAAGGACCAAACTAAGAGAATTGCAAGAAAAGGTCAATGATGATAAAACCTCACATGACGCAAACACTGTTGAGTTACAGGCTGAAAATGATCATCTTCAAGCACAAAACCTTAGGAAAAGTTTCTCATTAGCTTCTCGTAGGAACAACTTAAAGAAGTCGGCCAAGAACAGGGTGAATCCTAAGTCTGTCAAATCATCTGTCTTGGGAACACCTTCTCCAAGGTGTGCTCCCCAAGTTGGTGAGACTAAGAGTTTGGCTAAATCAGTTACCTCACAACCTAGACATAAGGGAAGATTAGCTAAGAGTCACTTTCAGGATAGGTCTCACATAACACCAACAAAGGAAGTTAATGTTCATGTCACTGCATCCTCTACTTTGACAAACAATCACCATAGGCCTGTAAAATTAATGAAGCACCCTAGGAAGCATAATAGATATGATGCTGAAAAACAAGAAATTTTCTCTCATAAAAACACTAAGGTGCCTCAGAGACAGAGCATATTTGGAACGTGCCTAAGATGGTTGCCAACTGGTAGAATCTTTAAGCAAGTTGGTCGTCAGTGGGTACCTACTGACACGGAAAATGCCTCTATGAATGTCTGCAAGAAATCACAGAAACAGGACCCCATAGTCACTAACCAATACATATGCAATCAAAATACTTATGATAGTGCAGGGAGATGGTTTCCGCGTGCAGCTACTCTCACAGAATGCATCATGAAGAAACTCAAGGTGTGGCTACCAAAGGGGAGATCAACTCCCAAAGAGGAGGTTAAGAAAACACACCTGTGATGCAAGGTGACAATGACTTTTGAACAACTCAGTTCAAAACTCGTACGGGTCTGATGAAATGATTCTCATGTATCCTTTTTCTTCTTGTGTATAGTTTCTCTTTGTTTATAGGTGCATGTGTATTGTGTATATAGTCATTTGAATAAGGAGAGACATGTCTTCTGGATATCGATAACATTTACGATCCTAGAAATGTCATTCAATAATGACACGGGGTTTTAAATGAAGCTCGAACAGAAGTTGTTCCTTATAAGTAAATCATGTCTCTAAGGTTTGCTATTACTTTAGATAGCAACCCGCGTTCCCAGGTGAAGGCAGATTGTCATCATAATGACAACTCATCTTCAAGGTGATGTTCACCTAAACATGGATTACTTCATATTCATGTTCATTCATATTTCTCACCAAGTAATAAATTGCTGCTCAAATCAATCAATGTCTACATTTCTATACAGAAGGTTAGTCATTGATTGAGGGGGAGAGCTACAGCAATTTAAACTTGTCTATGAGCTAAATCTATAGCAACTGTTTGGGCTATCACTATGTGTTTAGGAATTCTGTGAGTTTGAAAGCTGTGGATGCTGTTGAGTATAAGAATTCTGTGAGTTGAGGTTGAAAGCTGTGGATGCAGTAGAGTGTAAGAACTTTCTAGTGTCAGGATAGTCAGAGACCAAATGTGCCATTCAACTAAATTGAGAGAGTCAAGAGTTGGAATCTTAACTTGTCATCTAGGCGGTTTGTCTAAGTTAACAACGACAGGGACCAAAAGTGTCATTGGGTCAAAGTAGAGTGTTAGGTATAGATATTTAAGATCAAATCTCACTCGGTTTGTCCCTAATCACTTTCAACTAAATTGAGAGAGTCAAGAGTTGGAATCTTAACTTGTCATCTAGGCGGTTTGTCTAAGGTAACAACGACAGGGACCAAAAGTGTCATTGGGTCAAAGTAGAGTGTTAGGTATAGATATTTAAGATCAAATCTCACTCGGTTTGTCTTTAATCACTCTCTCTCTCTCCTCTTTATCAAACCGAACCATTTGGTCTCTATCTTAACCCTCGATCGTTAGTCCTAACCATCCATCAAGCTTTATCCTAGGTAATTAATGAATCATACGTCGCCTCAATCGATCATAGGTTTGTCTATTGTTATTTGTTTTGATTGATGGGAATCGTATATATTTGTGTAATTACTGTTATCGCATGCCTTGATTGCTTAGTTTTTTATGATATGATTAGAAATGTGGTGATTTATTGATCGATGTTTGACTCCATAAAGTCAAATCTGTTCTTGTGTCTAAGTGTAGTTAGGATAATCTTCGATTGGCATGTCTCTAGGGTTGTGTGCACTATTTTTGCTAACAAGTTGAGGAATCGATTAGTTTAAGAAGTTAGCTATTGTTTGATTGGATGCGATATGTCGATAGATGGTGATTCGGTTGTTGAGTGAGGATGGGTTAAGATAGGTTTGAGAGCCTTAAGGTCTCGCATAGCTCCCTGGTTATACATACAGTCTCCAAATGATGTGCGCTTTATCTATTTCGTGGGATCACATTCAACGATGTGGGTTGCATGTTATAGGTCGAGTACTTGCAATAGTATGTAAACTCTGTGTGAATTTATTGATGTGTTTGAGAAGTGATTAAGCATTTCTAGTGTAGTTGGTGAAATGTCTAAATTGTTGCGTTCAAATGTCATCAAGAGTGTATGTTTAGATGGTATAATATTCGATGCGGTTTGTCTGTTTGGTTATATGGCTGCCTGTATGTGTATCCACGGACTCGGTTTGTCCGTTTGCCACGGACTCGGTTTGTCTCACGGACTCGGTTTGTCTCACGGACTCGGTTTGTCTCACGGACTCGGTTTGTCCATGTGCTCACGGACTCGGTTTGTCCATGTGCTCACGGACTCGGTTTGTCCATGTGCTCGCGGACTCGGTTTGTCCATGTGCTCGCGGACTCGGTTTGTCCATGTGCTCGCGGACTCGGTTTGTCCATATGCTCGCTGGACTCGGTTTGTCCATGTGCTCGCTGACCTCGGTTTGTCCATGTGCTCGCTGACTCGGTTTGTCCATGTGCTCACGGACTCGGTTTGTCCATGTGCTCACGGACTCGGTTTGTCCATGTGCTCACGGACTCGGTTTGTCTATGTGCTCATGGACTCGATTTGTCTAAACACTCACAAACTCGGTTTGTATAATTGCTCATGAAGTCGGTTTGTCTGAATGATCTAGAATGCTGTTTGTTTATGTGATCATGGATGTTGTTTGTATACTTTGTCATGTGTAGTCATTAATGCGGTTTGTCCACATATTCACGATCTCATCTTGTCTATGTGCTTATAAACTCAATTTGTCTATATGCTCACATGTATACATTTAAGCTGTGCAGTTGTTTTTTAGTATGTGCTTGATGTATGATGCATATTTGAGTGCTACTTGATTTACTGTAGTTTCTTGCAATGTTCACATAGGCTATGTGCTAACCTTGAGGATTAACTCCCGTCTAACTAGTCTGGGCATACTGTCTTTTGTGAATGTGTGTCTGTAGATACAATGACTGATACTGAGATCACCACCTCTTCCGAGCCAAACCCCGAGGACTCAATACCTGTTCGCACAGATGAACAAATCCTTCCAAAGAACAACTGGATCCCTATTGGAAGGAGCAACTGTTATTTAGACGTGGCAAGACCTCAACCCAATCCTATTTACAAGATATCTGTTGATATCTTGAAGGAAACTACTTTCTTCAGGGCATTCACAGCATGTGCAACCGTTCCCTCTGTTTACATACAGCAGTTCTGGAATACGATTCAACTCAACACAGACACCGGAAATTATCATTGTCAGTTAGATGAACAATGGTATGACCTTACCAAAGACACCATCAGAGAGGCTCTTCAGATCTCACCTGTTGTCATTGATAAACCCTTCGCTCAACCTCCTACATCCGAGGCTCTCGTCCACTTCATTAATGATCTGGGTTATCCATCAACCGTCCTCAAGGTGTCAACAATCGTCACCAGTGAAATGTATCAACCATGGAGAACACTCGTCACCATCCTCAACCTATGTCTTACTGGGAAGACTTCAGCTTATGAAAAACCTAGGGCTCCCGTGCTTCAAATTCTATGGGGAATTGTCAAACGTTCCAACATAGATTTCGCTGAAAGGATCTGGGAAGAATTTATTCACTCCATTCACACTTTCTTAGAAGACAAAGTTAAACTGGAGTCTAATCTGGCCAGCAGGAAGAAAGTTAGAAAGATATTAATTCCTAGTATCAGATTCACAAAACTGATAATCCACCACCTCTACTCTCTCCACAAGTTCCATCCCAGAACTAATTCTCCTCTCCATTTGTCCTCTGAAGAATTTGTTTTGGGAAATCTCAAGTGGGCTGCTAAAGGGGCTGATCAAGAAGTATTTGGAAGACTTATTCCTGAGCTCCTTATCTCAGATAATATTCGTCAAGCCTCCTATTATAAGGATTATCTGAGCAAAATTGAGCAATATCAGAAGTCCCTCTCTGATAAGGTAAGAAGTGAAGCTGAAACCCCTGAACCAGAAACCCAGAAATCCATCAAACAAACCCAATCTAAATCGAAATCAAAGAAAAGAAAGGATGCACCCACAGAAGTTGAGGGATCTAAGAAGAAGAAAAAGATCAAAAGGAAGGCATCAAGCAAGAAGTTGAAATCCAAGAAAATCAAGGCGAAAGGTCAAAATGATGATGAAGAGATGGTGGGACCTGAACTAGGTCTAAGAGATGAAGAAGATCCGGATCTACTACAAGCCTTGGAGCTAAGTGCTAAAGAACACGCGGAATCTACAAAGAGTGCTACGAAGGGAGTTGTCCTTAGAGAACCTGTTGCTGAGAGCAGTAAGCCATTACCTGAAGTAGAGGGCAAAGGTAAAGGAGTAGCTACAGTGGTCCAAGCTGCAAAGACTCTTCTTACCATATCATCTCCGGCATCCAAGACAACTACACGATTTGAGCTCAGGAAACGTGATCAGGGATCATCTAGAGCACTCGATCTTTCTGAAGGACATCAAGAAGAATCACCAAGCTTAGAAGCTGCTCAAGATTCCAGTGATACAGAAAGCGATGAACAGTTGTACAAGGAAAAGAAGGTGGAGATGAAGATCACACATACAGAAGTAAAAGACCCACAAGATCAAAGTGAAAGTCATGAAGAGGAAGTTCATAAGGAAGCTGAGTCTGGTAATGTTATTAAAGAACAGAAGGAGGAGATGAAGGTCACACATACTGAAATTAAGAATCCACAAGTTCAAGGTGAGAGTCAAGATGAGAAAGTTCAGAAAGAAGCTGCGTCTGATAACATCATTATGGATACTCATGATCAGATAACAACAACCACTACAGAACCTCCACAAGAAATACAACATGAAGAATTCGTGGCTTCTACATACCCGGGGGTTCATGAGAATCTAAAAATGAAGGAGGATGAGCAATCTCACATGAATGAACCAACAGGGTCTACTGGCACTCTATCGTCTCTGAAGAACCTTGACACCGACTTCAACTATGGTGATCAATTCATTCTGGATAAAGCCAACGACAACACCACAGAGACTGACATACCACATGATGATAAGGAAGTGGAGTCAATGGTGTCTGTACCAATTAAACAAGACATGTCTGGTATTAGACCTTTGACAATTCCTGTGTCCACAATAGCAACCATCATAGTAGATCCCTCACCAGAAGCAACACCAGCAACACCCATCCCACCAGAAGTACCATCTAATTTAGCATCAAAACTAACTGCTGCTACAAAGCTCATTGATGACATGTCACTAAAGATGAAGAATTATGAGCAGAGACTACTTAATGTGGAAAAGCTTAATATAGAACAAAAGGTGGCTCAAGCTGTGAATGATCAGGTGGAAGAAGCAGTCAGATGGGCAATGGAAGCTCCTATGAAGACACGATTCAGAGATCTTCCTACTGCTGATATGAAATCAATCCTATATGACCGAATGTTTGAATGTGGTCAGTATCAAGGTCACGAAGATCATCAACGGCTTTATGAAGCATTGGAAAAATCGATGCATCGTGATAATCAGGATTTCCTTATGGCTGAGCTTGAAGAACAACGGAAGAAGAAGAAAAGGAGACAAGATAAACCCGGAACACCCCCTGGCTCTCCACCACATCCTCCTCCACCCCCTCCACCTAGTGGTGGATCTGGAGCAGCAAAGATGTCAGGAGCTTCAGAATCCACCCAAGCTCAAGCTCATCATCGTCCAACTGAATCTTCTGGTGGTAAAGATCAAACCACTACCTCTTCTGGCCCAAGCACATCTAAGGGTGTTTCAAAGGCAGGATCGCTTGCATGGACCACAGTTGATGACAGATACAAGCCCTCGTTCTCGCCAGTTCCTGAAGATTTTGTCATGAATGAGGAATCGGTTGCAGATGATTTGTCTACTCAAACTGATGAAGAAGATGTCTCTGCAAACACCAATATCCCAACAGTTGATCCTAATCAAAAATGGTGGTTGGAATTCTTACGCACAGACACATCGGATGACTCTAACCCCACCAGTAAACGATTCACCAAGGAAGACAGGGAATCTTGGGTGAAACCTGTATCTGAAGAAGAACGAGAACCAGTTCCTGAAACAGATTGGTCTATTCCATCATCAGACACAAGTGTTCCCAAAAACAATTGGGCAGCTGCCATTGCATCACAACACAACCCACCTCCAGAGAACTCACTGCTGGCGAAAACAAAAGACATGGGGGCATTCATTAGTTGGTTCTGTAAGAAGAAAGGCATCACAAATCTCACTCCCCAAGATTTGGAAGGTCCTGCATATGAAATCGTCAAAGTGTTTCATCCTGATGTGATTCATCTCCAATATCAAATGGAAGAATGTCACAGACTATTTACTGATCAAGTTGATGACCGGATCCTTTCCTACGACGTCAACCAACCTCTTCCCTTTGATGGTCCACCAGGTCAGAAGAACATTCAAGCAGATCTCTTCTTTAACAACGATCTGAATTATCTCCGGTTTGGGAATAATGGTGATCGTCAGGCATTATCCATTTCCAAGATGAAGGCGGCTTACTACCCTGACGTTGGGCTAGAACAAATGGTGCCTGATCAAGTATGGTCAGATGAAGAATACAAGTTTGAAATTACTGCATCTTATGGGATCACACATTGGTGGTTCCACAAGAAACGATTTTACATTGAAAGGCACGCAGGAGAGGGAAGTCGTCGGGTTATACGCTCACATCTAAGAATCTTAAGTGTCATCAAAATTGATATTCACCCAATGTATGGGTATGAGTATCTTAAAAGGATAGTGCTTCGTCGTGTTGATCAGAAGGAGTATATCATTTCTGAAAGCGACTTCAAATATCTATCTCCGAGTGACTTCGAGGATCTCTTCCTTCTGAATCTTCAAGGGCACCTGAATCATCTTCCACCTCGCGACAAGAAGGCGCTTGCTGCTGCTGTGAACTTATGGATCCGGGGTCTTGTTATCAGGCAAAGGGTGAGTGATTTTCAACTAGGGATCGAGAGCTATCAGACCAAACTCAATCTCACTAAACCATATTGGGAACGTGAGGGTCTCGAGTACATTCACGATTTTAAAGTAATCGAATCTCCAAGAGCTGTCAAGTTCACTGACCCGCATGGGACTCCTATGATGATGCAATTCAGTGAGATTCATAAATTCAGCGATGGTACCCTGAGGATGATCGATGAAGCACTCGATTTCAGGATTAAAGACTTCAAGCTAAATCCTTACAACCCACAATTGAAGACTCAGTTCTGGACTGATCTGGATGTACAAAGGAGCAAAGAGTTTATGAAAGCCATAGAGCGTAGACTGAAAACAAGAAGGATCTTTCGCAACCTGGAAAGCTTCGTTGGGGGTAGAGTTCGTGAAGGAGATTACAGACTGATGGAAAGAACGACATGAGCTGATTCGCTTCATAAGTGGTCTTTGTAGTGATCTTATTCTTTTGTTGGGCACTTGTAATTTTACAATGTACTTTCCTCGAATCTTGTAATACTCTATGTGTGTTCTGTGTATAATAAGCAGTGAATCTCCCTCTGTAATTAAGGGGGGGCTTAGTATGTTCCATCATCAAAATATATTTAATCGGACACATTTTCTCCCACATTTTCTAACTTATTTAAATCAATTGGGATCACAAATCTCAAAAGGTTTGAAATTTTTGATCGGGGGAGAGAATGTGATTTAAATATGAAACCTAATGAAAATGTGATGTTTTTGACTTAAGTGTAAGCTCTCCCGTATGTGCTAAACCATTTTGCATATCAAGGCACATATTGAGGGGGAGCAAAATGTTTTGGTCATAAAAGCAAGCTCCTCCATATGTACGAAAATCTTTCTTATATCAATGCATATATTGAGGGGGAGCAAATGGTTTTACAAAACAATGGATTATGGCATCTTGTGTGAACAAGGCTCAGACTTCACCAAAGAATTGACGAAACTTGAATTGTCATCAATCGAAAGGATATGTCTTGGCCGGGTAATAATTTCAAGCTGGCCTAACCAGTGATGTAAGCGTGTCTCGAAAAAGATGTATCTGAGTAGAGTGTACCGTTTCGAGAAACTTTCTATGGACTTAGGAATATGAATATTCAGCAGAAGACTCGGTCACCCCGAGTACTTATTAGATCATCATAGCTCATAAGATTATCAGTAATATTATTAGTAGCTTAGTTATTAATTACTATTGTGGAGTGGGTCGGGTCTTTACCCTCTGTCAGCTCGCTCCACAGTCCACTAGGGACATAATATGTAGTAGTATATATACCCCTTCCCACACAAGGGAAGGGTTGGACCTTTTCAATCTAATATTACACAAGTTACTTTCTCTCACTAAAAGGCTCCCACTTCTCTCTAGAACTTCCATCCATTCGATCCATAACAAGCCTCTAACTAGTGATTCATGCATTGTGAATACCCTACAGGTACACATCAAGGTACTGCCAGTGTTACGGTGTAATAGGCAACTGATTCCTGATAGTACGTGCTATTGTCTCTATTGCTATAAAAGCTGTAGGACTCGGAATTTTGCAAATATATAATAAATAATAATAATAATCCAAAGCCGATAAAAGTTTTCTGTTTTCTGACGGTTCGCTCCCGTTGACTCATACTTCAAAAAGGCAGAGGAAAAATATCCAAGGTCAAAATAAGACTCCCGATTCTTGACGGTTCGCTCCCGTTGTCTAGGTTGTTGAAAAGGCCGAGGAATAATATGTGCTTAATAATGTTAAAAATGCCAAATTTCGACTCCGGGGATATCCTAATAAAAGCCTCTGTCTCTGGACTCGTAGATGAGTTGTTTCGGTCGTATATAAAAGGGATATCCTCAAAATCGTGTTAAATCAGAGACCTTGATGTGGACCTCATTTTTGTATGCAACGGTTTTTGAGGGAAGGATTTGAAACTACTTAGCGTCTAAACTTAGTGCCTTTATCGGACTAAAAACTTATCGAAACGAGAATATGAAGAAATTCATTTCTCAACAAAAATAAAATAAATAGAGGAAAAATAGGAATTTGGGAGCAAGAAGTAATACACAATTAGCTTCTATGGGTAGTGCTAGCATCTAACTTGTATATAACAATGATTTCGTTTTTAAGCTTAGTTTGGGGACTCGTGAAAAATCAGGGACGACGAATTTTATCCGTACGGTGACTTCTTTATGAGTTGTGTTTCCTACTCCATGATCCTAAAAGTTATTGTATAATAATGAAAGTCAACATACCGTCACATGAAAATGAGAAAAATACAAAAAAAAAAAAAAAAAAAAAAAAAAAAAGTAAATAAATTAGAAAATCGGGGTGTTTTTAGAACTTTGGATTTCTTAATCTCTTTTGAATATTTTGCTACTTTTCAAAGTTAGTAAAAAGAGGTTGGAAATTTTTGGTTTTGAAAATGTGAGTTGATGAAATTGCGTGAGGACACGGCAATATCTTAGTCTGGGGGATTTTGGTATGTGTTAAATTACACATACCTTTATTATAATAAAACGGACCAAAAAGACAAAAAACTAACCAAATATGTCAAATATGTTATTTTTTTTGTGTTTATGCATGTGCATGTACGGATATGTGAGAAATGGACAAAAATCATGAGAAAACGGCAAAAACGAGCACGAGATTTGGAAGAGTTTAAAAAGCCGAGGCTAGGGATGAATTTATCAAAGATTATGCTAAAATTGTCAAAATCTACCATGAAGAATCATCATATGTCACAAATGGCCCTTGGAATAATTTTACTGAGTTGGTCCTTGAACTTTGAGAGTTGGCAGAATTAATCCCTCAAAAATAAATCCATTTCAAGCCAAATCCTAAAAATAAAAACTAAACCAAAACCTTATACTCAACCCAAAATCCCAAGCCCATCACACAACTTCAGCCCACTCCCACTTACGTCAATCCGGATCCTCGTCAAACCCTTATAACCCGGTCGACCAAACCCCTTACACCAGTCAAACATCAATAAAAAAATACCAAAAAAAAACCAACCCGCCTTTTTCCCTTAACCTTCTACTGTTCACTATCTTCCCAAATGAGTTACCCTGCACCTCTTTTTCACAATAATGTTGTCCAATTTTTCACGTTTTTAGAAGAATTTAGGCCATTTACTTATAGTTTGTTTATTTTTAGAAATTTAGATTAATAGCTTTGTAATTCTGTTTTAAGTCTTGTAATTCACATTTGGTTAATGAAATTTTAGTTTTCCCTTTTATTCACCTTGTTCCAATTTACTTTAATCCTTTATTTACTATTACCAACCTGTTTTTAAGCTTCATTTACTATTTTCATAAGCTCATATAAGCTTGTTATAGCTTTTGTAAAAGTTAATTGGTTTTAATTCAGTCTTAATTTCAAAAGTCAAAAAAAGTCAAAAAAAGTCAAATAAGTTGTTGTGGATGATAAGCCAGTAAGGTAAGTGTTGGGAATTAAATATTCTGAAGTTAGAGTATTAGAATTTACTCTAAGTCAAAGGTACTGCTAGTTCATGATCAAGGTACTGCTAGTACATCAAGGTACTGCTAGAACAATAAGGTACTGCTAGTTCAAGTAGAAGGTACTGCTAGTAGAGAATGGTACTGCTGATCAATGAGTCATAGAGTTGCTACAAGGATAAGATCGAAGAAGATATTATTTGTATGAGTCACTCTTATGCAAAAATAATATCTAGATATATTCTCAGTCAACAAGTTGATGCATGTGCTTGCATTAATTCATTTGAACAACTTGTGAGATATAAACTTCCATACGCAAGCTCGACTTGATCTTTTGTAAGACAAGTGTTGATTAGACTTAAAGTAATATTGTAATAGATCTCTTGGACTATAAAAGAGATCTTAGATTAGTGATTATAAAGAATACATGCAAGTGTGAATATCTGTTAAGACATAGAACAAACAAAAATCACATATCACAAATCTAGAAACATAAGATTCAAGGTTTTGTAACCCTAGTGATAAACACAAGATCACTCGTATTATTTTGAATAATATTGAATCGTTTAGTGATAAACTTTCTTTGTTCATTGTTAAGTAACAAACATAATTCTTCCATTTCCATAACATACATAACCTTCTAAGTGTGGTTAAGTAAATTCCGCGTGCTTAATCATATTAACTCAATATATCTTACACACAAAGTATACAAGGTTTAGCCACCTTAACCGTGTGTCTTAGGTCCTCTCAGTTGGTATCAAAGCTCTGGCTGATATAATTGAATTAGAAGAAACAGAAATGGATGCACATGATGCTCAAACAAATGTTGCTGCAAAGTTGCCCATAATCAAACCAAATGAGTTTGAGTTATGGAGGATGAGAATTGAGCAATATTTCATGGTCCAAGATTACACTCTTTGGGATATCATTATATATGGTGATTCTTTTTCACCAAGCTATTCAGATGTCCTTCTAGAAGGTAAAACAATTAGGAAAATAAATACTGGACCAGTGTCAAATGATGAAAAGATACTGAAGAGAAATGATCAGAAAGCAAGAAATTTGTTGCTTATGACCATTCCTAGTGAACAGATGCTATCATTTAACAAGTATCTTGATGCAAAAACTCTTTTTGAAGAGATTTGTGCATATTTTGGTGGTAATGAAACTACCAAAAAGACACAGAAGACACTACTAAAGCAACAATTTGAAAACTTTACTGCTTTTAGTAATGAGTCTCTTGATAAGCTTTTCTCAAGGTTACACAAGCTTGTCAGTCAGTTGGCTGTGTTGGGTGTTGAGACAGAGAAGGAAGATCTCAACATGAAGTTTTTGAGAAGTCTACCTGATGAGTTCCATACTCATGTTATTGTCTGGATGAACAAACCAGACATTGAAACCATGAAGCTCAATGATTTGTACAACAACTTCAAAATTGTTGAACAAAGTCTAAAGAAATCTGGTCATTATGGTACTAGTTCTGGAAACGTGGCACTCTTGTCAGTTCCTAGTATTAGTAAGAGTGAAGAGGTAGATGAAGGTGAAAGTGCTCCTTCTACAAGTTCTCAAAAGGATGTTGCTGGTCTTGGAGATTCAACATTCTATGCTTTTATTACCAGTCAATCTAGTGGCTCTCCTCTCAACCATGAAGACCTTGAGCAGGTAGATGGTGATGATTTGGAAGCTATGGATATTAAATGGCAGGTTGCTTTGCTTAGCATGGGGGCTAAGAAGTATTGGCAGAGAACTGGGAAGCAGATTACCATAAATGGTAATGACACTGCTGGGTTTGATAAAAAGAAAGTGGAGTGTTTCAACTGTCATAGGTTAGGACACTTTGCTAAGGAGTGTAGAAGCCCAAGAAAGCAGGAGAATAGAAACACATGGTATAAGCAAGATAGGAGAAAGGAAGTTACTGTTGAAGAGCCAAAGGCTATGTTGGCTATTGATGGTATTGGTTATGATTGGAGCTCTATGGTTATTGAAGAGGAAGCACCACCAAATGCTGCTCTTTTGGCCAATGAATTTGCTCTAATGGCCCATTCTGATTCAGAGGTAAATTCTATTCAAACTTGTACTGAATCATGTCCTAATCTTAAAGCTTATGAAGACCTTAGTAAGAGATTTGATGCTCATAGAGAAGAGTTACTTAATACTCTTTTTAATTTGGCTAATCATAAAAGAGGTCTAGGTGTTTTAGAAAAACAAGTCTTACATTTTAAAAGTAATGAATCTCATTTTACTAATGACATCAATATACTAAAAAATGACATTAAGATCAGAGATGAGTGTATTGTTGAGTTGAATGATTCATTAGCTAAACACAAAAATGAAAGAGAAAATGTTAAGATATCTGTGGATGTTTTAGCTCATTCCTTAGAAGGATTCAATAAGCTTTGGGAAGCCCAAGTTATTGATAAGGTTAATTCTGGTGTTGGATTTAAGTCTGTCCCCCCACCATACAGAGGTGTTCATTCACCTCCAGGTATTGATTTAGCACACACAGGATTAGCTGAGTTTCAATAACCAATCATGGAATATGGTTCTAAGGCCACTAAGAGTCCAAAGATAGAAAAGGTAAGTAAAAGTTTAGATAAAACTTTATCTTATTAGGACAAGGTGTCCTTTGTTAAGAAAGGAGATGCTATAGTTGTTGAAGATTGCACAACTGATAGTGATGATGATGAAGAAGAACAGGTTATGTCTAAACCTGAAGTGGTTAAGAAAGTAGGAACAAGTCTTCCTAAGATAGTCAATCACAACACTAACAGGCCTAAGTCAAATGTTAAGACTGTTAGGAAATCAGTTAGATATTGTGAACAATATAGAACTACAAACAAGCCCAGAGGTAACCAAAGGAATTGGAACAACCTCAAGTCTAACCAATTAGGTGATGACTTTGCATTTTATAATAAAGCTTGTTATACATGTGGTAGTTTTGACCATCTTGCAGCTTTCTGCAACCAAAGGGTAACTGGGTATGAAAACAATAGGGTGAACTACAAAAGGCAAACTCCTCAAACTCATTTTCACTCTAACACTCATAGAACAAAATCCAGAACAGTCTCAAACAAGTCTGGACCAAAAGGTCCTGATAGACAAAAAGGTCCTGCTAACACATACAAAAAGGTACTGCCAGTACAAATTAAAGGTACGGGTAGAACAAATGGTACTGTTAGACCTTTGATGACTGTTAACCCAAAATCAACAGCTAAGGATGCAAAAACAACTTTCAAACATGCATCTAAAACTGTTCTAAGGCCCATTCAAACAAAAGCAGTGATCCACAAACAAATTTGGAGACCAAAGGGTGTGACTTCAAAGCTAGCAGACTCTGCTGCTAAACATGTTACTCACTTTGCTGCTAAGGGTAATAGGGCAAATGCTGTTAAGGCCTCAACATGTTGGATTCAAAAATCTAATGTTGCATCAACAGTCCTTAAAAGATTAAATTACATTGATGCAAGAGGCAGATCCAAGTCAGTAATGGCTTGGATCCCCAAAGAAAACTAACACTCTTATTTGTGTGCAGGAACATTCTATTGATCATCAAGATCAAGGATACTCAGATAGTGGATGTTCCAATCACATGACAGGCAACATGTCTTATCTTTCAGATTTTCAAGAATTCAATAGAGGATATGTTACCTTTGGAGGTGGTTTTCGTGGCAAAATTTCTGGTAAAGGTACTATTAAAACCGAAAATTTAGATTTTGAAAATTTGTACTATGTACAAGAGTTAAAGTATAATCTTTTTAGTGTTTCACAAATGTGTGACAAAAAGAACAATGTCCTTTTTACTGACACTGAATGTCTTGTACTATCTAATGATTTTAAGATGCCTGATGAAAATCAAGTACTTCTTAGAATTCCTAGAAAGGCCAATATGTATAGTGTTGATATGAAGAATATCATTCCTAAAGAGGATTTAACTTGTCTTGTATCAAAGGCCACATTGGATGAATCAATGTTATGGCATAGAAGGCTTGGTCATATTAATTTCAAAACCATAAATAAAATTGTTAAGAATGGTTTGGTAAGAGGTTTACCTCACAAAAGATTTGAAAATGATCAAACAAGCATTGCTTGTCTAAAAGGCAAACAATACAAAGCCACTTGTAAGCCCAAGATTTTTAACTCTATCAATCAGTCATTGTTTATGCTTCATATGGACTTATTTGGACCTATTTCAGTAAGGAGTATGCAACATAAAAAATATTGTCTTGTTATAACTGATGACTATAGCAGATTTACATGGGTTTTCTTTTTAGCAACTAAGGATGAGACATCAAGCATCCTTAAAAACTTCATTACACTGATAGAAAACCAAGTAAGCAAGAAAGTAAAAGTCATTAGGTGTGATAATGGGACAGAATTTAAAAATAGAGTTATGGATGATTTCTGCAAAGAAAAAGGTATTAGAAGAGAATTTAGTGTTGCTAGAACACCACAACAGAATGGTGTAGCTGAAAGAAAGAGTAGAACACTAATTGAAGCTGCTAGAACTATGTTAGCTGATTCTAAGCTACCTATAATCTTTTGGGCAGAGGCAATTAACACTGCTTGCTATGTTCAAAATAGAGTTTTAGTTGTGCAGCCTCACAATAAGACATCATATGAACTCTTTAATGGTAGAACTCCTGCAATAGGATTTCTTAGACCTTTTGGATGTCATGTGACAATTCTCAATACCTTAGACCATTTAGGAAAATTCGATGGTAAAGCAGATGAAGGTTTCTTAGTTGGATATTCTCTTGTTAGCAAATCTTTTAGAGTTTACAACTTAAGAACTGAGAAAGTACAAGAAGAACTACATGTGGAGTTTCTGGAAAACAAGTCCAATGTAGTAGGTCAAGGACCAAAATGGATATTTGATCTTGATTATCTAACAAATTCTATGAATTATATACCTGTTGTTGCAGAAACTAATGAATTTTCAGGTTCACAAGCAACAAATGAGGTGGAATTAGATAAAGATCAACCTGATGTTATTATGCCATTGTGGTCAAGTACAAGTGTGGAATCAGCTTCAAACAATGATGAATCTTCTTCTGGTAAAGCAAAAGAAGATGTTGAGGCTCAAAGGAAAGATGTTGGAACAGAGGAACAACACGATATTTCAAATATTGATGGTACTGCCGATACAGTTGAAGGTACTGCTAGTACTTCTAAAGGTACTGGTAGTTCATTTGAAGGAACTGTTAGTTCAGTTGAAGGTACTGCTAGTCCTTCACAATCAAAAGATGCAGAGTTCCAAGAAGATGAAGTGGATTTGAGTAATCTTCAACCATCTTATCATGTTCCTACTACCCCACACACAAGGATTCACAAAGTTCACTCCCTGGATAATGTGATTGGAGATATACAATTTGGTGTGAAGACAAGAAGAAAACTGGTCTCTTCAGACCAACAAGGGATTCTTGATGCCCTTTATGCTTCAAAACAGCATGAGCTTTCAAACTCTTGCTTATTTGTATGTTTTCTTTCTCAAAAGGAACCAAATAATATTCTTACAGCCCTAGATGATTCAAGCTGGTTAGAGGCTATGCAAGAAGAGCTTCTTCAGTTCAAGATTCAAAAGGTTTGGGTGCTAGTTGATTTACCTAGGAATGAAAAGGTAATTGGCACTAGATGGGTTTTTAAGAACAAAAGGGATGAAAGAGGTATTGTGATCAAGAATAAGGCTAGATTAGTAGCACAAGGGTACACACAAGAAGAAGGGATAGATTATGATGAAGTTTATGCTCCAGTAGCAAGGATTGAGGCAATTAGGCTGTTTCTAGCTTATGCTTCATTTTTAGGCTTCACAGTCTACCAAATGGATGTCAAAAGTGCATTTTTATATGGTGAAATTGGACGAGAGGTGTATGTTTCACAACCTCCTGGTTTCATTGATCCATTACATCCAAACAAAGTGTACAGAGTAGTGAAAGCTCTCTATGGCCTTCATCAGTGTTGGGTCTGAAATGCTGCTGATTGGAGAATTACAACTCTGCCGAATAGTTATGTAACTCTGCCGATTAGTACAAGAACTCTGCTGATTTCATAACTCTGCTGTTTTGGTATAATAGGCATATTGTAACTCTGCTGCTAGCTCACGAGGACTCTGCTGCTAGAAGGATTACTCTATTGCTTGTTATTTATGTAAAGTACGTTAAGATAAATATAGAAAAGATACGTATGAATATTTTACTTGTATAGGAAGTCTTGTAAACCGACTAGGACTCCTTACGCTATAAAAGGAGGTTCTAGGGTTAGGGTTAGAGGTCGATTGATTAATCATCTTAGCATACGTATTATTGTTTTCACTTCAAGGTTTCTTGTAACCCTATTGCTATTCAGAGCAATCGTATTAATATATTGAAGTGTTGTTTGATAATTCGTTTGTGATTTCTTCTTAAGATTAAATATTAGTTTCCGCATAATATTTGATATACAGTTTCTATACCTATTACTTTAGATTTATCTAAGGTAATTAACAAGATCGTGAAGCTCAACTGGGATCAACAAGTGGTATCAGAGCTTGTGATCTAGAAACTGGTACCAAGAAGAATTACTGATAAAAAGATCTGTTTAATCATCAAAGCAAGCAATGGATTCCGATTCATCACACATGATTACTGCATCAAGAGTCCCAATGCTCAAGCCTGGAGAATATGAGATCTGGAAGATGAAAATTCAACAATTCATGAGAATGGTTGATTATGCTCTTTGGGATGTTGTTGTAGATGGCAACAGTCAGCCAACTACGACTGCTGCTGGATCTGTCTTGACTCTCAAGACAAGTGAGGAAAAAGCACAGCGAAAATTGGAGGTTAAGGCTCACAGTATTCTCATGATGGGAATACCAAATGATTATCAACTCAGCTTTAATCATATTGATTCTGCTAAGGAATTGTGGGAGGCTATTAAGCTTCGATTTGGAGGGAATGAAGCAACCAAGAAGTCAAGGAAAAATCTGCTGAAGCATCAATTTGAGACGTTTACTGCTATGAGTTCTGAGAACATTGAAGGAACTTATGATCGACTTCATAAGTTAACCAGTCAGATGGCTCTTTTGAAGATTGAACCTTCTCAAGAAGATGTCAATTTAAAGTTTCTGAGAAGTCTATCTGCTGAATGGAACACTCATACAGTGGTTTGGAGACACAAGGATGATTTTGATACTATGACATTGGATGATCTGTACAACAACTTGAAGGTTTATGAATCTGAAGTGAAGGGATTGTCAAGTTCATCTTCTACCACAAATAATCTTGCTTTTGTCTCCTCAAACAGCAAGAATATTGGTAGACATCAAGAACAGCACTCTGCTGGTGGTGCTTTTGCTCCTGCTGTTGGTTCACATGTCTCTGCTGCTGACTCTACTGACACCAACACCATCAGTGATGCTGCTATTTGTGCTTATTTGGCTGAACTTACTACTAGTACTTCAGTCATGCCTCAAGATCTGGATGAACTTGATCCTGATGATGTTGAAGAAATGGATATGCATTGGCAGTATGCAATGCTAACTATGAGAGCAAGGAGGTTTCTTAAGAGAACTGGTAAAGAGATGAAGTTCAGAAGAAATAGGAATGTGGGATTTGACAAGTCAAAGGCTGAATGTTTCAACTGTCATAAGAAGGGACACTTTGCAAGGGAATGCAAAGCACCCAAAAGAAACATTGCAGATACCAAGAAGGTTACTGTTGAAGAGTCAAGTCCTGATGCTGTTGCTGCTGCTATGGTGTCATGTGATGGGTTTGGAGAGTTTGATTGGAGTGAGCATGCTGAAGATGGTCCTAACTATGCTTTGGCAGCTGAAGAGGAATCTCAAGTTCAACACTTTGCTCTTATGGCCTATTCTTCTTCTGGATCAGACTCTGAGGTATCCAATGATTCAACTTGTTCTTTTAAATCATGTTCTGATAAAATTGAGATGCTTGAGTCTAGCTGTGGAAACCTTAAAAAGGAAAATGATATAATTAAGCTAGATAATCTTAGTTATGCATATGGTTTAAAGAACTTAGAAGAGAAATTAGAATTTTATAAAAAGGCTGAAATTGAATACCTTGATCAGATCACTGTCTTGAAAAATGCAATTATCTTAAAAGATGATGAGATTAAGGTTCTTATGGAAAAAGTAGAACAGGCTGAACAGGCTAGAGATACAGCTAAGAGTGAGACTGAGAAACATGTTGTTATGATAGAAAAACAACAATTTGCCACTGACATTCTCAGTAAACCATTAGGGAGACACTTTACTGGTTTAGGATATAATGCTGTTTCTCATCCTAATAAGCTTAGTGCTAATGCTCCTCCTACTAGGACACTATCATTCATCTCTGAGTCTGGAGCTACACATATAGGTGAAATTAGTAAACCTGTTGTTGAAACTAATGAAAAAGATATAGAGTCACCTAAGGTTGAGGAAAAGAAGTATGATGATGCACCCCTAATTGAAGATTGGGTGTCTGACAGTGATGATGATGAAGTGGAATCTGATTCAACCCCTAAGAACAAAAAGGAAGAAATTCCTACTGTTGTTGAATCAAAAGCACCTAGGACTAAAAAGGTTGATTTTGTTAAGCCTAGGTTTGGTAAACGTATCTCTAGGAAGATGGCTGAGTATGAAAACACACCTAGAGTTTATCCTAAAAGAACAAATAACTTGTCTAGGGGAAATCAAAGAAATTGGAACAACCTAGTTTCACACAAATTAGGTACTGATTTTCAATTACTAAAGAAGGCATGTTATTGTTGTGGAAGCTTTGAACATTTGCAGGATGAGTGCTATAAGAAACCTGCTTGGAACCAGTACACTAGGGTGAACCATAGAAACTTTGGTAGAAAGACTCACCCACATCCCAAAAGAAATATGGTTCCTAGGGAAGTTCTGATGAGAGATGGTACTTCTAGAGTTATCTCTCCTATTGCTCCAAATGTGCCCATAAAGAAGAAAATAGATGACTCTGCTGTTAAGGCAAACCCTGCTGTTAAAGCAAACTCTGCTGTTCAGGCAGACTCTGCTGTTTTGCCTAAAGTTGTGACTGATACTGTTGTGGGCAATCATTTTTATGCTGTTAAAGCCTCAGCTTGCTGGGTCTGGAAACCAAAAGTTAAAGTTTTAGATCATGTTCTCAGACACAGCAGTGCACCAATGCAGTTGAAGAAATTTGACTACTTTGATGCACAAGGTAGATCCAAGTCAGTAATGGCTTGGGTCCCCAAGAGAAACTAATTCTCTTACTTTTTGTGCAGGGCAATCTACAAAAGGAGCTAAAGGACAAATGTATTTTTGATAGTGGATGCTCTTCACATATGACTGGAGACCAAAGCAACTTGGAGAATTTTGAAGCTTTGGATGGTGGTTATGTGGCCTTTGGGAATGATCCTAAAGGAGGAAAAATAGTTGGACAAGGCATCATCAGAACTGGAAAGTTGGATTTTGAGAAAGTGTATTTGGTGAATGGTCTCAAGTTTAATCTTTTTAGTGTCTCACAAATGTGTGACAGGAAGAATTTTGTTCTTTTTACCGACACTGAATGTCTTGTTTTGTCTCCTGACTATAAGATTCCTGATGATAAATTGGTGCTTCTTAAAGTCCCTAGACATGACAATATATACAGTGTGGATATAAAGAATATTATTCCCAAAAGAGATTTGACTTGTCTGTTTGCCAAAGCCACTGTTGATGAATCCAAACTATGGCACAGAAGGCTTGGTCATTTGAACTACAAAGCTATGAACAAGTTGGTGAAAGGGAACTTGGTCAGAGGATTGCCTTCAAAGGTCTTTGAGAATCCTGAAGTTTGTGTTGCTTGCCAGATGGGAAAGCAACATAGAGCTTCCTGTAAGTCCAAATTGGTGAATTCTATAACTGAACCTTTGTTTATGTTACACATGGACTTATTTGGACCTACATATGTGCATAGTTTAAATAAAAGGATGTATGGTTTAGTGGTCACTGATGACTATAGTAGGTTCACTTGGGTTTTCTTTTTAGCTACTAAGGATGAAACAGCTGGCATTCTTAAGACTTTTATTACCAGGATAGAAAACCTATTTAATCATAAGGTCAAAGTCATCAGATGTGATAATGGAACTGAATTTAAGAACAAGGTGATGAATCAGTTCTGTGAGGAAAAGGGTATAACTAGACAATTTAGTGTAGCTAGAACTCCTCAGCAAAATGGTGTGGCTGAGAGAAGGAATAGGACATTAATTGAAGCTGCCAGAACTATGTTGTCAGAGTCTAAGTTACCCACTATCTTTTGGGCTGAAGCAGTTAACACTGCTTGTTATGTGCAAAACAGGACTAAGATAGTTAAGCCTCATAACAAGACCCCCTATGAGTTATTGCATGGTAGAAAACCAATGATAGGTTTCTTAAGACCATTTGGGTGTCCTGTTACTATATTGAACACCATTGACCACTTAGGAAAGTTTAGTGAAAAAGCAGACATAGGTTTCTTTGTTGGTTACTCTACTGAAAGTAAGGCTTTTAGAGTTTTTAATCAAAGAACTGGGTATGTAGTGGAAAATTTGCATGTGACAATTAGAGAATCCACACCTAATGTTAATGGAAAAGGACCTGACTGGATGTTTGATATTGATTCTTTAACCAAAAGTATGAATTATCAACCAGTTGTTGCAGGTACTACTAACATGTCTGCAGGAACACAAACTAACCCTAATGCAGGTACACAAGCAAAGAAGGATGGATCTGCAGAGGAGTTTGTGTTGATTGAAAAGTGGAAATATGATCAGTACTTCACTCCTAAAGAAGGAAAAAGTTCAGATGATGCTGCTGTTCACAAAGATGTTGATGTGGAAGGAGTTGATGAACCTTCTCATGATGATAAGGAAAGAAGTATAGAGTCACAAGTTGATGGAATTCAAGGGAATACACCAAGTAGCAATTCTCTTAACTCTGCTGCCAAGTCTAAACACTCTGCTGTTAAGCCGAAGCACTCTGCTGTTAAGGCAAAACACTCTGCTGTTCAGCTTGGTAACTCTGCTGCTGAACTTAAAGACTCTACTGATAAAGATGGTGATTCTTATGATGACTCTTCTGATGAGATGCCCGAATTGGAAGAAGTGTATGTGGATACTGATGATGAAGTTGTTGATGTTTTTGGTGCTGAAGCTGATTTATCCAACTTGGAGACTGACATACCTGTTAGTCCCACACCAACAACACGAATCCACAAGATTCACCCAAAGGATCAGATTATTGGTGATGTTCACTCTGCTGTACAAACAAGAAGTAAATCAAAAGGGTTGAGTGATTTGCTTGATCAGGGATTATTTGCTCAGACACTTAAGAGGAGAAATAGCCACAAGGATCTACAAAATTGCATGTTTGCCTGTTTCTTATCTCAGGAAGAACCCAAGACCATTCACAAGGCTATGAAGGATGAAAGTTGGGTTGAAGCTATGCAAGAGGAGTTACTGCAGTTCAAGCTTCAGGAGGTCTGGACATTGGTTAACTTACCAAATGGAAAAAGGGCAATTGGTACAAAATGGGTGTTCAGATGCAAGAGAGATGAAAGAGGGATTGTTGTCAGAAACAAGGCTAGATTGGTGGCTCAGGGATACACTCAGGAAGAAGGTATAGACTATGATGAGGTCTTTGCTCCAGTTGCAAGATTAGAGGCTATCAGACTTTTCTTGGCATATGCCTCATACAAGAATTTTCCTGTGTATCAAATGGATGTAAAAAGTGCTTTTCTATATGGAAAGATACCTGAAGAGGTTTATGTGATGCAACCACCTGGGTTTGAAGATCCTAAGTATCCTGATAGGGTCTACAAGGTGAAGAAGGCACTGTATGGACTACATCAAGCTCCTAGAGCTTGGTATGACACCTTATCTCAGTATTTGTTGAATAATGGTTTTAGCAGAGGAACCATTGATAAAACATTGTTCATTAAGAAAGACAAAAAGGATATCCTACTTGTTCAAGTTTATGTAGATGATATCATTTTTGGGTCTACAAATAAGGTGTTGTGTGAAGGATTTGAGAAGCTAATGCACAGTAGGTTTGAGATGAGTTCTATGGGAGAGTTGACTTTCTTTTTGGGACTTCAAGTCAAGCAGATGAAAGGTGGAATTTTTATTAGCCAAGACAAGTATGTGGCTGATATACTGAAGAAATTTGGATTTCAGGATGTGAAGGCAGCCAAGACACCTATGGATAAGAATAAACCTTTGCTCAAGGATGAAGATGGGGTAGAGGTTGATGTGCATCTGTACAGGTCAATGATTGGCTCATTGATGTATCTGACTGCTTCAAGGCCAGATATCATGTTTTCTGTGTGTGCCTGTGCTAGATTCCAAGTGTCTCCAAAAGTTTCACACTTGGAAGTAGTCAAAAGAATTTTTAGGTACCTAAAGGGTCAACCAAAATTGGGTCTTTGGTATCCTAATAATTCACCATTTGACTTGATAGCATACTCAGATAGTGACTATGCTGGAGCTACTATGGACAGAAAATCTACTACTGGGGGCTGTCAGTATCTTGGTCATAGGCTGATCTCTTGGCAATGTAAGAAACAAACAGTGGTGGCTAATTCGACTACTGAAGCAGAATATGTTGCTGCTTCTAGCTGCTGTGGACAAGTGCTCTGGGTTCAGAACCAATTGCTGGATTATGGGTACAATTTTATGAACACAAAGATTTTTATTGACAACAACAGCACAATGTGTATTATCAAAAATCCTGTTTTTCATTCTAAAACAAAACACATAGAGATAAGACATCATTTTATTAGAGATTGTTATGAGAAAAAGTTAATTCAAGTGGTTAAAATTCATACTGACAACAATGTTGCTGATTTACTTACAAAATGTTTTGACATAAGTAGATTTCAGTTTCTAGTTGCTAGTATTGGCATGATCAATCTTTAAATCATTCAACATCTTATCTTTGTATGTTTTTGTAAAATTTTGTAAGGATTTGTGCTGTTGATTTGTCATTATCTTGTGTTTAGTTAAAGTCTGCTGTTTAGTTAGTTTGTTTCTATGCTACTCTGCTGCTATTATGGAATATACTTGTTTTGTGTTTGTTGTTTGCTACTAACCTTTTGCAGATAAATAAACATACACAATCAAGTAAAACATTAACAGAGGGAATTCATTGATCATAAAGGCTTCAGTACAACAAGTTTCAATACAATCAAGCTATTCAAAAGACTATTCAAAAGACATCACAATTCAAAGTGACAAGACCTACATCTTTGCAAAATCAGGCATGACTTTGCTTCGGGGTCCCCTTGTGCCCATGGCATCAAAAACCTTAGGGCAGGGGAGTGCAATGACTACTGGACGAGGAGGTGGAGTTTGTTGCTGACTGGTGGATGGTGCTGCTTTCTTCTGTTGGTTGTTCTTCCTTGGCTCAGCGGGTTTCTTCTTAACTGGACTTGGTTTGGGCTGAGGAATGTGGACGCTCTTTGCAAACTCGGCTGCGGCTTTTTCAAGTTGCTTCTGAAGTTCAGCTGATATTGGATGTTTTGGAGGGATGATTTCCCAAGCACCTTGGTAGTATGTCATATGTTTTGGCCAACCTTGCTGTTTTCCAGGCCAATCAGCTGTTTCGTCATCGCTTGACTCATCAAAAGACGATGGTGTTGAGGGGAGTGAATCGGAGGATGATTCTTCTTTGATCGCTTTTCCTTTGTTTTGTGAGGTGGATGCGTTCTTTGGAAAGTAATTTGCCCAACCACTTGAGTCATCAGATGATGAATCCGAAGAAATTTCGATGATAGGCATTTTTGAGGAACTCATTTTGGATTGTTGTTGAGTTAGGGTTTGGAATTGGGGATTTGTTTTTGTGATTAAGGATTTATGAAGTTTATTGTGGGGTTGGTATGGTATTTAAGGAGGTGATTTTTCAAGATTTTGGGAATGTTGACTTTCGGTCAACACTTTCATAACTCTGCTGATGAGTTTGAAAGTTGAAGGGTCAAACTGAAATATTTTGGCGCGGTCTTAACCCTAATTGAATCAAAAAGGTATCTTTTACCCAATTGATCTCATTACACTCTAATTGCTCCAAACTTACACTCAATTCTCACTCAAACACCACAATTCTTATCATTTCACCCCAAACCCACAAATTAAATGGCTCGAAGAACATTTCCGGAAGAACACAATGAGATAGCGTTTCTAAGTAAGGTCACTGCAGCGGATGGATTTTACGAGGTAATGGATTTTCTGAGTTCGTCTAAGTTGAGGTATGCATTAACAGTTGCCCCTACAATTTACAAATCTCATATGCGACAATTTTGGTCAACCGTTAGATTGGATGTCTTAGATGGTGAGGAACGACTAATAGGTAGTGTGGATGGGGAGGACATTGTAGTTAGTGAAACCACAATTAAGAGAAGTTTGAAATTGTCAGGTACCCCAACACCCCCTACTATAACCCCAGAAGTTGTGATGGCTGAACTTGAGTCTTTTGGTTATGAGAGACCTGAGAATAGTGGGACATTTTTGAAAGGTCGTATGTGTCCCCATTGGAAGTTTTTACTGCATACTCTACAACACTGCATGTTTCCTAAGATAGGTGGGTGGAGTGAGTTTAATGCATCTCAGGCAATGGCTTTTGTATGTTTAGCTACAGGGCAACCCTATGATTTTTCTGTCATGATATTTGAAGGGATGAAGAAATTTGTTAAGAAGAAGTTTTACTTATACCCTAGGTTTCTCCAACTTATCATAAACAAACAGCTAAGGGAACCTTTGAGGCATTCACAAATTGAGCCCTGTAGTAGAATGGCCATCAAGATGTTTGCATTTTTGAAGAAGGATGGGAAAGGATTTTCTGGTGTTATTACTCCCCTAACTGAGCATATTTTGAGTGTAGTGGATGAAGTACATGAGGATGAAGAGGCTGGAACACCAACAGCTTCCCATCACACATCCTCATCAACAAGTTTGAATGAATCCTCTTCTACTGAATCACAACCTACCCAATCACCTAGGAATTCACAAATTGAGAACATTGTGCACCCTCAGGCCAATGTTAGTATGGTAGCAGATGAGGCTGGTACAGGTGGAGGTGGTACCATGATGGAAGAGGCTGGCACTACTGTTTCCAACTTAGTAGTTGAACAGGACAGTGCTAACATACTTAAGACCTCAACCATGGCAACATCATTTGTAGAAGGTTCTCAGGAACCTGACACAACTGGTGGTAACCCCAGCCAAATGGATTTTATGGGGGGCTCAGATGTTCATCCTAGGGATGAGACTGAGTTTATGTCCAAAGATTCACCTCTCAGAGAAGGTAACACATCTCGAAGTGATGAGGACAGAGATGAACATATTGAATTGATGGACACTTATGTACAAATGGACATTGCAGATGATACACCTCTCGGACCAGGTCACACAGGTCGAAGTGTTGATGCTAGAATTGAACTTGAAACTGATGATTTGACGGCTAACATACCTGTACAAAATGACAATTCCAATGATCAACCTCTCGGGTCAGGTTACACAGACCGAAGTTGTGAGGATATCATGAAACAATTGAAAGAATTGACGGAAAAGTGTACAAATTTGTCAAAGGAGGTGCTTGATCTGAGAAAAGAGTTAAAGACAGTCAGAGCTACTCAAGGTGCTGAAATTAGGAGGCTTAAACTACGGGTTACACACCTTGAGGGGAGGCTTAAGAAGAAGTCCAAACCAGGTTTGGGAGAGAATGCTTCCAACCAGGGGAGGAATGATCAAGAGGCTGTTGTAAATGATCAGGAGGTTGTGATGAATGATGCTGAACAAGAGGATGTGATAGGTTCAGGGGAGGTAGAAAAGGATGTTACAAATGATTCAGTGGAGGTTGAAATTGAAAAAGACTCTGTTGTTGTTGGTAATGAGAGTGTAAAGGATGACTCTACTGATGTAAACAACTCTGCTGATGGGTTGAAGGTTTCTGCTGAAAAGACTGAGCAGAGTGCAAGTGTAAAAGACTCTGCTGGAGTAACTGATTCTGCTGATTCAGATGATGATCAGGTGACCTTAGCTCAAGTATTGCTAAATATGCACAAAGGAACTACAACATCCACACCATCACAAAAACAACAACCTGTTGCTGAATCTGCTGATAAGTCTAAAAGAAAACAAAAGTTGACTAATGAACAAGATCAAATTGCTCAGGATGAAGATTATGCTAGAAGAGTTGCAGCTGAAGAAGCAAGAGATCAGCTTGAACTTATGGAAAGTTCTTCATTTAAAAAGGTTAATCAAGAAGAGTTTGATGCACAACTACAGTATTTTGTTGACTCTGATATGATTGTTAGAGGAGAAGCTTTCTGTATATCACATGATGAGCAGTTGGATAGCAATGAAAAGACAAAAGAGCTTGCTGAGTTTATTCTCAAGAAGAATGGATTAGCTAAATGGGAAGAGCTAATTAAGAGAATAACAGAAGCACAGAAGCATGGTTACAAGGGAAAGTCAACTTCAAGAAGTGCATTGGTGAATGACATGAAATATTATTTGAAGAATGCTAGAGGCTATCAGATGAAGGATTTCAAAGGGAAGTCAGGTCATTTCATTGAAAAGGAATTTTATGAAACATATGCTAGGCTTAATCCTAGAAAGGTTTCTGAAAAGAAGAGTAAGCCAGAAGATGGAGGATCTGACAGTATGAAAGCATCTGGAAGTGAATGTATTTTGGAGAATCAACATGATAAGCAAACTATGGAGGTTGAAAGGAAAGAAGTTAAGGAAGTCATTGGTTATAAGAGGACTGGTATAAGAAGAAAGATGGATACTAGAAAGAAAAGAAAAGTTCAACCTGAACCTGAACCACAACCAGTACCTAAATCTCAACCAGAACCTGAGATAATCAATGCAGTCCCCTTATCCATAAAGTATCCAATTATATCTTATACTGCTGATGTGTTTGATGTCTGTGATGCTTCATGGGAGGTAATGAGATCAAATTTGAAATGTGAAAAATATGTTAGATTTGATAAGATATTGGAGTGCATGGATAGAGAGGATATTGTAAAACTCTGGGAACTTTACAAAGAAAGATATGGTGACAAGAAACCAGAGTCAGTACCTGAAAGAGTACATTATCTTTGGCTAAGTAACATGTTTGAGCCTGATGCAATGTATACTGAATGGATAAAATTAAGAAGGTCAAAGAAAGTTGTTAAGTGGCACTTATATCAGTCATGTGGAGTACATGAACTGATTGGAGATGATGGACTTGGTGTTTACATGTTGGTGGAAAAAGATTATCCTTTCTACAACAATGTTGATGTTCTCAATGATATGATGCAACCTGGTAAGTTAACACTTCAAAGACCATGTGATACAGATCATCAAGCAACAGAACTGATTGAGAAATACAAACAGTTGCTGGTATCACAAGTTTCAAAACAGTAAGGTGTTTGGAAGCATCCTCCTGGTGGTTATCTGGGATTAAGGAAACTTGATGATTTTTGGAGAAAAATATCAAGTTTAGGGGAGGATTGTTGGGTCTGAAATGCTGCTGATTGGAGAATTACAACTCTGCCGAATAGTTATGTAACTCTGCCGATTAGTACAAGAACTCTGCTGATTTGATAACTCTGCTGTTTTGGTATAATAGGCATATTGTAACTCTGCTGCTAGCTCACGAGGACTCTGCTGCTAGAAGGATTACTCTATTGCTTGTTATTTATGTAAAGTACGTTAAGATAAATATAGAAAAGATACGTATGAATATTTTACTTGTATAGGAAGTCTTGTAAACCGACTAGGACTCCTTACGCTATAAAAGGAGGTTCTAGGGTTAGGGTTAGAGGTCGATTGATTAATCATCTTAGCATACGTATTATTGTTTTCACTTCAAGGTTTCTTGTAACCCTATTGCTATTCAGAGCAATCGTATTAATATATTGAAGTGTTGTTTGATAATTCGTTTGTGATTTCTTCTTAAGATTAAATATTAGTTTCCGCATAATATTTGATATACAGTTTCTATACCTATTACTTTAGATTTATCTAAGGTAATTAACAAGATCGTGAAGCTCAACTGGGATCAACAATCAGGCACCAAGAGCTTGGTATGCAACACTAGCTTCCTATTTATTAGAAAATGGATTTCAAAGAGGAAAGATTGATCAGACACTTTTCATCAAACAGCACAAGAAGGATCTTCTGTTAGTGCAGGTGTATGTGGATGACATTATCTTTGGATCTACAAGGAAGGAAATGTGTTTAGAGTTTGAGAAACTTATGAGAGATAAGTTTCAGATGAGTTCTATGGGAGAACTTACATTCTTTTTGGGTTTGCAAGTTAAGCAATCATCTGAAGGCATATTTATTAGTCAAGACAAATATGTTGCAGAGATACTTAGAAAATTTTAATTTGTTGATTCAAAAATAGCAAGCACACCAATGGACGCAGAGAAGCACCTTCTGAAAGATGAAGATGGAGAGAATGTAGATGTACACAGTTACAGATCTATGATAGGCTCTTTGATGTACCTTACATCATCTAGACCTGATATCATGTTTCCTGTTTGTGTCTGTGCAAGATTTCAAGTTACTCCAAAGGTTTCTCATTTAACTGCAGTCAAGAGAATTTTTAGATATCTCAAAGGTCAACCAAGGTTGGGTATATGGTATTCTAGAGAATCTCCTTTTGACTTGGTAGCATATTCGGATAGTGATTATGCTGGTGCTAGCTTGGACAGAAAGTCAACAACTGGAGGATGTCAATTCCTTGGGTGTAGACTTGTCTCATGGCAGTGTAAGAAGCAAACAAGTGTGGCAAATTCAACAACTGAAGCTGAATATATAGCTGCTGCAAGTTGCTCTAGTCAAGTTCTATGGCTTCAAAACCAACTCCTTGATTATGGGTACAATTTCTTAAACACTGTTATTTATATTGATAATAGTAGTACAATTTGTATTATTAAAAATCCAGTACAACACTCTAAAACAAAACACATTGAAATTAGACATCACTTTATAAGAGGCTGCAATGAGAAAAGATTGATTCAAGTTCTTAAAATTGCTTCAGAGCATAACTTTGCAGATCTGCTAACAAAAGCTTTTGATGTTTCAAGGTTTCAGTACTTGGTAGCAAGTATTGGGATGCTTAATCTTTAAATTTTCAATATGATGTGTTTTTGTACATAAATTTTTGTTGGTACTGCTGGATTTATAAGGTACTGCTAATATATCAAAATTTGAATTGTGTTATTCATACAGTTGGTTTTATGATTCTATTAATGCAAGACAAGTATTTTGTACATTGTTCTTTTGGTTTTAGACTAACTATTTCAGGTATGAATATGTGAACACAAAGGATATTTCAAGTGAAATGGGAACAGCAGAATGCTTATTAAATTGCTGACCATAATAGGTTTATGATGGACTAAGTTTAGGAATTTAACCTCCTTAAAACTTCTTTCTTGAAATCTAGTTATGATATTTCACATTGAATTGATGACTTAGTTGATCAGATAGTAACTGATGCAACTCACTTTCTATCATTTTATACTTTCAAGTATAATGAGTTAGTCTAAGGACATCTGATAGAAAGAACAGCTAGTAAAAGTGAATCTAACACTTGTGTTGGAGGTAACAATTGCTATGAGCTGGAAACCCTGTCAAGAAAATCTTTTGAATAGATTTATCTTTACACAGGCAGTTATTTATAACTGAAAAACATTGGTTCTCACACAACCAGAGGTTGCTTTAAACCGAAATACTAATTAAGTGTCTGTTATACACTTGATTCTTTCAAAATGGTTGGAAGTAGTATGATTTTTCAATTCTAAAATCATGAACATACTACTAAGTTAAAATGATTTCTTAAAAGGATTTTCAAGAGATTCACAAAAACCATCCATTGATGGATTATTGAATCAAAATGTCCACTGATTCACCTCTCATAGGAGTTAACACACCTAGAAGTGATGAGGACAGCAACTTAAACTTTTAATGAATTGATGGCTACATGTACAATATTGTCTGACAACAAGTTCACATTGATAGATCAGTCAAAGGTACATAGTGAGATCTTCCAAACAAGGGGAGGAAACAAAAGTTATTTGCTTCAGGGGAGGTAACAATCTCAGGGGAGGAAATAATTGCCCAGAAAAGGAAGAATAAACCAATATATGGAAGGAGAAGACAAGAGCATACAAGATGATGTAGAGGTTGAAAATGACAAGATTAGATCAAATATCTAGAAGGGATGAAGCATTCCTAAAGGAGAAAGTTCTATCTAGATCAAACGAAGAAAAGTTTCAATTTCACTTCAAAGACATGCTGGTTAGATGATTTCACTTGTTGAAACAAGCATCCAAGATACACAGCATCATTGCCTCTTACAATTCCTCCATCCAAGGAAATTGCACCATCTTTTGGTACAATGTTTTGATATTGCTGAAGTCAAAGAAGAACAAAGCAGATCAGTTCAGATTCATGAAGTGTTTGAAAGATCTTCTCAAGTCCTCATTTAATTCAGAAAAACATGTTTGAATTGATTCACATGTTTAGGGGAGGATTGTTGGGAATTAAATATTCTGAAGTTAGAGTATTAGAATTTACTCTAAGTCGAAGGTACTGCTAGTTCATGATCAAGGTACTGCTAGTACATCAAGGTACTGCTAGAGCAAGAAGGTACTGCTAGTTCAAGTAGAAGGTACTGCTAGTAGAGAATGGTACTGCTGATCAGTGAGTCATAGAGCTGCTACAAGGATAAGATCGAAGAAGTTATTATTTGTATGAGTCACTCTTATGCAAAAATAATATCTAGATATATTCTCAGTCAACAAGTTGATGCATGTGCTTGCATTAATTCATTTGAACAACTTGTGAGATATAAACTTCCATACGCTAGCTCGACTTGATCTTTTGTAAGACAAGTGTTGATTAGACTTAAAGTAATATTGTAATAGATCTCTTGGACTATAAAAGAGATCTTAGATTAGTGATTATAAAGAATACATGCAAGTGTGAATATCTGTTAAGACATAGAACAAACAAAAATCACATATCACAAATCTAGAAACATAGCATTCAAGGTTTTGTAACCCTAGTGATAAACACAAGATCACTCGTATTATTTTGAATAATATTGAATCGTTTAGTGATAAACTTTCTTTGTTCATTGTTAAGTAACAAACATATATCTTACACACAAAGTATACAAGGTTTAACCACCTTAACCGTGTGTCATAGGTCCTCTCAGTAAGGGCTTATTGCTGTTACTAGCTTGTCTCTTGACAAGCTAAAGCTTGTAGAGTAGCTCCTCGAGCCTATTTTGCCATGTTTGTGCAAGGGTGTTTGTAAGTTTCCATTTAAAGTTCCATTTTAATGCATTTAGCTTATTCCTCTTTTGTTAGTGCTCATTTGGTTGATTTTAGCTTATTTGCTCTTAATATTGCTATTTGATGCTTATTTGTTAGCTTGTGTTTGCTTATGCCTGTTTTCATGAAAAAAAAAGGATTATATAGAATAGCTTATTTTAGTGCTTATTTCCAGTTAAAAAAGTTCATTAGGGCTTAATTAACTTAGCTAATCATTTGTGTTTCAGATTTCTAGCTTAATTTGGCCTTATCAAAGCTTTAATCAAAATCAATCCATTTAAGGGGGGGTGTTTGGCACAAGCCTAAAATGGGTAGGAAATGATAGGTACTGTTCATGTGCAAGTTGTGGAACTTTGATCTAGCTTAAATCAACTTAGATTAGTTGTTTGTAGGAGGATTTGACCTGATTTGGAAGGTTTTATAGAATTGAGTTGAATATTATAGGTTTAAGGTTAGAATCTGTTCATCATTGCTTGTTATAGGGATTAGTAGATTTAGTCATCGTTATTGCTTCTTCTGTGTTCATTATAGTGATTTAAGTGGATATTAAAGAATTGGATTCATTTCATTAGGATTTGATAGGGCTTTGGGTCATTTTGTTAAAAAGCGTGCATCAGAACACCTCGTCCTTATCAGTTCTGATTCAAGGAAATTTCTAGGGCTGAATTTAATGCTTATTTGAGGTCATTAGTGCTTAATGTCATGAGTTCTGAGTAATTTGCTTATAGTTCTTTGCCTAATCTTAATTTTCAGACTTTAGTATAGCTTATTTGAGCTTTAAAATAAGCTCAAAAGTGCATACTCACACAAACATACACTGAGCAATCAGTGGACATTTGTGTTGAATAAGCTACTTCTCAGCTTAATTTTAAGCAGTAAATAAGCTTTACTTGGAATGATTTTCGGTCTATGAGTTCATGGGTGTATGTTATTTTCTTATCTTTTGATTTTATGGTAATTGCTTATTACCTTAGTGCTTATTTTTTAGCTTAAAAAGACCTTGTTGACATGTATGCAACCTGTGCATCAATGAGCTTTTTGCTTATTTTAAGTTTTCAGTGCTTATCTGCTTATGTTCATTGCATAATCTGATTCTCTTAGCTTAGTTAGATTATTCTCAGTATGCCTTGGCTTATTTAAGAGTACCTTAGCTTATAGATAGCTTTATAGCTTATTTGATTTTTGCCTTAGCTTTTCTTTCTATATGATTCAAGTCTGACTTTAATAAGCTATTTCTGAGCTTATTTCTAAATTTCAAAATTAGTTGTTTTTATAAAATTAGCTTATTTTCTTGTGCTTATTAAGTTTTTAAAAGAAAAATGAAAATAAATAAATAAATAAATTAGTTTTCAAAAAAGGGTGCACCAGGGATTCGAACCCTGGACCCTCTGCACACTCAGACCTCACACACCACACACAAAAAAGGGTGCACCAGGGATTCCTTTATAGTTTTTTTTTTTTTTTTTTTTTTTTTTTTTTTTTTTTTTTTTTTTTTTTTTTTTAACTTATTACAACTGTTTTGCTTATTACTGCTTATTAGGAATAGATTTTTCTTCCCTTTTATTTTTCTTTCCTTTCTTATAGTATAAAGTAATTTTTGTTAAAAATTCAGATTTTTCTAAATTGTTTTAATATTTTCAACCATTTAATTAGTTAAAAATAGTTTTTAATTCAAAATAAATAAAATATAATTCAAAAAAATAATTTTCTTTTTTCTTAAATTTAATTCTATCAAATAGGACTTAGGAAAAATAGTTTTACATACCTAGGGTTAATATTTCTTAGTTTTCACCTTTTAGGCTCGGGATTAGCCCGAGCGTGCTCGTTTTTAGGTTTCTTTACGTTTTTGCTTACGTGTGCTTTAGATTATCGTTTTACTTGCTTAATTAGTTGTTTTTAGTTTATGTTTAAATATTTTAGCTTAATAATCCAAAATCTCACTTTTATCACTATTCACGACACATTTCACGACTCGATATCACAAAATTCCATTCACACCTTCGTTGGGAAAACGACCCGGGTTTACATATTGCCTTTGTAATCCTTGGAGAATATCTATACTATAATTGACAACCAATCAATAACACAAAAAAATTTCTCACAATGCATGAACAAAATCATTCATCTTTATGCTTAGTGATTATGGTGTGACTAAGTTTTTGAAATGAATTTCCTGAAGGTACCATATGTTGAAAACAAGCTGGTCTTACACATAAGAAAACATTAAAAAAAAAGTAAAGTAACTCCTAATACCGTCTTCCATGGACGAACCCACATGTATGCCGGGTGTGGCACGGGCTACACCTAATTTTAAGTCACGAAGTACAAAATGATTTCAAAACTGCCGTTTTTGTGGTATGTGCAACCCCCCAAAAAAAAATTTGCTACTTTCGTTTCTTACTATATAACTTTAGTTAGTCCAACACTTTCTTTTTGCAACACCCTCTTAAAAATTCTGGCTCCGTCACTGCCGTCTTCCACGGTTTATGGGTCTCAATACCGTCTTCCACGGTGTATGGGGGAGGTTAAGACGTAGATAGCCTTACCTCTACCTAAGGTAGAGAGGCTGCTTCCGGTTCTACCAAAGGTAAAAAAAGGACCTCCGGCCTTGCAAGGTGTAACACCCGTTTCCTAGGTGTTGGGACCCCACCCTAGATGAAAATGGATAAAGACCTAATATGATTGGTTGGTCAACAAAGTTACGTGAAAGTCAAACCCGATAGTCAAACTAATAGTCAAAATATGACTAATGTAGTAATATAAATATGAAGTATAACAAAGGGGACCTAAGTTACCATGGTGGTAAACATGTTAAAAGTATTATAAGTTAGTTGTGACCAAAGTGAGAAGAAATAGACTAGAAGGACTAATTATGTCAAAAGGCCAAAGTACCACCTAACTAACCTTATCTAGGAATTTCTAGACAATTCCTCCATTATTGATAAGTGAAGGCCAGATTTTAGGGAGAAGAAAAAGAGAGGGAAAAAGTGAGATGGTGACTTAGAGGAGATGAAGGAGATGAAGACCAAGTGCTTATAGTCCTTCCTAGTTAGGATCATCACAAGTAAGTATCTATGCTCTTGATGTTAATGAGGTTATAGATTAAGGGTAAAGTGGGATTTCATCATATGATCAAGATATGATCATATGATGATGTAAGAAGATAGATGAGTTTGTTAAATTGTAACACCCCCTAATTTGGTTTTGTGGCAGCGGAAAATAATTAGGTGTTACACTGAGGATCGATGTCAAAAATTTTAGAAAACGGCTTGAAAAGGCGTTTTGAAAGTTATATATCATTCAAAATAATAGTTTTGGTACAAAGGTTGAAATATTTGATTTGAAAATCCCGCAAAAATATAGTAATTTGGAAAGAATGACATATTTGATTTTCACACCATTTAAGTTATCAGAGTATTAAATGCCCGCTCCGTATCTTGTCCTGCTCCGTTGATTACCTGAGATAAACATGCTTAAAACGTCAACACAATGGTTGGTGAGTTCGTGGAGTTTGATAGAAAATAACTTTCTTTCCACTGAATTTAAGAGTTGATAGTTGAAATAGGTACTAGTACTTCTTGCAGTAACTAGCAAGTTTGTAATTGAGTAAAATCCACGAATAATTCATTTATGAACTCAGAGGTTCATAAGTTTTGAGTTTAAATGAAAATGAGTTACGTTGTTATATGCTTGATTTGAAATAATAGTTCAACTTTTAAAAGTAGAGATATGCCAAGCATTGAGTTTGTCTTTATCATAAGACACAACTAGGTCACATATGATAGCAGTTAAGTTCCAAGTACATAATACATATTCAAATCACATAGTGAAAACAATAGTATAAGGTCTGATGTCTATCAGTGTAGAGTGGTCGTTACTAAATACAGTTGTATCCGAATATATATAAGAAGCCATATATATTCAAAATGTTATATTGCTCTAAGCCTCATGACGCGCAAAACGTTAACAAGAGTACCGTACAACGGCGAAAGTCACATCAGGGTTACTGATGGTTTTGTCCTAAATAATAGGTGATTGCCTCAACCTATTTGTGTCAAATATAGTGTATCGCGACTAAATACGACTAGCCATCCGGTATTCCATCCAGTATTTAGTGGGATAGGTCATCAGCCTTTACAGGTTTCGAAGCTGTCCACTATATTCGCGCTCACCGCAGTGATTAATGGCTCATGATCGAGGGACTTTATGGCAATATAGTTAAACTTAGGCAATATAGGGTTCGGGTTCTCATGGAATATGCGTACTTTAGTTTTTGGCAATTATTTCCAGTTGGGATGTATAAACATCTTAGTTAAGTTTACAGTACATTCAGTTGTTATATGAATGCATAAAGTGAGTCTTAGTATCTTGCTACAACAAGTAGTTTGAAAATGTTATTTTTCAAATATAGCATTTAAGCTAAGCAAGAAGTTTGCAAATATAACGAGTATATATCCCCGTCAAAGGGTGATTCAAAACATGTAAAACATAGTTGATGATTTTGAATAAATCATGAGTTGTTTTCAAAGTATAAAAATACTTAAAACAGTTGAAGCATGTATCTCCCCCAAAAGAGTTATTAAAACAAATATTAAAAGTAGGGGCCACGACTCACCTGGAGTGTATCTGGCAAGATGGAATTATAAGATCAAGTAAGACTTATGGAAACGATCACGGAAACGTCTTCAATACGAGACCTGAATATGAGGGAAGTCTAAGATTCGACTTATAACTAACGATGAGGGTGAAATGAGAAATCGTATAACGATTTGGTGATGTGGTTGTGATATGCTTAAAATGCCTCAAGTTAAGAAAATATAATATCATACAATGATATTATCTTTATTCTTATGTCACTTGACTTGAGGTATTATTTCCTCAAAATATGATGAAATGATATGCATGTGAAATCGTTAAATTTCTAATAACGAAATTTAAATATACATAACTAAATTGTATAAAATGCATGTGAAATGGTGGAATAATGAAAATGGAAAATAAAGTAAGAATGTCAAGTGAAAATAGTTGGTCCTTGTACTTTTTACTCTAACTGAGTTTGCGTTACGTCGTTAGTCCTTCGTTAAATATAAAGTTCAATAATTGTCCAAAAATAGTTTAAATGTACATATAAGACTTGAAGTTAATTCAAAGATCAATTTAAGTCCTTTAGAAACTGTTTTCACAGCTTCAATCCACATGTTTCACAATTTGGCAGTTTTAGTCCTTATAGTTAAAATGCGTTACATTTTTAGTCCAAAAATGTCAAAATAGTAAAGAAAAAGTGGGCGACTTTTTATAAGGCTTATTTAAGATAAATGAAGCTTATTTTACTAGCTTATTCGATCAGTAGCTTATTTCTACATAATTGGGCCCTTAACGAGTTACAACATTTAGCCCACAAATCATTTTTAGTTATTTTCCAAATACATGGTTTATATGTTTTACTTGGGCAGTTTTAAGAGATCGAAGCATGAGTATTTTTGTAAGGTGTTTATACGAAAAACATAGCTAGTGGTGTTGTGAAATGGGTCTTGTAAAAATAGACGTGGTCGTTCAATTAGATCGCGAGATATGGACTTGGTTTCTAGCCTACCTGGGGTGGTTTCGACTATACAAATTATTTAGATAGTGGTTTAGTGTGTTCCAGTTATATCTTGGCGTGTGGTATAAAGATTATATACATTTGAGTGATGCATAAAACTAAATGTTAAACGTGAAAGGATGTGAGTTGTGAGTCTTGAACCGTCCATATTGGAGGTTTGACATATTCTTGCACGTACCAACAATATTTAAAAGAAAATGTTTAGTTCGAATTCAAATAAGGGATGGCGCATGCATGATTGTGATACTTTTGACGTGTAAGTAGGGTGAGAATGGTTTTTCTAAATCTTCCTCAGTGGGGTTGTTCTAAGCGAATATGCATGCACATCCTACTAGTGGATATATAAACGTGACTAGTTGCATGATCGAATGGAACAACTAAAAACAATGCATGCATGAATATACTAGTGTGGTTTTTAACTGTCATCAGTGAGGGTTATGAACAAGTGGGTCTTTATGTAATCTACTTGAATAAAGATCATGTACGACTTTTGCAAAAATAATTGATATGTTCTATTGATGCATGTGATTAAGTGTAGTCGTGAGATTGGTATTGTGATCGTTCTCTAGTCTTTCATGATGGAGTTTTAGACCCAAGATGTGAGTTATACGAAAAGATGATGCATGTAAACTAAACTAGAATATCTATACGTTCGAGTGTGAAATAGGATATGCATGCATGTTGTGTTTTTGTGCGTGAGAAATGGAAACAAAAGAGTCATAGAATACTTACTACACTTTTTAAGGGTGGTGGAGACTTGCATGTGATCGACTGGTTACAAGAGTGAACAACCCACTTGAGTTTAAATGGTGCAAAAAGGGGCTGTGGGTGTGTAAGAGATTGTGGCGCTCGACTGTTAGCACAAGGACGAAGTAGGCAGTTTGCTTACAAGGTTTGAATTATGTTTTTATATCTTGGGTTTCTAAGGTGGTCAGTGAGAATGAAATGAGTAGGAAGTGTGCAGTGAAGTCTGCCAAATGAGTGGTAGAATTTATAAAAGGAGTACACACGTTTTTGACCATATTACCCTCACATTTGATCATTTAAGATCACTGTGGATGATCAGTACTCATGGCACGCTTCTGACTTTGGTTAAGTGTGGGAGAATTGAGGATCTTTGTCCTTTGTTATTGGAATGTATACGTGATGCATATATGCACACGTTATCATCATTTAAATTCTCATATGTAAGTCAATGAGCCTCACATGCTCCTGCTGTCTAACTCTTCTTCTGAATTTAGAATCATTAGAAGGTATGAGAGTGGTTTGAGAGTTTGTCTGTAGTTGTTGGAATTTATATATATTCGATAGATATTTTCGGTTGAGTATGCCAGTGTCTAAACGCGTGAATGAGTGGAGGTTTGGCTAAGAGAATTAGTTCGATCATATCTTGTCTTTAGTCGATGGATTTTGTACATATTCGCTTGGTATTTCTAAATGGGTAAATGGGTTTATCAAATCACACACGTTACTGCTGCCATTGACTGACTTAGCAATCATTGGGAAGATTTATAGAGCTTGACTTTTGTTGTTGGACTATATCCATATTAGATAGATATTTTCGAATGGGTGTTAGATAGATTTAGCGTGTGACTTCATAAATCTCAGTCCTCAATGTCTCCTTAACATTGTGTCGTGCTAATATTATCATTGGGAAGGCGTAGGAAAAGTCGGGTTCGAATTAGTCGAGTTTTGAGATTTTTACCTATGCGAGTTTTATTGAAATGGGACAAACACTTTGGCGTTCGAAACCATATCAGTACTTGACTTGAGTTTCTAAAATTTTGGCGTACGAATAGACTAGTGGGTCGTGTAGGAGATTGTGTAAAAACATTCGAGGCTTACATTTAAAATTTGAAGGATATCGAATTGTTTTGAGGAGGTGTGGCTGTTCGGATTTTGCATAAAATAACAAAACAAAAGTTGGGCTGGATCGAGCAATGTGATGTGGGCTGATGGAGCGTGTAAATGGGCTGAGGATTTAGACAGCCATTTGGTTTTGCAAAAGAGAATTAGTGAAGAGTTTAATGATAATTAGTGTCAACTAAGTGGAATAATTAAGAACGATTAGAAAAAGTGTATATATCTTTGTATAGAGATTTATTATTACCAACTGTTATCATTTGCGAAGTATCGAATTTAAATGAGAATGGAAATCCCGTGATTTGTTTGTGGTTCGAGTAGAGGTTGCTATTATATATATATATATATATATATATATATATATATATATATATATATATATATATATATATATATATATATATATATATCACGAAACTTAACGTGACAACGATAGCAATAAGAGAAAAGTTCAAATTTTCCCATAAAAATGGGTTTTATTAAATCGCAAGTTGAAATTATCATTAATCAGTGAGATTTATTACGAGGGATTTTTACAGGATCTCACAGTATCCACCCCTAATTTTGAACTTCGTCCCGAAGTTCAGTCCGTGATAGGTGTTGAAAATGTAGAAATTTGAGATGAGAGTTTATGGAGAAAGTTGTCGAGAGATTTTCATTTGAATATCAAGGAAACAGGATCCAATTTGATTTATTCGTACCAGACGAATTAAATTTGAATGTTAGATCAACTAATGCATTCATGGGCTATGAATAGTGAAAGTAACGGTCGAGAGTAGGAAGTTTTTAACACTTAATGTTCAGTGTTCTAGCGATTCGAGACTAGTGGATTTTTAATTGTAGTGATTTTGAAACTTAATGATCGTGAATAGTAAAATAACGGATACTTTCTCCACCTATATTCCCTATTTAACTTTCCCCTTTTTCCCACTTCACCTTTTTCACCCATCTCTTTCGTTCCACTTTCCCAAATAATAAAACATGCCGCCGATTGCTATAGTGTTCGCAACCATGTTCATCATCTTCGCCGCCTTTTGTTTGGCTCTTCTTCCTAGCGAAGATACCGGCTATTTGATCGGATACTTGTTGGTTATCGTACCCCTCACAATCCTAGCCATTTTTTGCGGATAAATTTTGGGGGTGAGGGTCACGCGCTAGTGTGGTTAGAATGTATCTTTGTTGTGTGTCGATGTAGTCTTTAATAAATGTGGAATGAAATCTCGTTTATGTTTAGTTAACGGTTCGCTTCTATTTTCTAGAATAATCAGGGTACTTCATCCTATGGTGGCGCTTGCTATTGCTGGGTTGGTGGTGGTTTTTGTTGCTATGGCGGGCCAACCTATTGAAGACTTTATGCCTTTTATTGTGTTCATTGTACTATTAGTACTTCCGATGTTAATCATCTCGCTATGTATTAACTTTCATGGGTTCTAATAAAATTTATGTTATTTGCGTTTTCCTTATATCGTTGTGAATTTTTATAGTTTCTAATTTCGTACTTTCCTTGATTCCTTATAATAAAGTAATGGTTAATAAGTATAGCTCGGTTCGGTTAAAAGTAAGGTTTATGAACAATTTATTTTGTCTCGAAATTTTTGTCTTGGAATGAAAATTGTTATGAAAACTTTGGAAAAATATCTGTCCCATTTATAACATGATTCTTCCTAAATTATACATAGGTAGCTAGGCTATGTATAATTGAGGACCAAATGATGTAACGCTTGGTGCAGTTGTTATGATATTCTTGTTCTTTTCAAGAAATTTTATATGATTTAATTATCATAGTTTTGTCACAAAATCAGACACTCACTGATTATTTTCAAAAGAATTATAAAGCGTTTGTTCATATTCCAATGATAAGTCAGGAATTTCTAAAGTAATATTTTGGATATTCTTGGTACAAACCTAGGTTTTAGGTGAGGATTTCTGATGAAGCGAAAAGTGTACCGCTTTTAAGGGGTCATTTAAGCCCTAAATCGTATTTATTTGATCAAATATTGCCCTAAATCGTTCCTTTTGTCATTTTAGGTACTTTTGAGGAGAAATCTGGAAAAGGAGGCATTTTGGACGTTTTTGGAGCATAAAAGTGAAGAAAACGGCAAAGTCTCAAAAATCGGCTGAAAGTCACCTTTGACGGCGTCAAGATTTGCTCTAGACGGCGTCATGCCTTGGCAAGAAAAAGTGGACGTGAAATTTACTCATGATGAGCCAGTGAAAATAGCATGTGAATTCTGACGGCGTCACGCTTTAACTTGATCAAGGGCGTCACGGCTTAAATCAAAGAGGGACGGCGTCACGTTCAAGGTTCGATGGCGTCAAGCCTTGATAAGCCAGAATGGATTTTTGAAGAGCTAAAGAGGGACGGCGTCAAGAAGGTCATCCGGGAACCCTAAAAGCGGCGAGGTGACGGCGTCACACTCCATAAGGTGACGCCGTCAGATCCAAAAATCTATATATAGTTTTCTAATTTTTTGTCATTAAAGAGAGCTTAGTGTGTGGAATTTTGGGAGAAAACCCTAAGACGATTTTAGCTCCTTTTTCAAGGCTTTTTGCCTTGAGATCTTCCATGTTACATTGAAAGATAAGTTATCAATTAATCATTCAATATGTCTATGTGTTGTTTGATTCTATCTTATTCTTGTCTTTTGTTTAACATGTTAGGCTAATTTTATCTTGTGTTTGCTTAGATCTAATGAAACCTAGCTATTGATTATTGGTTATTAGTGTGTTGTTAGTTGTATTGGATGATTGTTTATCTATGTTAGGCTTAAGAAAACTGGCTAACTTCCTATTCGGTAACTTGCTTGAACGTCTTAAGAAACATGAACCAAATGCGTACTAAAGGTTTTTATGGTTGTATTTAATGCACAAGCGAATTCTAGTGATCCCATGTTAGGAGCTTCCTAGCCGGCTCGACATAGGAGTGAAGTAGGAGCTTGTAGAGTTGGGGAAGTAAGTACGCCACCCCACGAATGGTATTAAGGAATACACCCGTCATCCACGCGACTAATACACACTAATTAACCGGTAAAAGATAGTTAGGGAGTAAGGAAATCTAAGTAAACACATTTCTCTACACATAAGTTTCTCACCACATTTTATTTTCAGTTATTTATTTTATTTGCATCCATAGTAAATTTGGGTTAGTTGACTAGCAACTAATTCCGCCCACTCCTTCAAAACCGAGATTTTACTTGCTTTCAAAAAAATATAAAAACATAAAAAGAATCTTCCTCAACCCTTAGACCTAATTAGAGTAGTCTTTCACACCTAACGAACACTATTCCCTGTGGAGAACGATCAATCCCCCGTACTTACCACTACACTATACTACATCGGTCAGGTACACTGCCTGGTGGGGTTGTAAGCCTCTTGAGATCCCTCGAGAGGTAAAACCTGTTGTAAGGTTACAAAACCACGCATCAAGTTTTTGGCGCCGCTGCCGGGGAATAGTTATTGTTTAGGTTGAATTTTTATTTCTATTAGGTCTACTCACTAGATTCCTTTCTAGTGAGATTTTTATTTTATTTTTCTAGGTTTTCTTTAGTCTATCTATTTTCTTCGTGTCTTTGTTCGTAACCATTACCATTCGACATCATGGAAGATGGTAATATCCTTAACCCCCACAACCCACCACCACAACAACCACCACCACCTCCTAGAGCCCGTACTTTAGGAGAGTATTCCCGTCCTAGCCACCATGGCTATCGAAACACCATTGAGCTCACTCAAGGAGCCAATATCACACCCTTGCGATCCGACACCATCCGGTTGGTGCAAAGCGGATGCGCATTCCATGGACTTCGTTCTGAAGATCCTAATCAACATCTCAAGGACTTTCTTAAAATCGTTGATTCTATAGACCTTGATGTTGCCACTCGAGAGACGACCCGATTGCGTCTCTTTCAATTCTCTTTGCGGGACCAAGCTAGTCAGTGGCTAGAACGTCAACCCGCAGGATCCATCACCTCTTGGGATGATCTCACCACTCGTTTCCTTGCTCAGTTTTTCCCACCGGGAAGAACTACCAAGCTAAGGAATGATATCTTGATGTTCCAACAACGTCAAGGCGAAACTCTCTACGAGGCATGGACTCGATTCAAGGACTTACTCCAAAAAGTCCCTCACCATGGCATAGAACTTTGGCTCCAAGTCCAAATCTTCTATGACCATATCAATCTCTCCACGAGGCAAACCATTGACCAATCGGCCGGTGGCAAGCTACGTGATCTAAGTGCGGAACAATCATGGGCTCTCCTAGAGGATCTTGCTCTTTATGACAACGAAAGTTGGAGTGATCCCCGTGATTTGAATAAAACGGTCAAGGCAATATCTTTGCCTTCGAACAATTCAAGCACTTCCGACCGTAGGATCATAGAACTTGAAGACCAAGTCAAGTTTCTCATGAAATCCTACGAGGCTCCTAAACCTCCAAGCCAAGTGAACAAAATCACTTCTTCATGTGAATTATGTAGTGGTCCCCACGACACTCGTGATTGCATGGAACTCCCCGAACAAGCTTTTGTGGACTACGCATCCTCGCGTACCGACGGAGCGGGAGACAAGTGGTACACTTTCAAACCCGAGCCAAACCATTACGGTGATACATACAACCCCTCATGGAAAAATCACCCGAACCTTAGGTGGAAACAAAACCAAAACGCACAACAAACAAATTCCTCCAACCCACCTAATCGTTTCCAATCAAGCGGTTCCAACTCGAACCGTACTTTCAACAACAATCCTTCCGGCAATGGTAGTACCAATAACTTTGAAGGATTGATGTCCCAATTTATGGCATCTCAAGAAGCTCGGATAGCTAGATTCGAATCCGAATTCAATCAACAACAAACTGAGATGACCAATAAAATTGACAACTTGTTGAAAGCCCTCAATAACCAAGTGCTATCACCTCCACATAAGGACGCTAGGAACACAAATAGCGGACCCCAAGTCAAAGACCCTTCTTCATCCAAACATGTCCACTTCGTCAACGTTGTCACTATTAAACCAATCGATAGGAGCATGGAAGGAAGTGACAAGAATGAGGGTAGGATAGAAATGGAACCTAAGGATGAGGTTAAGAAAGTCGAGGTTGATAAGGAAGTGAAGAAAAGTGAAGTAGAGGAAGTAGATAATGATGAGGACTACTTCAATAGGCTACCCACTAAGGAAGAGCGCGCATATCATACAAACTTGTTCGATGACCCCGAGACACCATACTTCCTAGGTAAACCAATCATTGAAATAGGCGACCCTTCTAATCTCAACATACCATGCAACATCGGAAATTTGCATGTGTGGAAAGCCTACATTGACCTTAGATCGCCCATAAACATCATAACTAGAGCCCACTACAACTTGATAATGAAAAATCAACTTGGGTATAGGATGTTCCCTGACAAGGGTTGGATGAGTAACTTCACGGGAAGAGTTAAGGGATTACCGGTTTACGTAGGAAACTTCACCTATGTCACCGACTTTGTAATTGTAGAAGATATCCGCCCAATTGTCGATGCATCCTTAACTCAAGTGGTTTTTGGAAAACCATTTGTTGAGGTCTCTAGAATGACTTATGAACCTTCCTTAGGGATAGTTAGATTTAAGGATGAGACCGATGAAGTAAGCTACCAAATGCCATATAAGATAGAACAATTCCAACACTTGTCAAATGTTGAGAAGGAGCTCAAGCAAGCGGTCTACTATAGGAATGATGAGGATAGAAGTAAAGGAGTAGACTATGTTATGGAAAGGATATTCGGTTTCTACAAGGATTGTTTGAAATTAGGACCGGAATATAAAACCGGGAAGGAGAATGGCCTAGGAACCGTGACCGATGATGGAGTCACGTAATGTACGTGACTTTGAGTCTAGCTACAAGACTCGTTAATAAAGAAAAGCGCTTCTTGGGAGGCAACCCAAGCTTTATTTGCTTTATTTGCTTTGTGTGTTTATTTATTTGTTTGTTTGTTTTTATTTGTTTCCGTATGTGTGTTTAATTTTTATTAGTATTGATTCATGTTCAAAAGTAATTTGTGAAAATGCTTTATGTTGTTTTTAACTTCGTCTTAACTACATATAAAGGTATTTTTGCAAAAGATAAGTGTAAGGGAAATCTAAATCGGTTTATTAGAACACAAATTAACATGAATCATAATAATATTAAATTAGCATACATATTCGTATTTGTTTGAGTCAAATGCTTGTATCGAGTCATAATGATGTTTTGCAGGATTTCCAGGAAGTAAGGTAAAGGTTTTTCCAGAAATTTTCCGGAAACTTAAAATGAAAATTTTTGTCAAGTCATTTCTGACGGCGTCAGGGTTTATAACCTGACGGCGTCAGATTTAATTTTCAGAAATTTTTGAAAGTTTTGTTTTTAAAAGTTTTTATTAAAATCTCCAACTTATAATCTCCAGGAATCTGCAAAATTATCATTCCACAAGCATTATATCCTTATATATAGATTTTATCCCGCCGATGTTATGCAGGTTTTCGTGTTTGTTTTCTCAGGTTTAACAGGTTATTTTGGACAAGGAGATGTTTATGGAATGAAGCTTATGGCGATGCATTAGTCATGGAGCTTCAACATTCTCTTTGGAGGAAGATTTAACCGTGTAATTTCATTATCCACCGAGCGAATCAGGGGAGTATTTGATTTCATTCTTTTACTTTTTGCTTTTACATCTTGTTATTTGAACATTGGGGACAATGTTCATCTTAAGTGTAAGGGGAGGGTAAAAGTACGATTTTAGAGAATACAATTGCGCTTGATTTTTGTTTGTTTGATGGTAGATGTGTAATAAAACTGAGATAAATACCTGTTAAGGTAATTTTAGTGCCAAATTTAAAATTTTTTACAACATATAGGAGTGAAACTTTGATCTTAATGAGCGTCTCACGGATAGGAGTTATATGACTAGCACAAAAACCGTACCACTAAAAAATTTTCCACCCCAAATATGTGAGGTTCGCCCCTAGAATTGGTAGGAAAAGCATTTATGCTATGATGTGTGTACCGGTAGCACTTAGATTCTAGAACTTGCGTTAGGACCATTCCGAGGCCACAAGTGAGACTACATTCGTGTAGTTAGATTTACTACATGATAAGAGGCATTAGGATTAACCCATTGTTTTACACCTGTGTTTTTGTTATAATTACATTGGCTACATTGGTCAAGTAATTCTCCCACACCCTTTGCGTTGTACTCATTTTTAGTACACGATACCCTAGTACACCCCTCAGAGCCTATCTTTTCGTTTCGACCTTTAAGCATTTTACTTAAAGGAAGAATTTGTTACGCCCCACTAAAATGTACACCCAAATCGCCTTAGCCTACCTTGTATGCACTCATTTTTAGTGCATTATTGTTACAACATTTGTTTAAACCCAAGTTAATTATCTAGTTGATTACATGGTTGCTAAGTCGAGTCATATCCTTGTACATATTGTTTTGGGACGATTGGGACTCATGGGTAAAGTACTAGTATAATGGAGTAATGGGGAAGAACATCATTTATTACCCCCATATGTGCTAAATATTTTAAAAGTACTCCAAGTTTTTCGATTATCTTAATTCGAGTCATTAGAATAGTAATTTGTAAAGTTATGTAAAAGTTCAAGTGTAAGGGGATGCAATGCCCCTATGATGTATTATTTTGGATGGTAGGGCAAAAAAAAAAAAAAAAAAAAAAAAAAAAAAAAAAAAAAAAAAAATCAAGAAAAATACAAAAAAAAAAAAAAGAAAAATAGAAAAAACATACGGACTACCATCCCGTTTTATTTTATGTTTGTTTTATGTTTTTGTTATTTTCTTTCATTAGCTTAAATCGAGTCGAGTCTTGGCTTAGCAACATTGTATAGTACATGTAATTGATCAAGATCTTTAACTCGCCACCAGTAAAATATCCCTTATCCAACAAAACCGTGTTTTCCTTTTCCCTACACCTTACGTTATAACCCATTTAAAAGCCCTCTTTGATAGTTTATCTTAGGTGCTTACGCCTAGTGGAGGAGGTTTTCGATCCTTTCCCAAGCCTATGGTAATCTATTTGCTATGACAGGTAGTGAGAGATATTATCCGTTTTCATTTATGAGATTTATTTTGATGACACTTGAGAGATGTGAGTATCTAAACACTACTTGTGAGGTGCTAGTTTATAATCTCCGTGCTTATTATGATTGAAGTGGAACGAATATTTGTTGTAATTACTTTTATGTTTGCATTAAATGACCCCTAACTTGTATTTTGATTAGAATAAAAGCGCATTTGCTTGAGGACAAGCAAATCTCAAGTGTAAGGGTATTTGATGAAGCGAAAAGTGTACCGCTTTTAAGGGGTCATTTAAGCCCTAAATCGTATTTATTTGATCAAATATTGCCCTAAATCGTTCCTTTTGTCATTTTAGGTACTTTTGAGGAGAAATCTGGAAAAGGAGGCATTTGGACGTTTTTGGAGCATAAAAGTGAAGAAAACGGCAAAGTCTCAAAAATCGGCTGAAAGTCACCTTTGACGGCGTCAAGATTTACTCTAGACGGCGTCATGCCTTGGCAAGAAAAAGTGGACGTGAAATTTACTCATGATGAGCCAGTGAAAATAGCATGTGAATTCTGACGGCGTCACGCTTTAACTTGATCAAGGGCGTCACGGCTTAAATCAAAGAGGGACGGCGTCACGTTCAAGGTTCGACGGCGTCAAGCCTTGATAAGCCAGAATGGATTTTTGAAGAGCTAAAGAGGGACGGCGTCAAGAAGGTCATCCGGGAACCCTAAAAGCGGCGAGGTGACGGCGTCACACTCCATAAGGTGACGCCGTCAGATCCAAAAATCTATATATAGTTTTCTAATTTTTTGTCATTAAAGAGAGCTTAGTGTGTGGAATTTTGGGAGAAAACCCTAAGACGATTTTAGCTCCTTTTTCAAGGCTTTTTGCCTTGAGATCTTCCATGTTACATTGAAAGATAAGTTATCAATTAATCATTCAATATGTCTATGTGTTGTTTGATTCTATCTTATTCTTGTCTTTTGTTTAACATGTTAGGCTAATTTTATCTTGTGTTTGCTTAGATCTAATGAAACCTAGCTATTGATTATTGGTTATTAGTGTGTTGTTAGTTGTATTGGATGATTGTTTATCTATGTTAGGCTTAAGAAAACTGGCTAACTTCCTATTCGGTAACTTGCTTGAACGTCTTAAGAAACATGAACCAAATGCGTACTAAAGGTTTTTATGGTTGTATTTAATGCACAAGCGAATTCTAGTGATCCCATGTTAGGAGCTTCCTAGCCGGCTCGACATAGGAGTGAAGTAGGAGCTTGTAGAGTTGGGGAAGTAAGTACGCCACCCCACGAATGGTATTAAGGAATACACCCGTCATCCACGCGACTAATACACACTAATTAACCGGTAAAAGATAGTTAGGGAGTAAGGAAATCTAAGTAAACACATTTCTCTACACATAAGTTTCTCACCACATTTTATTTTCAGTTATTTATTTTATTTGCATCCGTAGTAAATTTGGGTTAGTTGACTAGCAACTAATTCCGCCCACTCCTTCAAAACCGAGATTTTACCTGCTTTCAAAAAAATATAAAAACATAAAAGAATCTTCCTCAACCCTTAGACCTAATTAGAGTAGTCTTTCACACCTAACGAACACTATTCCCTGTGGAGAACGATCAATCCCCCGTACTTACCACTACACTATACTACATCGGTCAGGTACACTGCCTGGTGGGGTTGTAAGCCTCTTGAGATCCCTCGAGAGGTAAAACCTGTTGTAAGGTTACAAAACCACGCATCAATTTCTTACAATGTGGTATCAGCCTAAGGTTTGGTCAAAAAGGAGTTAATTAAATCCTTAGGATAATATCTGTGTGTTGTTACCTAACAAATTATAAATAAAGAGGTGGAATAGAAATTTGGAATAGACGTATATTATAATCATCATGGAATTATTACAAGGTAAAGTTTTTACACGGTAGAAGGATAATTGTTACACTTAGGTTACATCCATCGTACCTAAGGTAAATACAAACGGAAATATAACTTAGATGATTCTAAACTAGAGTTTATTTATTTTGCAGCAAGAATCCATTCATCTGCTTAACATGGAGGTCATTCTTTGACATGGTTGAGATTCTTTGACGAGTTCTTATTCCCTTTTTCAATTCTTGGGCTCCTAAAGGGCTTTGTAGTTCGGGCAATAACTCTTGTAATGACTCATTTCACCATATTCATGGCATCTCATGGATGAGGGTTGCTTATTTCCTTTCATGGCTTTGCAATCTCTTGTCTTGTGGTGTTGATCCCAGTTGAGCTTCACGATCTTATTAATTACCTTAGATAAATCTAAAGTAATCGGTATAGAAACTGATCTTGAGTTGTATATCAAATATTATGCGGAACTTAATATTTGATCTTAAGAAGAATAACACAAAACAAATTATCAAACAACACTTCAATATTAAAACGATTGCTCGACAGCAATAGGGTTACAAGAAACCTTGAAGTGTAAACAATAATGATACGTATTTCTAACCTAACTCTAGATCCTCCTTTTATAGCATAAGGAGTCCTAGTCGGTTTACAAGACTTTCTATACAAGAAAAATATCTTACGTATCTTTTCTATACTTATCCTTAACATACTATACATATCTAATAAGCAGCAGAGTAACTAGTCTAGCAGCAGAGTCTTCGTGAGCTAGCAGCAGAGTTACACTTTGCTTATTCTTCCAAACCAGCAGAGTCACAAAACAGCAGAGTTATTGTGCTAATCAGCAGAGTCACATAACTATTCAGCAGAGTTATGTTTCTCGAATCAGCAGCATCTTTTAGACCCAACAATCCTCCCCTAAACTTGATATTTTTCTTCAAAAATCATCAAGTTTCTTTTAAACCCAGCTAAACACCAGGAGGATGCTTCCAAACACTTTACTGTTTTTAGGTCTTTGATTCCAGCACTTTTCTGTACCTCTCCACTAACTCAAAAGCTTGATGATCTGATAAGAATGGTCTTTGCAAACTCAGCATTCCAGGTTGTAACATGTTAGTCAGAAGAGCAGTATTCTTGAACAAAGGATAATCTTTCTCTGTTAACATGTACAAACACAAACCATCACCTCCAGTCAATGCATGTACTCCACATGATTGATATAGATACCATCTGATAAATCTGCTTGAACTAATCACATTCTTCCAATCAAGACTTCTTTCATCAGGTTCAAACATATTCTTTAAATAGTAATAGTTTATCCTTTCATACACCACCTCTGGTCTAGTTTCACCATAATTCATCTTGTAAAGATTCCAGAGTTGTACAATATCATCCCTATCCATGTAATGCAACATCTGAGAAAAACTGATATATCCCACACTGGAACCATTTGATCTCTTAATCACCCAGCATGCTTGACTACCATCTAAAACATCATGTGAGTATGAAATGATTGGGTATTTTGTTGACAAAGGAACTTCATTAACTAACTCAGGTTCTTCTTGAGGTTTATGAACTGTGAGATCCATAATCCCTTTCATATCATCTGCAGTCAGTTCTTCAAAATTATGCTCATCAGTCACTTCTTCTTTCTCAGAAACACTATCTTCTTTCTCTGAATCACTCATCAATACTGACTGAGTTCTTCTCTTCTTCCTCCCCACCTGTTTTACTTTCCTCCTATATCTTTTTATACCAACAGATGATTCAGTCATTACTTCAGCTTCAACAACAACTTCTTTCTCCTTTTCAACATCAGATACTATTGACTTTGTAACACTTGAATCAGGATTCATATAAGCATTTGGTGCTACTTTAACTCTTGTAAGCTTAGTAACCTCATCATCATTCAATGTATCAACTTTGCATTTCATCTCCTTCCTTGCTTCTTCATACTTCTTTTCAACATCTTCATATGACAAAAGTTTTAAATCTTTTAATTTCCAACCCTTCATATGTCTCAGATAATATTCTTGATGAGTTCTAAGTTCCCTTCTTGTTGGAGGTTTAAGCACTTTCTTTTTCTTCCTCTGAGTGACCAACTTCTTCTTCTGTTTTGCTTTAAACTCTTCCAAGAAGTCAAACTCATTTATAGTAGCAAAATCATCTTGCAACTCTTCTTTCACTTTAGCCCATTTGATAGCAGCCTCGTTACTTGCTTGTTCATTTTCCCAGTTTTCAAGTAATGCTTTGGTTTTAGCCTCATTCTCAGCCAACTGCCTTTGTCTTTCAAGTTCTTTTTGCTCATCTTCTTCTACCAATTTTCTTGCAGCATCAGAATCATACCTAGATTGATCCTCTTTTGGCCAGAACTCAAAAGGAATATGCCATGGGTAAGAGTCATCTAATTTCCCTTTACCTTTACCAGTGTATGTTGGTTGTGAAGGTTTAGACACTGGTTCAGGTTCTCTTATAGTAATCCTTTGGCTTTTGGTCTTGTAGGCTGTGGTGTAGGCTTAGGTGAAATTTCTTTTGTTGCAGGTGTTTTGTTAAGGTTAAGCAATACTTGGGCTAAGGGCATTGTGTCTTCATCAAATTCGCCAGCAGAGTGATGTAACCCTTCAGCAGCATTGTTTCTCCCATTAGCAGAAAGTTCTGTATTAACAGCAGAGTTAACCTTTTCATTTTCTTCCATTACAACCTCCCCTGAATGTTTAACCTCCCCTGAACCATGTACCTTCCCTGAACCTCCAGCATCCTTCTGATCATTCCTCCCCTGTTTGGAAGCACCCTCTTCCAAACATGGTTTGGAACCTTTCTTCAACCTCCCCTCAAGATGAGTAACCCTGAGCTTAAGCCTTCTTATCTCAACACCTTGAGGAAGCTTTGACTGTTGATAACTCCTTTCTTAGACCAATAACCTCCTGTGACAATTTTGTACATTGATCCGTCAATTCCTTAAATTGTTTCATGATATCCTCACAACTTCGGTCTGTGTAACCTGACCCGAGAGGTTGATCACTGGAATTGGCATTTTGTACAGGGGTTTTAACCGTTAAATCATCTTTTTCAAGTTCAATGCTAGCCTCAACACTTCGACCTGTGTGACCTGGTCTGAGAGGTGTATCATGGGCAATGTCAATATGTACATCAGTGTCCAACAATTCATTAGTTTCATCCCTGTCCTCATCACTTCGAGATGTGTTACCTTCTCCGAGAGGTGAATCTTTGGACACAAACTCAGTCTCAACCCTAGGTTGAACAGCTGAGCCCCCCATGGAAGCCATTTGGCTGGGGTTACCATCAGTTGTATTAGGTTCTTGAGAACCTTCTACAAAAGATGTTGCCATGGTTGAGGTCTTAATGATGTTAGCACTGTCCTGCTCAACTACTAAGTTGGAAACAGTAGTGCCAGCCTCTTCCATCTTGGTACCTGCATCACCTGTACCAGCCTCATCTGCATCCATACTGACATTGGCCTGAGGTTGCACAATGTCCTCTTGTTGTGAAAGCCTAGGTGATTGGGTATGTTGAGGTGCATGGGATGATGATTCATTCAAACTTATAGATGAGGATGTGTGATGGGAAGCTGTGGGAGTTCCAGCCTCTTCATCCTCATTCATTGCAGCCACAATATTCAAGATGTGTTCAGTTAGGGGAGTTATTGCACCAGAAAAACCTTTCCCAGGCTTCTTCAGAAAAGCAAACATCTTGATAGCCATCCTGCTACTAGGCTCAATATGGGCATGTTCCAAGGGTTCCCTTAGTTGATTATTGATAATTAGCTGGAAAAACCTTGGATACAAATAAAATTTCTTCTTAATAAACTTCTTCAGACCCTCAAAAATCATTGAATAAAAATCAAATGGCTGCCCAGTAGCCAAACAAACCAAAGAAATAGCTTGAGGAGCACTAAACTCATTCCATCCTCCTACTTTGGGGAACAAGCAGTGTTGAAGAGTGTGTAACAAAAACTTCCAATGTGGACAGAGCAGATCTTTATAAAAAGTACCAGTATTTACAGGCCTCTCATACCCAATACTCTCAAGCTCAGACAAAATAACCTCAGTTGTGAAATTAGGTGGTGTAGGAACTCCTGATAGACGAAGACTTCGCTTAATTGTTGTCTCACTAACGACAATAGTCTCTCCATCTACACTACCTACTAACCTCTCCTCCTCATCGAGTGTATCTAGCTTAACAGTTGACCAAAATTGGTGCATATGAGATTTTATAATAGGTGGATCAACTGTGAAAGCATACCTTAGTTTAGAAGTACTCAGAAAATCCATAACCTCATGAAATCCAGCAGCTGCAGACACCTTACTAAGAAATGCAATTTGATTATGTTCTTCCGGAAACTTTCGTTGAGCCATTATGATTTGGGGGTTTTGGATGTGATGAAATAAATCAGTGTTCTTGGGTGAGAAGCAAATGTAGTTTTGAGCAATTAAAAGTTAATGAGATCGAATTGGTGGATGAGTCCGTTTTGATCTAATTAGGTTTAAGAACGCGCCAAAAGTTTCAATTTGACCCTTCTACTTTCAAACTCATCAGCAGAGTTATGAAATTGTTGACCAAAAGTCAACTTTCCCAATATCTTCAAAATCACTTCCTTAAATACAATACCAACCTCGCATTGAAGTCCATAAATTACTTAATTTCTTTAGCAAATCCCCAATTCACAAACCCTAACTTCAATAATAACCAACCATGAGCTCTTCCAAAGCACCAATCATCGACATATCCTCAGATTCCTCGTCAGATGATTCACAAGGATGGTCAAGTTACTTTCCTCAGAGTGCATCGACATCACAACAAAAAGGTAAAGCAGTTGTGGAAGAAGAATACTCTGACCCACTCCCATCGACACCATCTTCGTTTGTAGATTCAAGCGATGATGAAGAAACAAAAGCATGGCCAAAATCCATGACTTTCTACCAAGGTGTCTGGGAAATCGATCCGCCACAACATCCTTTGACCGCTGAGCTTCAAAAACAAATGGAGAATGCCGCCGCCGCCTTTGCGAAGATGTCCACCTGCCTCATCCAAAGCCAAGTACGGTTGAGCAGAAATCCCCTGTTCCTAAGAAGAAGAAGCAGCAGAAGAAACAAGATCCCTCTACAAGCCAACAGCAGAGTCCACCACCACGACCAGTAGTACTTGCACTTCCCTGTCCTAGGGTGTCAGAGGCCATGGGCACTAGGGGACCTCGTAGCAAGGTCATGCCTGACTTTGCTAGAATTTAGGTTGTGAATCTTTGGATCTTGTTGTCTTTTGAACTTGTTTTGAATAGCATGGATGTATGGAAACTGTATGTTGTACTTTTGCCTTTATTATCAATGAACTTCCTCTTTCCATGCTTTACTTGATTGTGTATGTCTGTATATCTGCAAAAGGTTAGTAGCAAACCACAAACACAAACAAGAATATTCCATAATAGCAGCAGAGTAGGCATAGTAACAAACAACTAAACAGCAAGCAATTTAAGAAACAGCAAACTTTGACTAAACACCAGACAATGAATAAACAACAGCACAAATCCTTTACAAAATTTTACAAAAACATACAGAGATAAGATGTTTAAAGATTTAAAGATTGATCATGCCAATACTAGCAACTAAAAATTGAAACCTACTTATATCAAAACATTTGGTAAGTAGATCAGCAACATTATTGTCAGTATGTATTTTAACCACTTGAATTAACTTTTTCTCATAACAATCTCTAATAAAATGATGTCTTATCTCTATGTGTTTTGTTTTAGAATGAAAAACAGGATTTTTGATAATACACATTGTGCTGTTGTTGTCAATATAAATTTTGGTGTTCATGAAATTGTACCCATAATCCAACAGTTGGTTCTGAATCCAGAGCACTTGTCCACAGCAGCTAGAAGTAGCAACATATTCTGCTTCTGTTGTTGAGTTAGCCACAACAGTCTGTTTCTTGCATTGCCATGAGATTAGCCTATGACCAAGGTACTGACAGCCTCCAGTGGTTGACTTTCTATCCATAGTAGCTCCAGCATAGTCACTATCTGAGTATGCTATCAAGTCAAAGGGTGAATTATTTGGATACCAAAGGCCCAATTTAGGTTGACCCTTTAGGTACCTAAAAATTCTTTTGACTACTTCCAAGTGTGAAACTTTTGGGGACACTTGAAATCTAGCACAAGCACACACAGAAAACATGATATCTGGCCTTGAAGCAGTCAGATACATCAATGAACCAATCATTGATCTATACAAATGCACATCAACCTCTTCCCCATCTTCATCCTTGATCAAAGGTTTGTTTTTATCCATTGGAGTCTTTGCTGCCTTCACATCCTTGAAACCAAATTTCTTCAACAACTCAGCCACATACTTATCTTGGCTAATAAAAATCCCATCTGACTTCTGCTTAACTTGAAGTCCCAAGAAGAAAGTGAGTTCACCCATAGAACTCATCTCAAACCTGTTGTGCATTAGCTTTTCAAATCCTTCACATAACATCTTATTTGTAGACCCAAAAATGATATCATCTACATAAACCTGAACAAGTAGGATATCCTTTTTGTCTTTCTTAATGAACAATGTTTTATCAATGGTTCCTCTGCAAAAACCATTATTCAACAGATATGTGGATAAGGTGTCATACCAAGCTCTAGGAGCTTGATGTAGTCCATACAATGCTTTCTTTACTTTGTAGACCCTATCAGGATACTTAGGATCTTCAAACCCAGGTGGTTGCATCACATATACTTCATCAGGAATCTTTCCATACAAGAAAGCACTTTTCACATCCATTTGGTACACAGGAAAATTCTTAAATGAGGCATATGCTAGAAATAATCTGATAGCCTCAATTCTTGCAACTGGGGCAAATACCTCATCATAATCTATACCTTCTTCCTGAGTAAATCCCTGAGCCACTAATCTAGCCTTGTTTCTGATAACAATTCCTCTCTCATCTCTTTTGCATCTGAACACCCATTTAGTACCAATTGCTCTTTGTCCATTAGGCAAATCCACCAATGTCCAGACTTCTTGAAGCTTGAACTGCAGCAACTCCTCTTGCATAGCTTCAACCCAACTTTCATCTTTCATAGCCTTATGAATGGTCTTGGGTTCTTCTTGAGATAGGAAACAAGCAAACATGCAATTTTGTAAATCCTTGTGGCTATTCCTCTTCTTGAGTGTTTGAGCAAATAATCCCTGATCAAGCAAATCACTTAACCCTTTTGATTTACTTCTGGTCTGAACAGCAGAGTGAACATCACCAATTATCTGCTCCTTTGGATGAATCTTGTGTATTCTGGTTGTTGGAGTGGGACTAACAGGTATATCAGTCTCCAAATTTGATAAATCAGCTTCAGCACCAAAAACATCAACAACTTCATCATCAGTATCCACATACACTTCTTCTAATTCGGGCATCTCATCAGAAGAATCATCATAAGAATCACCATCTTTATCAGCAGTAGAGTCCTTGTCCATAGCAGCAGAGTTACCAAACCTAACAACAGAGTGTTTTGGCCTAACAGCAGAGTGTTTTGGCTTATCAGCAGAGTGCTTTGGCTTGGCAGCAGAGTTGAGAGAACTGCTGCTATGTTTATTTCCTTGTTGCCCAGCAACATCTGACTCTGTATTCCGTTCCTTATCATCATTCTTGACATCATGAGAAGGTTCATCATCACCTTCTACATTAACCTTTGGTACTTCCTTATGAACAGCATCATCGTCTGAACTCTTTCTCTCTTTATCTGTTAGAGAGAAGTACTGATCAAACGTTCTCCTTTCAATCAAAACAAACTCCTCTGCAGTTCCATCCTTCTTTGCTTGTGTACCTGCATTGGGGTTAGTTTGTGTACCTGCAGACATGTTAGTAGTACCTGCAATGACTGGTTGATAATTCATACTCTTGGTTAAAGAATCAATATCAAACATCCACTCAGGACCTTTTTCATCAACATTAGGTGTGGTTTCTCTAATTCTAACATGCAAATTTTCCACCACATGCCCAGTCCTTTGATTGAAAACCCTAAAAGCCTTACTTTTAGTAGAGTATCCAACAAAGTAACCTATGTCTGCTTTCTCACTAAACTTGCCTAAGTGGTCAATGGTGTTTAAGATAGTGACAGGACACCCAAATGGTCTAAAGAAATCAATCAGTGGTTTCCTACCATGCAATAACTCATAAGGGGTCTTATTGTGAGGTTTAACTATCTTAGTTCTATTTTGCACATAGCAAGCAGTGTTGACTGCTTCAGCCCAAAAGATAGTGGGTAACTTAGACTCTGACAACATAGTCCTAGCAGCTTCAATTAATGTTCTATTTCTCCTCTCAGCAACACCATTTTGCTGAGGAGTTCTAGCCACACTAAATTTTCTAGTTATATCCTTTTCCTCACAGAACTGATTCATTACTTGATTCTTAAACTCAGTTCCATTGTCACATCTGATGATCTTAACCTTGTGATTAAATAGGTTTTCTATCCTAGTAATAAAAGCCTTAAGAATGCCAGGTGTCTCATTCTTAGTAGCTAAGAAGAATACCCAAGTAAACCTACTAAAATCATCAGTAACCACTAAGCCATACATCTTTTTGTTCAAACTATTCACATAAGTGGGTCCAAATAGGTCCATGTGTAACATAAACAAGGGTTCAGTTATGGAATTCACCAATTTGGACTTACAAGATGCTCTATGTTGCTTTCCCATTTGGCAAGCAACACATACTTCAGGATTCTCAAACACCTTTGAAGGTAATCCTCTGACCAAGTTCCCTTTCACCAACTTGTTGATAGCCTTGTAGTTCAGATGTCCAAGCCTTCTTTGCCATAGTTTGGGTTCATCAATAGTGGCTTTGGCAAACAGACAAGTTAAATCTCTTTTGGGAATAATGTTCTTTATGTCCACACTGTATATGTTGTCATTTCTAGGGACTTTAAGAAGTACTAATTTGTCATCAGGTATCTTAAAGTCGGGAGATAAGACAAGACATTCAGTGTCTGTAAAAAGAACAAAATTCTTTCTGTCACACATTTGTGAGACACTAAAAAGATTGAACTTTAAACCATTCACTAAATACACTTTCTCAAAATCCAATTTTCCAGTTCTGATGATGCCTTTTCCAACAATTTTACCTCCTTTAGGATCATTCCCAAAGGCAACATATCCACCACCCAAAGCTTCAAAATTCTCCAAATTGCTCTGGTCTCCAGTCATGTGTGAAGAGCATCCACTATCAAAAATGCATTTATCCTTTAGCTCCTTTTGTAGATTGCCCTGCACAAAAAGTAAGAGAATTAGTTTCTCTTTGGGACCCAAGCCATTACTGACTTGGATCTGCCTTGTGCATCAAAGTAGTCAAATTTCTTCAACTGCATTGGTGCACTGCTGTGTCTGAGAACATGATCTATAACTTTAACTTTTGGTTTCCAGACCCAGCAAGCTGAGGCCTTAACAGCATAAAAATGATTGCCCACTACAGTATCAGTAACAACTTTAGGCAAAACAGCAGAGTCTGCCTTAACAGCAGAGTTTGCCTTATCAGCAGAATCAACTATTTCCTTCTTTATGGGCCCTTTTGGTGCAATAGGAGAGATAACTCTAGAAACACCATCTCTCATCAAAACTTCCTTGGGAACCATGTTTCTTTTGGGGTAAGGGTGAGTCTTTCTAGCAAAGTTTCTATGGTTCACCCTTGTGTACTGGTTCCAAATTGGTTTCTGACAGCACTCATCTTGCAGATGTTCAAAACTACCACAACAATAACATGCCTTCTTAAGTAATTGAAAATCAGTACCTAATCTTTGTGAAACTAGGTTGTTCCAATTTCTCTGGTTTCCTCTAGACAAGTTATTTGTTCTTTTAGGATATACTCTAGGTGTGTTTTCATACTCAGCCATCTTCCTAGAGATACCTTTACCAAACCTAGGCTTAACAAACTCAACCTTTTTAGCCTTAGGTACTTTTGATTCAACAACAGTAGGAATTTCTTCCTTTTTGTTCTTAGGGGTTGAATCAGATTTCACCTCATCATCATCACTGTCAGACTCCCAATCTCCAATCAGGGGTGCTTGTTCATACTTCTTTACCTCAACCTTAGGTGACTCTATTTCTTTTTCACTAGTTTCAACTACAGGTTTACTAGTTTCACCTACAGGTTTGGCCTCAGACTCAGATATGAAAGTCAATGTCCTAGTAGGAGGGGCATTGGCACTAAGTTTCTTAGGGTGAGCAACAACATTATATCCTATACCATTAAAGTGTCTTCCTAATGGTTTACTGAGAATGTCAGTGGCAAATTGTTGTTTTTCCACCCTAACAATGTGTTTTTCAGTCTCACTTATAGCTGAATCTTTAGACTTTTCAGCCTCTTCTACTTTTCCCATTAAAACCTGAATCTCACAATCTTTCTTAATAAGTTCTTTTTCTAGAATAGTGATCTTATCAAGATATTCAATTTCAGCCTTTTTATAAAATTCAAGCTTTTCTTCTAAGTTCTTTAAACCATATTCATAACTAAGATTATCTAACTTAAGTATTTCATTTTCCTTTTTAAGGTTTCCATTGCTAGACTTAAGTATCTCAATTGTATCAGAACATGATTTAAATGAACAAGATGATTCATTGGATACCTCAGAGTCTGATCCAGAAGAAGAATAGGCCATGAGAGCAAAATGCTGTACTTGAGGTTCCTCTTCAGCTATCAATGCACAATTTGGACCATCTTCAGCATGATCACTCCAGTCATAATCTCCTAACCCATCACATGATACCATAGCAGTAGTAGGATTTGGCTCTTCATCAGCAGACTTCTTGAAATTCTCATTGCTTCTTTTTGGTGCTCTGCATTCTCTTGCAAAGTGTCACTTCTTTCTACAGTTAAAACATTCAGCCTTTGATTTGTCAAATCCCACATTCTTGTTCCTTCTGAACTTCATCTCTTTACCAGTTCGTTTAAGAAACCTTCTTGCCCTCATAGTAAGCATCGCAAACTGCCATTGCATATCAATCTCTTCAACATCATCAGGATCAAGTTCATCCAGATCTTGAGGCATGACTGAAGTACTTGTAGTAAGTTCAGCCAAATAAGCACAAATTGCAGCATCACTGATGGTGTTGGTGTTAACAGAGTCAGCAGCAGAAACATGTGAACCAACAGCAGGAGCAAAAGCACCAGCAGCAGAGTGCTGTTCTTGATGACTACCAGTACTCTTGTTGCTTGAGGAAACAAAAGCAAGATTATTTGTGGAAGAAGATGAACTTGACAATCCTTTAACTTCAGATTCATACACCTTCAAGTTGTTATACAGATCATCCAATGTCATAGTATCAAAATCTTCCTTGTGCCTCCAAACCACTGTATGAGTGTTCCATTCAGAAGATAGACTTCTCAGAAACTTTAGATTGATATCTTCTTGAGATGGCTCAATCTTCAAAAGAGCCATCTGACTGGATAGCTTATGAAGTCGATCATAAGTTCCTTCAATGTTCTCAGAACTTAAAGCAGTGAAAGTTTCAAACTGATGCTTCAGTAGATTCTTTCTTGATTTCTTGGTAGCTTCATTCCCACCAAATCGAAGTTCGATTGCTTCCCATAACTCCTTAGCAGACTCAATATGATTAAAACTCAATTGATAATCATTAGGTATTCCCATCATGAGAATACTGTGAGCCTTGACCTCCAATCTTCTCTGTGCTTTCTCCTCACTTGTCTTGAGAGTCAAGACTGATCCAGTAGCAGTCTTGGTTTGCACACTGTCGCCATTTAGAACAACTTCCCAAAGTGAGTAATCAACCATTCTCATGTATTGTTGAATCCTCATCTTCCAGATCTCATACTCTCCAGTCTTGAGCATGGGAACTCTTGATGCGGTAACCATGTGTGTTGAATCGGAATCCATTGCTTACTTTGATGATTAGCAGATCTTGTATTCAGAAATTCTTCTTGGTACCAGTTTCTAGATCACAAGCTCTGATACCACTTGTTGATCCCAGTTGAGCTTCACGATCTTATTAATTACCTTAGATAAATCTAAAGTAATCGGTATAGAAACTGATCTTGAGTTGTATATCAAATATTATGCGAAACTTAATATTTGATCTTAAGAAGAATAACACAAAACAAATTATCAAACAACACTTCAATATTAATACGATTGCTCGACAGCAATAGGGTTACAAGAAACCTTGAAGTGTAAACAATAATGATACGTATTTCTAACCTAACCCTAGATCCTCCTTTTATAGCATAAGGAGTCCTAGTCGGTTTACAAGACTTTCTATACAAGAAAAATATCTTACGTATCTTTTCGATACTTATCCTTAACATACTATACATATCTAATAAGCAGCAGAGTAACTAGTCTAGCAGCAGAGTCTTCGTGAGCTAGCAGCAGAGTTACACTTTGCTTATTCTTCCAAACCAGCAGAGTCACAAAACAGCAGAGTTATTGTGCTAATCAGCAGAGTCACATAACTATTCAGCAGAGTTATGTTTCTCGAATCAGCAGCATCTTTTAGACCCAACATATGGCCTGTTTTCCGGCACCTTCCGCATTTATCAATGCAATGTCCGGTGTGATGCAACTTACATCTTGGGCACAGAGGTTGCTTTCCATGGTAGTGTTGGGCTATAAAGTTAAAGTACTGCTGGGAATATCAAAGTACTGCTGGAAGTCAAAGTATTGCTAATCAAGTCAAAGTACTGCTGCTCGTTAAAGGACTGCTATGCAAATTGTTTAAGGACTAATGTGTAATTCTAGAATGTTCGTATTAGATTAGAGTTATAATTAGAATTACTTGAGGTTCAAGTATTGTAAACCGACTAGGGTTTTCCTTGTGCCTATAAAAGGATCCCTAGGTTGGCATTAGAGATATACGATTAGATGAGATTTTAGAGAGACAAGTTTACACGAAGAAGCTTGTTAGAAGTATTAGTAATTAGAGTTTGTTAGTGAATCTGTGTAAGAAAGCAGGTTCAAGGTTTTAATAATATTCGAAGTTGTTTATTAATTCTTCTTAGCTTTGTTGAAGTAGATTCCGCATACTTAGCAAAGTATATCAGTGTTTCATTATTAATAGTTTTGAATTTATTCAAAGTTGTTAAACCGTAGACAAGCTATAAGTTAGTTTGGTCAGAGTATATCGATCCAACAAATGGTATCAGAGCTTGTGTGGAGACTCTGATTAAGAAGAAACCCTTAAAACCGATTTATCAACAAACCCTAAATGATGTCGACTGAAGCTACACCAATCCCATCCATCACCTCACTCAGAATTCCTATCATCAAGAAGGGAGAATATGATCTCTGGAGCATGAAGATGAGGCAGTACCTTGCTATTACTGACCATGCTCTATGGGATGTGATTGTCAATGGTAATGTTGTTCTTGACGAACCTTTACAAGTTGAAGGACAACCCAAACCACCTCAACCAACCTTGCCAGCAGCTACAAAGAGAAATCAAGATAAGGCTCTCAACATACTATTGTCTACTATTCCTGATGGTCACCTACTGAAGTTCCATGATGCTAAGGATGCAAAGCAATTGTGGGCTGCGATCAAGACAAGATTTGGAGGTAATGATGCTTCAAAGAAGATGCATAGAAACTTATTGAAGCAGCAGTTTGAAACTTTCACTGTTGGTGAAAGAGAAGGTCTTGATGCTGCCTATGACAGATTCCAAAATCTACTTAGTATGCTAGAACTGTATGGAGCAGAGGTATCTGTTGAAGATGCAAATTTGAAGTTCTTAAGGAGTTTGCCATCTGTCTGGCATGTGGTTGCTACTATGATTAGAGGACAACCTGGATTGGAGTCTATGGACTTTGATGATCTCTACAACAATTTAAAAGTGTACGAACAAGAGATGAATGGTCACGGTTCTCAGAAAACTCACAACATAGCTTTTGTGTCTTCTGAAAACAGAAGCAGTACTTCCACTAAAAGTACTGCTTATCCTTCTCAAAGTACTGTTGGTGATTCACAGCATGTTTGCACAACCACAACTACTCCCAACCCATCACCAACAAACAACACCAATTCTGATGATGTTGTATGTTCCTTCTTTGCACAACAAGCCACTTTACCTGTTACCTATCAAGAAGACTTGTTGCAGATTGAAGAAGATGCTTTAGAGGAGATTGACATAAGATGGCAAGTAGCCATGATCACTGCAAGGATCAAGAAGTTCATGAACAAGACAGGAAGGGGAATTGATTTCAAAGCCAAACAAGGTATAACTTTTGACAAATCCAAGATTGAATGTTTCAATTGTCAAAAGCTTGGACACTTTGCAAGGGAATGCAAGTTTGCAAAATATCAGGCAAACAGGATGAATGAACAACCCAAGGTTGAAAGAAAAGAGGTTCCTATTACTGAATCACAACCAAAAGCTTTGGTGGCTCAAGAAAATCTAGCAGAGATTGATTGGAGTGCTGAATTTGATGATGAACCTGTAACCTATTCTATGGTTGCAATGGAAGAGTTTGATTGGAGCACAGCCTTTGATGAGGAACCAGGATATGCTGCTTTGGAATCAAGAGATGGTCTTGGAAGCTTTGACTGGAGCATGGAGGATGAAGATGAACCTGTTCAGATTGCTATGGTAGCTACTTCAACAAATTCATCCAATGTCTCTGAGGTATGCTCTAAGTGTAATGATGTGTATCAAAAGTTGCTTAAAGAATATGTGACTGAAAGAGATAATTGTAGAACAGCTAGGTCTGAGGTAGCTGGTTATCAATTAACTTTAGAGTCAATGGAAGCCAAAATATTAACACATGAAAATAATGAAATGGCTTGGGCAGAAAAATATGAGCAACAAGATTACCAATTGAAATTAAGTGAATGGAAGTTAGGATGTAAGGTGTCTGAATTAGAAAAGATTACTAAGGAAAGAGATGCTTTGTTAGAAAAACTTGGTAGTATTAAACAGGCTGGTCTATCACATGTTCAATTTGTTGAAAAACAAAGAGTCATAAACAGTAGAGCTGGACTAGGTTATGGTGAAGATAGTAGTTCAGATGAGACCTCACCTAGTGATAAGGAAGAGACCCCACCTAGTGATAAGGAAGAGATTCCACTTAGTGATGATGACCTTACAAGCTCAGAAGAAAACACATCTAGGAATGAGGAACCAATTAGTGAAACACCTCCTGAGTTTAAGAAAGATAAGGAGTACCACTCAGTTCCTCCACCCACTGGTAAGTTTCAACCACTTAGGATAGATGTTTCTCGTTATGGTGTAGACAACCTAGAGTTTAGGAAGAAGCTTACTGGTCAATTTAGTTCTGAGAAACCCAAGGATGATTTTCAAAGGGGTAATGATCAAAAGTTTCCTACAGCCTTTCAAAAACAAGTAGTACCTCCAAAAACTTTTCAAAGTACTGCTGGACATTCAGCAGTACCTCCAAGAGAAACTTTTCAAAATACTGCTCACTATAGGAAACCTTTTAATCATAGAAGAGGATTTGGGAATATGGAGAGAAAATTATGTTATGTATGCTATAGTCCTGATCATTTGATTAAGCATTGTGACTTACACTCAGAATATTTAAGTCAGTTCCCAAAGAATAGACCTGCCACCCATAAGCCAAGAGAGACTAGACCAGTTTGGAATCACTCAAATAGGGTCAACCATAGTAATTTCTCTAAAGACTATAGGTACCCTCACCAGAAAAGAATGTTTTCCAAACCACCAGTACCTTCACATACTGATAAGTCTCCAGAAGTACCTTCTCAAAGGACTGATAAGTTTTCACCCAATCATGGTACTGCTAACACTTTTTCGCATAGAAGACCTAAGAGATTCAATTCATATAAAAGGTCTTACACCTCAAGCAGAGTACCTAGATCAGAGAAACCTAAGGTCAAACGAAATTGTGTTAAGAAAGAAAGTACTGATGGGGAACAAGCAGTACTTTCATCAGATAAGGGTGAAACAGGGAGTGTTGTTGATAATACAACACAGGACATGGGACCAACTCAAATAATCATTGACCATGCCTTTAAAACCAGTGGAGATTACATACTGAAGGAATTCAAGTATGTCACTCCACAAGGGGAACACAAGTCAGTAATGGCTTGGGTTCCTAAAAGAAACTAACCCTTTTCTTTAATGTGCAGGGCAACCCAGAGGAGGAGCTTAAAGATCATATTATTGTTGATAGTGGTTGCTCTGGCAGCATGACAGGGGACAAGGAGATCCTGTCAGATTTTAAGGCATATTATGGAGGAAGAGTTGCATTTGGTAATGATCCTGATGGAGGGAGAATCACTGGCAAAGGAACAATCAAGGCTGGATGTATTGATTTTGAGAATGTTAGATATGTGAAGGAGCTCAAGTTCAACCTTTTGTCAGTATCTCAGATTTATGACAAGAAGTACCCAATTCTATTCACTGATACAGAATGTCTCATTCTCTCTCCTGAGTTTAAGTTTGTTGATGATCACTTGGTAACATTGAGAGTACCAAGAACCAATGATGTGTACAGTTTAGACTTAAAGAGTCTCAATTCTGCTGGAAGAGCAACATGTTTAATAGCAAAAGCATCATTGGAAGAAGCACATTTGTGGCACAGAATACTAGGTCATGTTAATTTTAAGAACATCAACAAGCTAGTCAAAGGAAATTTAGTTAGAGGTTTACCTTCCAAAACATTCAAGACTGATCATTCATGTTTGGCTTGCAAGAAGGGTAAACAACATAAATCTTCATGTAAGAAGCTTGGGGAAAGAGATATTAGAGAACCTTTAGAGTTGCTACACATGGATCTGTTTGGACCAGTTTCAGTAGAGAGTTTAAACAAGAAGAAGTACTGCTTGGTTGTGACAGATGATTGTAGCAGATTTAGTTGGGTCTTTTTCTTGGGATTCAAAGATGAAACCTTTGATGCTATCCATGACCTGATAGTAGCCCTTGAAAATAAATTGAGACTCAAAGTAAGAGGTATTAGATGTGATAATGGAACAGAATTCAAGAACAAGCATATGGATGAATTATGTGCCAAGAAAGGGATCAAGAGAGAGTTAAGCATTGCTAGAACACCACAGCAGAATGGTGTTGCAGAAAGAAAGAACAGGACTTTGATAGAAGCAGCTAGAACAATGCTTGCAGATTCCCAATTACCTATTCTCTTTTGGGTTGAAGCCATAAGTACTGCTTGCTATGTGTTAAATAGAGTTTCAGTAACTAAACCTCAGATGAAGACACCTTATGAGTTACTAATGGGAAAGAAACCAAACATTCATTTTCTAAAACCTTTTGGCTGCTCTCTGACTATTCTAAATACCATTGATTCTCTGGGAAAATTTGATGGTAAGTCAGATGAAGGATATCTATTGGGTTATTGTACAAATAGCAAAGGTTTTAGAGTTTATAACAGGAGTACCAAAAAGGTACAAGATTTCCTTCATGTTGAATTTTTGGAAGATAAGGAAACTCAGAAAGGTAAAGGTCCTGATTGGATGTTTGATCTTGATCTCAAGTTCACTCCATCTATGAATTATGTGCCTGTTAGAGAAGAGAATCAGGCTAATCACAAAGAAGATGATTCACAATACATTGTTCATGGAGTCAATGTTAGACCAGAAGATGTTCCTGACAAAGAACCTGAAGTTACTGATGAGGAACAAAGTACTGCTCAACCAACCAATACAGTATCTGATGAAGATCAAGCCATACAAGATGAACTTAATAGGATGCTTTTTCAAGAAACTATAGCACAATCCTATGAAGATGAACAAAGGAGGGCTTATGAAGCTGCAAAGAAAAAGAGTAAATTTCAAGATACTGTCCACAGTACTTTTGATCAAAGTACTGATGATCCTTTTGACAGTACTTCTGGTGTGTTAGAACAATCAAATTGGAACAATGCTGATGATTCCAATGTTGATGATGATGATTTGGATAATGCTAACATTCCTGGATTAGAAGAAATTGATGATGAGCTTAATCAAGAAGGTATTTTCTCAGCTACCAATGAGGGGATTGATCTTACTAATTTGGAATCTGATCTTCCAGTTCCACCAACTCCTACATTGAGAGTTCATAAAGCTCATCCTCAAAGTAACATTATTGGATCACCCTCTTCAGGAGTGGTTACAAGAAACAAAGTTAAAGGTCTTTCTAAGCAACATACTGCTTTACTTAGCTTTGTTTACAAACAAAACAGGATGAATCACAAGGATCAACAAACATGCCTGTTTGCTTGCTTTCTATCTCAAGAAGAACCCAAGAAGGTAGCTCAAGCTTTAGCTGATGAAAGTTGGGTTGAAGCCATGCAAGAGGAGCTTCTACAATTCAAGCTTCAAGAAGTCTGGGTATTATGTGATTTACCAGATGGCAAAAGAGTCATTGGTACAAGATGGGTTTTCAGAATCAAAAGAGATGAAAGAGGGAATGTTATCAAAAATAAAGCTAGATTGGTTGCACAAGGATATCGCCAAGAAGAAGGAGTGGATTATGATGAAGTGTTTGCTCCTGTTGCAAGGATAGAGGCAATCAGGTTATTTCTTGCCTTTGCATCATATATGGGATTTCATGTCTATCAAATGGATGTAAAAAGTGCTTTCCTTTATGGCACAATTTCTGAGGAAGTTTATGTTAAACAACCTCCTGGATTTGAAGATCCTGCACATCCAAACAAAGTCTACAAGGTGATCAAAGCACTGTATGGCCTTCATCAAGCTCCCAGAGCTTGGTATGAGAGACTTTCAAATTTTCTATTACAACATGGTTATAGGAGAGGAGCAATTGATAAGACTTTGTTTATCAAAAGGGATAAGAAAGACATTATGTTAGTCCAAGTCTATGTGGATGATATTATTTTTGGAGCCACAAAGAAGTCTATGGTGAAAGAATTTGAAGAACTTATGCAGAAGGAGTTTCAAATGAGTTCTATGGGAGAATTAACTTTCTTTTTAGGGCTTCAAGTTAGACAAACAAGAGATGGAATCTTCATTAACCAAGAAAAGTATGTTGCAGACATACTTAAAAGATTTGACCTTCCAAATCTCAGGCCTGCCACCACACCCATTGATAACAATAAACCCTTAGGCAAGGATGAAGATGGACAAGCTGTGGATGTCAAGCTTTATAGATCTATGATTGGTTGTCTTATGTACTTAACTGCATCAAGACCTGACATCATGTTTGCTGTTTGCTGTTTGCTTGTGTGCAAGATATCAGGTTACACCCAAGGTTTCACATATGTATGCAGTCAAGAGGATTTTTCGATATCTCAAGCATCAACCAAAGTTAGGATTATGGTATCCTAAGGAGTCACCTTTTCACTTGGAAGCTTTTTCAGATAGTGACTATGCAGGAGATAACTATGATAGAAGATCAACCTCAGGAGGATGTCAATATCTTGGAAGAAGATTAGTCTCCTGGCAATGTAAGAAGCAAACAATTGTTGCAACCTCCTCTACTGAAGCAGAATATGTTGCTGCTGCAAGCTGTTGTGGACAAGTTTTATGGATGCAAAATCAACTCTTGGATTATGGATTCAACTTCAAAAACACTCCCATCAACATTGATAATGAGAGTACCATCTGTATTGTGAAGAATCCAGTTTATCACTCCAAGACCAAACATATTCAAATTAGGCATCACTTCATTCGGGATTGTTATGAGCACAGGCTTATAAATGTGGTCAAGGTTCACACAGATGATAATGTAGCTGATCTACTCACAAAGGGATTTGATGTTTCAAGATTCAACCACTTAGTTGTGAGCATTGGGATGATTAACTACTAGGCTACATTTGAGGGGAGGCTTTAGTATTAGTTAGTATACTTTCTTTTAGTTCTTCATGAAAGTATTGGTTTTTAGTAGTTTAGTTTAGCCTGTATGTTGTATTTGAGGGGAGGCAACATAAGTTATTAGTTAGAACTTAAGCATGAGCCATTTACAAGTTCTTGGTTTAAGTTTGAAGTGTTGATTGTGGATAAGAAGATGGAACGTACTGCTTTGTTGCTTAACGTACTGACTCAGCAACGTACTGCTTCAACGTACTGCTTACGTGGACGTACTGTTCCAACGGTCAAAAAAAATGTGGGGCTACGGTTAATTAATTCCTTACGGCGGAGATAATAAGTTAATCAAAATGGTAACTTTATTATTTTGAGTTTGATTTGTTTCCATCCTATTTAAAGAAACTCTCCCCTATTCCCCGCCTTTTACCTTATTTGCGATCCCTCATTCACTTTTCCACCACAATCTTTTTAACGAAACACACATTCAAAGCGACTCCTTCTCTACGACTCATCATGGCTAATCGAGTCACAATTAGAAAACACAACATGATCGCTAATTTGGACAAGACAGGGGATAATGTTGATTTTCATGTGATCATTGATTTCTTAACTGGGTCTTCCATCAACTACTCTATTTTAGTTGACCCTGATGTTATTGGTCCATGGATTCAAGAATTTTGGGCTACTGCAACGATTGAAGATGACTCGTTGATTAGGGCTACGGTTGCTGGACGAACTATTCGGATTTCTGAAGCCACAGTTAGGGATGTTTTGATGTTTAATGATGAAGGAGGGGTTGTTCGTTTTGACAAACAAGTGCTTTGGGACACTTTAAGTGATATAGGTTATGAAGGAGATTTTACGAAACTTACTTTTCAGAAGCCTTTGTTTTGTTCTCATTGGAAGTACCTAATTCACGTCTTACTTCATTGTTTAAGTCCCAAGAGTACTTCTTTTGATCAATTTGGTCAAAATATTGCATCTGCTTTAGTGGGTTTGGCTACCGATCAAAGATTCAACTTTTCAAGACTAATTCTTGATGGTATGCTTTCACACATTGCTAATGGTTCACCATTCTTAATGTATCCAAGGTTTGTTCAGTTATTCTTGAACAATCAACTTGAGGATGTCCCTAAACCTCAAAGTTTTTTACCCACTGTCAAACTTCCACCAAAGGTGTTTACTTTTCTATCTAAAAAGAGTATCAAGTTTTCTGGAACAAACACACCTTTGACTGCTCATATATTGGGAGTTGCACAAGTTGTTAGAGATGCAGAGCAAGAGCAAGAGCAAGAAGCCAACTCTGAGTCAGCAAGTCATGAGTCTCGAGTTTCAAGAGAAGTTAGTGTTCCTCAACCTACTGCTTCTCAACATACTGCTTCTCCACATTCTGCTACTAGGGAAGATACTGCTCCTATGGACATTCCTACTCATGAGGAGTCAGATCACGGTATGAATCAACCACCATCTCCTAATGATTATAATTCAACAAATATGTCTCAGCAATTTGAAGAAGAAGAGGCAGAGATGGATAATTATGCTTTAACAAGGGAGTTAAGGAGGCTGAAAAAGGAGAGTGAGACTCAAGCTGCTAAGATAGTCAAATTAAAGACTCAGTTTCAAAGATTGAAGAAGTTTGTTTGGCCACTAGTTCAACACCATCGATTATGGGTAAAGTCTCAGAAGCAGAGTGGTCAGATACCTAAGCAGTCTTCTCAGTCAAAGAAGAAAAAGTCAAAGAAGCACTCTTCATTCCAATTGGGGAGGAATTTAGAGAATTTGAATGAAGATGCTGGTTTTGAACAAGATGCTGGATTTATGGATGATACTCAGATGACACCACCTGAAAATATTCCTCAAGATATTGCTGAGAGGAAGAGTGATGAAACAGAGCAAATCAATTTGGAAGAAGCTGCTGTTGAAGTAAGAAGTGGTGATACTGAGGAAGTAAACTTGGAAGGAGCTGAGGCTGAAAGTACTGCTCAACAAGGTACTGAGAGGCAATTTACTATTACACCTAGAACTTTGGATTTTGAAGAAGATATTGGTCCTTCAAGTCAAGTTCAAGAGGAAATTGGCCCTTCTAAACCAGCTCAGGAAGAAGATGTTATAGCTCATACTAACAGTGATGATGAAACAATTGCTGACATTATGATTAATATGTCAAGTCAAAGAGGCATCAGTATTCATGAAGTTGAACAACAACATCATACTTCTTCTCAACCTACTCAGGAGATAGATCCAAAAGATAAAGGTAAAGGGATCTTGGTAGAAAAGAAGAAGAAGAAGTTAACATTGGCACAGTTAAGAGAAATTCAGATTGCCAAAGGTGAGGAAGCAGCTAGACTATTGCAAGCAGAGATAGATGCTGAAGAATCTCGGAAGATTGTTGTTCAATCACAAAGGCCAATTAGTAAAGCTAGAGAAAGGAATGATATGATGGCTTATCTAAAAGGTCAAGGATATACAGGTTTAGTCAGATTGACATATACAGAGATGAAGGATCTGTATGATGCTGTTAGAGAAGCTATAGAAAAGGATCTTGCAAGCATTATTTCTTTTGAAGATAAGGAGCTTGAAGATAGAAGAAAGGAAAGAGCTGTTACTAGAAGCTCAAAGAGGAAAAGAACAACTGATGAACAGCCATCAAAGAAGTTCAAGGAAGCATTTGAATTAAGAACAGACACAGTTGATGAGCTAAGGAATTATCTTAGAGTTGTTAACTTTGAACATCCAAAATTAAAAGAAGATGCTGATAAAAAGTCCAAGATATCTACTTTTTCAGTTGTAGAATCACAAGAAGGAGATTATCTGATCTTTCATAGACAAGATGGAAGTTTTAGAGTATTCAATTCGTTATGGGATATACTACATCTGATTGACAGAGATGATATGCTTCAGTTATATCTCCAAGTGCAAACTTATTTTGAGCATATTCCACCACAAGGAGTAGGTTTGATATTGTTAGGAGATCTCACAACAATCTGGGAGACAGAGGAAACAAAGGACAGTACTTTGTGGGAAAATCAAGACAACTGGGAGATTAACAGATGGAGATTCTTTGAATCAGTTGGAATACATGTTTTGGAGTTAGAAGATGGCACTATGATTCATATGCTAGCAGAACAGAGATATCCACTCACAAGAGATCTGATGATCAGGATGCTAGAGCATGGCATGGAAGTGGAACAAGAGAATGAAGTAGCATTGATGGTCATAAAATTATTCATCAAGTGGACAACTGAATCTGAAGATTAATGCATAACTACTGGTATGGTTTAATTATTATATAAATCTTTTGAAAAATAAGTACTTTCTTCAAAGTATTGCTAGTCAAACAGTACTTTCTCAAAGTACTGCTTGCAGCATGAAACCAGTAAAGTCTTTTTGATAAAATCAGTAATTTTTGATAAGTGCAAAAACATTTTGAAGCACAAAGATTAAACAGCAACAAATGGTTTTGAAAGCAACAGCATGGTGTTAGTATTTGTACTACACAACAAATGGTAATCAACTCACCATGTTTAATAAACAAGAAAGAGTTTGACTCATCATGAGGGTACGGCTCTGATGTGATTATCAAATCCGTTTTTAGTTGACAATTTACTAAAAATTGTATGGTTTTCAACTCACCATATCTATATTAGTGAAGAGTTGGCTAGCCCACAAGATAATGGCTTTGTGGTAAAGGCTATGGAAAACCATTATATGGTAATTAGTTCACCATGGTAGTGATTGTACTAAAAGAACTAGCTAGTCCAAAAGCAAACGGCTATTTGGTAAAGACTACTCAAATCCGTTGATAGCTGATGATTTGCTAAAAATCATATGGTTATCAGTGTACCATGGTTTCCTAAACCTAAACATTGGCTACTCCAGAGTTAATGGCTTTGGTAAAGAGACATCAAAATCCATTAAGTTTTTCAATGATTCACCTCTCACAGGAGTTAACACACCTGGAAGTGATGAGAATAGTATGAAACTTTTAAGATCTGATGTACCTATTGCCAATATGATGCTGAGTTGCTAAAAAGATATGATGCTGAAAAGAATTGTTGCTGATGAAGATTGAAGATACTGATTGCATTGATAATGACAAAACAACAACGAGACAGATTTTAAAGATACAACCTTTCCTTGAAGATAAAGTGTTGAAGTTAAAGAAATACAAAGGAACTTGAAATCAAGCAAGTAGAATTCAAGTTAGGGGAGGATTGTTGGGCTATAAAGTTAAAGTACTGCTGGAATATCAAAGTACTGCTGGAAGTCAAAGTACTGCTAATCAAGTCAAAGTACTGCTGCTCGTTGAAGGACTGCTATGCAAATTGTTTAAGGACTAATGTGTAATTCTAGAATGTTCGTATTAGATTAGAGTTATAATTAGAATTACTTGAGGTTCAAGTATTGTAAACCGACTAGGGTTTTCCTTGTGCCTATAAAAGGATCCCTAGGTTGGCATTAGAGATATACGATTAGATGAGATTTTAGAGAGACAAGTTTACACGAAGAAGCTTGTTAGAAGTATTAGTAATTAGAGTTTGTTAGTGAATCTGTGTAAGAAAGCAGGTTTAAGGTTTTAATAGTATTCGAACTTGTTTATTAATTCTTCTTAGCTTTGTTGAAGTAGATTCCGCATACTTAGCAAAGTATATCAGTGTTTCATTATTAATAGTTTTGAATTTATTCAAAGTTGTTAAACCGTAGACAAGCTATAAGTTAGTTTGGTCAGAGTATATCGATCCAACAGGTAGTTGTTTTCATTACTAGGGTTGGTGATGAAGTTTCTTCCAACTTTTGGTTTGGGTCTTTGTTGACGAAGGTAGTCAATGCGGTCTTGTAGATGATTACGGATGCAAACATCATTGTGAAACTCACATTCATTGAGGATAAAGGATCTTTCCTCCTCGTGTTTTCGCTTTTGGTTATTTTTCCTAAGGGCAATATCTTGCTTAATTCTTTGGGCACATGTGCGTATAGGTTTAGTTATTCTTCTTGAATCCTTTATGTAAATTGGCTTACACCCCATGAAACTTTCATGGTTATGCTTACAAGGTATAGCCTTCTTTCTTTCTTGTCTTGTCATGTCATGGTTACCTAGGTGAACTGTTGTGGTCACTTCCAATTTCTTAATAGTTTTAGGAGTCATAGTTGTTGTGGGCACTACGCTGTTCATGTTGTCCATTCCCTATGAACATCACAAGAAATGTTGATTTAGTATTCACTTTATCGTTAGAATAATTCAAATAACAATGTATTTGCATATTATTGCTAACAATGTGATCTTAATACAAAATCAAAACTAGCTGAGGATCATAGAGATACGATGTGTAAAATAATAATCTCTTGACATGGGATTGCTAAAGAACAAACGAATTCATAAAAACTGAGGTTCATCAACTTTCTCTTTTGAAGATTTGTTCTTGGACTTCTAGGTTTTATTGTTTAGTCGTGGTACATTTGATGTACAATCACTGTTACAATCATCAATATGGACATAACTCTAATAACTTGTTTGATCAAAACAACCAACACAAGGTCTTTTATTAATGTCTCATTGATTCTTGTGGAGTCATTTGTTTACCTAAGAGAAGAACAAATGGTGAGGTTTTGCATGGCTCTTTGCATTTATAGCACCATAATAAGGTTCGGTGGAAAGAATTTGTTTACAACAGGAAGATATAATGGAAAGAGTCTGTCATAGCTTAAAAGTTGATTACAAATTTCTGAGAGTTACAGAATTATTGAGAGATATATGTAATACTAACCAAACTATTTGGTTTATTGAGTACAACAACTATACTTAAGATCAGTTACGTCTCTGACGTAGACGTCTAACTTCTGCCTCAAGATCCAGTTGTGCAGCTTCCATGGCTGAGAAACGTTCCTGGCATGCATTCATCTGATTAGCTAACATGTTTTCCAAGGCCGCAATCTTTTGGATTTGGATTCTTGCTGTGTCTCTAGCTAACCATAATGCTCTTTCGATGTCCTCAATCCTAATGTGTGTTTGGGTGTGGCCTCTTCCCAAATAGCGGGTTCTGGCATCCAAGTTTCTAAGTTCTTGTTCGTAATTGTCCTTCATGTTACCAACATTTACTCCTAGATCAAACACTTCTCGTCTTTCAGCATCTGTCCTCTTAAACAGAGTATCAATGTTACGATCATACCATTCGAATCGTAATGGTTGTAACTCTTTTAGCTGTTCAGAGTGAGTGTCTAGTATGTTGGTGTGTTGGTGAAGGCAAGTCCATATGGAGTCATGGGTGTCTATATTGTAGTCGGGAGAATTGGGTGAGGATGCATTCTCTGGGATATCTGGCATGGGGAAATCTGAGATATCAGGCAAAGGAGAATTTAACTCGATCTTTTTCCAAGTCATCTCTTGGGGTGAACTCTGTTCAGATTCAAATGTTGGTTGACCACCAATCAAATCTTCATCTGAATAGGATTCGGTTGTTCTTCTCAGTTTCTGACGTGGAGGTGAGTAAGTAGGTGATGACAGAGGTGATTTCTGAGTGAGTTCTATGTCAGGCTGGAGTTGTGACATTTTTACATAAGGATCTTCAGTATCTGGTGCGATTTGGTAGGTAGGTGACGCATGTGTAGTAGGAGAGGTAGTCTTGGTGATACCGACTAGTTTGGAAGACATGGTACTGTAACAACAGTAATTATGAATATTCGTACGTTTAGGGTGTAACATTGAGTGTGAGATAACACAGTGTGTTATGTGTGAAGAGTAAACATTAAGCATGTAAGATTAGTACAAAACAATCTTAGTAGGTAATATATTGAGCACGGCAGTCTGCAGACACGGAGGGCGAAAAATGGTATGGTGTAAAATCATTTATTTTGAAAGTGTGGTTATAGTTCAATGTTTGAAAACATTTGATTCTCTATAACCTGTGGCTCTGATGCCAATCTGTAACACCCCCTAATTTGGTTTTGTGGCAGCGGAAAATAATTAGGTGTTACACTGAGGATCGATGTCAAAAATTTTAGAAAACGGCTTGAAAAGGCGTTTTGAAAGTTATATGTCATTCAAAATAATAGTTTTGGTACAAAGGTTGAAATATTTGATTTGAAAATCCCGCAAAAATATAGTAATTTGGAAAGAATGACATATTTGATTTTCACACCATTTAAGTTATCAGAGTATTAAATGCCCGCTCCGTATCTTGTCCTGCTCCATTGTTTACCTGAGATAAACATGCTTAAAACGTCAACACAATGGTTGGTGAGTTCGTAGAGTTTGATAGAAAATAACTTTCTTTCCACTGAATTTAAGAGTTGATAGTTGAAATAGGTACTAGTACTTCTTGCAGTAACTAGCAAGTTTGTAATTGAGTAAAATCCACGAATAAATCATTTATGAACTCAGAGGTTCATAAGTTTCAAGTTTAAATGAAAATGAGTTACGTTGTTATATGCTTGATTTGAAATAATAGTTCAACTTTTAAAAGTAGAGATATGCCAAGCATTGAGTTGTCTTTATCATAAGACACAACTAGGTCACATATGATAGCAGTTAAGTTCCAAGTACATAATACATATTCAAATCACATAGTGAAAACAATAGTATAAAGTCTGATGTCTATCAGTGTAGAGTGGTCGTTACTAAATACAGCTGTATCCGAATATATATAAGAAGCCATATATATTCAAAAGGTTATATTGCTCTAAGCCTCATGACGCGCAAAACGTTAACAAGAGTACCGTACAACGGCGAAAGTCGCATCAGGGTTACTGATGGTTTTGCCCTAAATAATAGGTGATTGCCTCATCCTATTTGTGTCAAATATAGTGTATCGCGACTAAATACGACTAGCCATCCGGCATTCCATCCAGTATTTAGTGGGATAGGTCGTCAGCCTTTACAGGTTTCGAAGCTGTCCACTATATATCGCGCTCACCGCAGTGATTAATGGCTCATGATCGAGGAACTTTATGGCAATATAGTTAAACTTAGGCAATATAGGGTTCGGGTTCTCATGGAATATGCGTACTTTAGTTTTTGGCAATTATTTCCAGTTGGGATGTATAAACATCATAGTTAAGTTAACAGTACATTCAGTTGTTATATGAATGCATAAAGTGAGTCTCAGTATCTTGTTACAACAAGTAGTTTGAAAATGTTATTTTTCAAATATAGCATTTAAGCTAAGCAAGCAGTTTGCAAATATAACGAGTATATATCCCCGTCAAAGGGTGATTCAAAACATGTAAAACATAGTTGATGATTTTGAATAAATCATGAGTTGTTTTCAAAGTATAAAAATACTTAAAACAGTTGAAGCATGTATCTCCCCCAAAAGAGTTATTAAAACAAATATTAAAAGTAGGGGCCACGACTCACCTGGAGTGTATCTGGCAAGATGGAATTATAAGATCAAGTAAGACTTATGGAAACGATCACGGAAACGTCTTAAATACGAGACCTGAATATGAGGGAAGTCTAAGATTCGACTTATAACTAACGATGAGGGTGAAATGAGAAATCGTATAATGATTTGGTGACGTGGTTGTGATATGCTTAAAATGCCTCAAGTTAAGAAAATATAATATCATACAATGATATTATCTCTATTCTTATGTCACTTGACTTGAGGTATTATTTCCTCAAAATATGATGAAATGATATGCATGTGAAATCGTTAAATTTCTAATAACGAAATTTAAATATACATAACTAAATTGTATAAAATGCATGTGAAATGGTGGAATGATGAAAATGGAAAATGAAGTAAGAATGTCAAGTGAAAATAGTTGGTCCTTGTACTTTTTACTCTAACTGAGTTTGCGTTACGTCGTTAGTCCTTCGTTAAATATAAAGTTCAATAATTGTCCAAAAATAGTTTAAATGTACATATAAGACTTGAAGTTAATTCAAAGATCAATTTAAGTCCTTTAGATACTGTTTTCACAGCTTCAATCCATAGGTTTCACAATTTGGCAGTTTTAGTCTTTATAGTTAAGATGCGTTACATTTTTAGTCCAAAAATGTCAAAGTGGTAAAGAAAAAGTGGGCGACTTTTTATAAGGCTTATTTAAGACTAATGAAGCTTATTTTAATAGTTTATTCGATCAGTAGCTAAATTTTACACTATTGGGCCCTTAACGAGTTACAACATTTAGCCCACAAATCATTTTTAGTTATTTTCCAAATACATGGTTTATATGTTTTACTTGGGCTGTTTTAAGAGATCGAAGCATGATTATTTTTGTAAGATGTTTATACGAAAAACATAGCTAGTTACGTTGTGAAATGGGTCTTGTAAAAATAGACGTGGTCGTTCAATTAGATCGCGAGATATGGACTTGGTTTCTAGCCTACCTGGGGTGGTTTCGACTATACAAATTATTTAGATAGTGGTTTAGTGTGTTCCAGTTATATCTTGGCGTGTGGTATAAAGATTATATACATTTGAGTGATGCATAAAACTAAATGTTAAACGTGAAAGGATGTGAGTTGTGAGTCTTGAACCGTCCATATTGGAGGTTTGACATATTCTTGCACGTACCAACAATATTTAAAAGAAAATGTTTAGTTCGAATTCAAATAAGGGATGGTGCATGCATGGTTGTGATACTTTTGACGTGTAAGTAGGGTGAGAATGGTTTTCCAAATCTTCCTCAGTGGGGTTGTTCTAAGCGAATATGCATGCACATCCTACTAGTGGATATATAAACGTGACTAGTTGCATGATCGAATGGAACAACTAAAAACAATGCATGCATGAATATACTAGTGTGGTTTTTAACTGTCATCAGTGAGGGTTATGAACAAGTGGGTCTTTATGCAATCTACTTGAATAAAGATCATGTACGACTTTTGCAAAAATAATTGATATGTTCTATTGATGCATGTGATTAAGTGTAGTCGTGAGATGGGTATTGTGATCGTTCTCTAGTCTTTCATGATGGAGTTTTCGACCCAAGATGTGAGTTATACGAAAAGATGATGCATGTAAACTAAACTAGAATATCTATACGTTCGAGTGTGAAATAGGATATGCATGCATGTTGTGTTTTTGTGCGTGAGAAATGGAAACAAAAGAGTCATAGAATACTTACTACACTTTTTGAGGGTGGTGGAGACTTGCATGTGATCGACTGGTTACAAGAGTGAACAACCCACTTGAGTTTAAATGGTGCAAAAAGGGGTTGTGGGTATGTAAGAGATTGTGGCGCTCGACTGTTAGCACAAGGACGAAGTAGGCAGTTTGCTTACAAGGTTCGAATTATGTTTTTATATCTTGGGTTTCTAAGGTGGTCAGTGAGAATGAAATGAGTAGGAAGTGCGCAGTGAAGTCTGCCAAATGAGTGGTAGAATTTACAGAAGGAGTACACACGTTTTTGACCATATTACCCTCACATTTAATCATTTAAGATCACTGTGGATGATCAGTACTCATGGCACGCTTCTGACTTTAGTTAAGTGTGGGAGAATTAAGGATCTTTGTCCTTTGTTATTGGAATGTATACGTGATGCATATATGCACACGTTATCATCATTCAAATTCTCATATGTAAGTCAATGAGCCTCACATGCTCCTGCTGTCTAACTCTTCTTCTGAATTTAGAATCATTAGAAGGTATGAGAGTGGTTTGAGAGCTTGTCTGTAGTTGTTGGCATTTATACATATTCGATAGATATTTTCGGTTGAGTATGCCAGTGTCTAAACGCGTGAATGAGTGGAGGTTTGGCTAAGAGAATAAGTTCGATCATATCTTGTCTTTAGTCGATGGATTTTGTACATATTCGCTTGGTATTTCTAAATGGGTAAATGGGTTTATCAAATCACACATGTTACTGCTGCCATTGACTGACTTAGCAATCATTGGGAAGATTTATAGAGCTTGACTTTTGTTGTTGGACTATATCCATATTAGATAGATATTTTCGAATGGGTGTTAGATAGATTTAGCGTGTGACTTCATAAATCTCAGTCCTCAATGTCTCCTTAACATTGTGTCGTGCTAATATTATCATTGGGAAGGCGTAGGAAAAGTCGGGTTCGAATTAGTCGAGTTTTGAGATTTTTACCTATGCGAGTTTTATTGAAATGGGACAAACACTTTGGTGTTCGAAACCATATCAATACTTGACTTGGGTTTCTAAAATTTGGCGTACGAATAGACTAGTGGGTCGTGTATGAGATTGTGTAAAAACATTCGAGGCTTACGTTTAAAATTTGAAAGATATCGAATTGTTTTGAGGAGGTGTGGCTGTTCGGATTTTGCATAAAATAACAAAACAAAAGTTGGGCTGGATCGAGCAATGTGATGTGGGCTGATGGAGCGTGTAAATGGGTTGAGGATTTAGACAGCCATTTGGTTTTGCAAAAGAGAATTAGTGAAGAGTTTAATGATAATTAGTGTCAACTAAGTGAAATAATTAAGAACGATTAGAAAAAGTGTATATATCTTTGTATAGAGATTTATTATTACCAACTGTTATCATTTGCGAAGTATCGAATTTAAATGAGGATGGAAATCCCGTGATTTGTTTGTGGTTCGAGTAGAGGTTGCTATTATATATATATATATATATATATATATATATATATATATATATATATATCACGAAACTTAACGTGACAACGATAGCAATAAGAGAAAAGTTCAAATTTTCCTATAAAAATGGGTTTTATTAAATCGCAAGTTGAAATTATCATTAATCAGTGAGATTTATTACGAGGGATTTTTACAGGATCTCACATAAATGGGTTATGTTAACCCTTGTTATGTTATTGATTGTTATTGTTATTAGGGTTTGTTATGTTGTAGAAGATTGATGATGATGATGGATGATAGTGGTGATGATGATGACTTTGATGTTGTTAGCTTGGACTAAGGTAAGTAACTCTCCCTAAAACATGTGTTGTGTATGTATTATCATGTATGTATTATGATGGTGTAAGAACATGGGACTTGGATTTGGATGGTTGAAAGTTAGGAATTGGTGGCTAGTGAGTTTGACTAAGAGTATGTTAGCTTATGGACTTGAGACTAATTAAGGTATGTAGTTAGTTATGGTTGTTGTGTTTTGATATTAGTTATGTTATAAGGATGTGTGAAATGTGGCTTGGATGATGTAGCTTAGAGGCTTTTATGTGATTATAATGCTTATGTGAAAGTATGTGTATGAGATATGTTTTATGTCGGGTTACTTACTAAGCGTAAGCTTACCCTTTTAGTTGTTAATGTTTTGTAGGTTCATGTGCAGCGGAAGGAAGGTTTATGGGTCATAGCATAAAGATTTGAAAGTGGATTTGGAAGATAATAAGTATTAGGAGCTAGGTAGAATACCGAGCTCGAGACGAGGTTGTACCCCCGAGAGTCTTTTAGTGTTTTGTAAAGTAAGTCGGGTGTCCAAATGTATGTCAAAGAGGTCATAGCGATTTGGGAGTCTAACGATGAGTCAAAGTGTGTTTTAAGCGCTTATGTGTAATGTATAAGGGGGCGTTTGGCAAAAGGGGTAAACGTACCCATTTTGGATAGTAAACGGGTCAAGTGTTGTTGGAACGTGTTTGTTATGTTAAATTATTGATGTTGGTCAAGTTTGGTGTAAAACGGAAGTCGTATGGGTTGTTTGTAGTGAAAATGGGTCAAAACGGGTTATTTGCATAACCCGTCTAATTTGTGAAGTACCCCTTCGGGTGTCGTTCGGTAAATGTTTTTGTATGAAAATGAGCCCATTTGTGATGTACCAATCATATCTGGAAAGTTTGGTTAAGTTTCGAGTTCGGGAGGTCGGGTTTCCAAGCGGAGATAACGAAATTGAGTTTTGGGGACAGCAGGTTCAAACCTTGGGGTTTGGACTCAAACCTTCGGTCCAGGCTTGTTTTTGGGATCAGACCGGCGGTCGGGATTCTCGACCGGCGGTTTGGACTGTTTTCCAGATTTTGACGATTTTCAAAAATTCATATTTTTAATCCGTAAGTCGTCACGGGTCGTACCACCTATCGTTTCGAAGGTAATTGAGTGTACTTTCATTTAAAAATAGCCTCAAGGGCTGAATGTTTATAGATTTTTGTCAGTTGTTAAAAGAGTGGTCGGATGTCCATAAAAGTCAATCGTTTTCACGTAAAAAAGTTTTAAATTTTGGTCTAATAGGGCACGGGGTGTAACACAAGGGGTGAGAATCGAACCCTTGACCTATAGAAACCATTGATAGATGGAAATGATGCAAAACAATATAAATTTAACAGCATTTCACAATATCTAGGGGCGACCCGTACGGTTACAATTGATTCAGTAGAAGTATTCAAACGTTTCCCTAACAAAAAAAACCACCACAATATGTAGCACGTATCAATTCCACAATAAGAGGAAACTGAAGGGTCACAAAAGACGTAATTGGAAGGCATGTCAATGCACCGATTGGAATAAGCATCGACGAGTTACTTTGTCCAAACACAAGGAACAATGTTGCTCCAAAAGCTATGATCATTGCTGTCGTCGAGAGGAACAACATAGTGAGGCCAATAATCAGCTTCGTTGGTAACTTGAGGAGAAAGTCTTCTTCCGCAAAACGTGCGGTTAGGATCGATAAAAACATTAACAACGACGTAACAGCTGTGAATAATGATATCGCATTTGATATAGCAAATACTGTGAACGCAATCTTGTTAGTAAAAATTGGTATGCCTGAATCCTGATTATTTCCACCGGGCACGGTTATAGCTGCTGCAAATACAATGGTGATAATGAGTGCAGCTGTAATCGTGTATGATTCAGCAGTTTTCTTTATCCATTTCTCTCCTTCGATCACCAAGTCTTTATGTTCTCTTGTAAATACCTCTTGAGGTGTTTCGTCATCTAAGTTCTTTTGTATCCGGTTAAGAGGACATACAAATCGTTCAACTTCCTAATAAATATTACGATATATTAACCTTAGAACATATAATAATACGTCTTAAGATTTTTATGTATGCTGAATGAAATTCAAACTTCGAGTCACTGGTTAAAGCACTCACCTTGAACCATTGTAGTTCACGTTGAATTTGCAAAGCTGCCCCCGATATTAGATTCAATTTGTTAGTAGGTGCTAATCTTGCAGCCAAATGCAAAAGATTATTCCCAAAGGAATCTTTGATTGTTTTATAAATATTCTTGTGCTCGCTCATTTCATATAGTAGGCTGTAAATCTTCTCTGAACGACTAATCACTGAATATTGAATAAAATTGTGACCATCTTCATTGGTACTCCAAATTGCATCTGGAAATGACCTCATAATACATCTAATAAAAGTGGATGCATTTCTTCTAGTGGCTTTAAAAGTCGAATTGGTGTAATACTTGTGGTAGGTGCTCGAGTTAGCTTTATCACATATCTTGTAACATACAGTAGTTAAGAGATTTGTTGCATCTTCATGAATCTGAATCGTATCTTCAAAGAAAGGACGTACTGCAACATAAAGACAAATACAAATCTCACACAAATAAGTAACTTTCTTTCTCTTACATTTTTTGTCATATAAGTATTGCAGCTTTTGATGTTTCTTACCAAGCACCTTAACGAATTCGTAGAACATAATTGAGACAAGGAAATAGACTGCAAGATGAGATGATTGTCAGAGTTGTGGAGTTATGATGTTACGGTCCAACCAGAGAGTTAGAATAACAATAATTAGTGTCTCCAATTAACTATTTACTCTCAACTTTTCAAGGGGGTTGAATTATAATAAGAATGTTGTTTTTCGTGAGAATCATATATATTAATGAAAAAAGTTCATCTTTCCCGCGGTCTTCTTTATAGGTATCTGATTTAAATAATCATATTATAACATAAAATGAAAAAAATTAAAAAAATCCATGCAACTATTCTTTGATAAAATGTGATTTATTTGGAATAATTATTTTTTCACAATTAAGTCATAAATTGTTATAAATCAATTGTACCGTAATTATTGTACTAGTATAATCATTAAATGTAAGAGATAATCCAAATATATAAAAATAATCGCATAAATAATATATGTGATTATTTGGTTATATCATATGATTAATTATATTAGAAGAATTATTTAGTTGTCAAATGGCTTATGTCCCAATGATATTCTTAGTTATATGAGAAGCTCCCCAACCAAAAAGGTTGTGAGTTCAAGTAGTGCTTATGACATGTTAGATAGTTTCTGGTTTGTATACTGTTATATTAGTAGTTGTCATTTAAAAAAAAAAAAAAAATAGTTGTCATAAATCTTTCAAGAAAAAGTGTTTAAGAAGTTTAAAAAAAAAAAAAGCTTAATAGTTATACCTTCTCATGAGAATACTTATAGAAGCTTGAACTATATAGAAGGGAGTTAAACATAAATAAATAAAAACCTTTCATTGTAAGAATTAAAGATAAATTAACTCAAATTTGTCCAAAGGAATCCACAATATAGTGAAGATTTAGGATTAAAACTCATTGAATTTCTTTCTTAAAGTTGATCAAAACAATTGCATAGTATTTTTGTGCACTATTTAAAGGAAAATGATTAAAAAAAATGTAACTAATTTATCACGAATTATGGTTCTATGTAGCCTACTAATTATTTAACCTTTATATAACTTACACTTTCAATTTTCACTTTCATGTGTATTTTGTGACAATTTTACAATTTTGTTTATCAATAACGGAGTGGGTAAAATTGTCATAAAAATTTAAATAAAACATACAAAGTTCGAAATTCAAAAGTTTAAGTTATATAAAAGTCAAAAATTATTAAGCTATATGGAATCACAAAATGTATCAAGTTAGTAACATTTTTTTTTTAAATTATTATCCCTTATTTAATTTTGAAATTCGATCAATTTACTTTCCCGGCCTCTCTTTGACATACAAATTTTAGAGAATCTCCGGAAACTTTTTCTTTCCAAATATTCTTTAACTTCAAACTTTTATAAAGGGTTTGTGTTTGTAATGATACAAAGAATTCGTAATAAGAAAAATGTGTGAAAATAGGAATTTAATAGTAGTTGGGTAAATGAAAATTAGCTAATTTTGTTTAAGGAATCTTAAATAAGAAGTTGAAAAATTTATCAAATTTTTTTCTTTAAATCTTTTTTTATGTTGTTCTTATTTAATGTTTATCATCTCATTACGTACCTACTAAAAGTATCATAAAAAGGTAAATAAATATCTTTAAAGGTTGGCGACCACGTGACGAAGCCAGATAGTTCCGAAGTCTGTTACGAGTAGGGTTGAAGGAAGCACCTATCCTATATAACTCTTCCTCCCAACCTGAAACGTAGATAAAAAATTGGCGTACATGAACTTTAATTGATTAAATGAAATATATATAAAAGAAACAATTTCATTACCTCTTTCCCAAAAATTGAGTTCACGTGGAAAGTTTTGAGCTAAAGCCATCAACACACTATCAGAAAGTATGGCATCACGATTGATTATCATTTTTGCTAACCCTACGTGTTTCAAAAAATTAATCGTATAAAAAATGAAAAGCTCATCACCACTTTTGAAGACAATGAATGATAGTACTTACTAAAATCTTGACAAGAAATAGCAAGAACGACAATGTCCTCACCGCTTTGACCCGAAAAAAAAGCATCATACCCTTTTTGTTTCATGTGTTCAAACAGACACTTAGATGTATCTTTATGCATATTGGAAACAGATATGGCAAGTGGAGTGTGACCCTCCTTGTCTTTGGCTAATAACAATTCTGGGTTTCTTTCCACCAACATGTCGACAGCTTCAGTGTTGCCACCAATAGCAGCAACATGAAGAAGAGTACTTCCATCAGAATTTATCAAATCTATCAGTGTGTTCTCTTTTGGTGTCATTCCCAACAATTCCTTTAATAACTCATGATTATTGGTAGAAGAACCCACTGCCACATGGAGTACTGTGTTTCCATTATTCGTGAGTTTGTCCCAGGGGTTAAGACTATATTCTTTTAATTGGTCTATTACCGAATTTATCTCTCCTTCTATAATCGAATCATAAAGCCATCCCTTATGCTTTTCTTTCTTGGTCTTTTCTTCTGTTGGCTCGTCTTTTGATTTTGCATCTTCAGATACTGTTATCACTTCTATTTCTGATTCTGCTTGTCTTGTCGTTAATTTTGTTTCTACATGATCAAAATTTTTAATTTGGTTATCAAGGTTAAGAAAAACTAAAACGTAGAAGATATGCGTTCTAATTTAAATCACCGGGATTTCAAACAACAAACTAAAGCAAAGACGAACTTATATATAGCTTCAGATATAACGCTCAATTGCTAACGGCATCTCAAGAGTATGTACTTTAATTTACACTAAGTTGGTTCCCTTAAAAAAATACAGTAACTCGTCTCTTAAACTAAATTAAAATTATCATAAAATTAAAAAGCCTTTTTTTATCAATACTTGTCAATTTTTGTTGTTCTGTGTAAACCTTTTCTTTTTTTTTAAGCACAAACTTTTCAAATTTTGACTTTTATTTGTATTTTATTACCATTTTTACCTTTGCATATTTTAAGCACCTTGTTAATATCGAAAGGTAAAATGGTCATTATACATGAATCAAATACACACAAAAATAGAAATTTGAAAGGTTTATGTTTTAGTAGCAAACAAAAAAATAAAATAAAATAAAAATAAAAATAAAAAATGTTACACAAAACAACATAAATAAACAAGTTAGATACATTTTTTTGTTATTACCCAAACTAAATACTACATTAAACTAATATAAAAAAAGTTTCTTTAGGCAAAGGGGTGTAAAAGTGCAAATACGGAGATATACGGCCAATTGGTGTAAGTGACAACAACTACATTCCTCTACGTGATTTTCTCTATATATATCAATGTCTTTGTTGTAGAAGATTTTTGCATTAAATAACCAACGTTGTTTCAGTAAATAAACCAGAGATGGTCCTAGTAGATCATTGCATGTCTTTGACTTAGTCAAGTTCAAAACATACTATTAGATTTAGAGAGCACCGGTCAAGCCATTCGTTGTCGATGAAATAAAAAATGGAATAAAAAAGTATACCATCATATTAACTAATCAATCGTCATGTCATTATAAGTTTAACGAGAACTACATGATTTGGATCATTTATTTTAAATCACAAAATAAAACAAATAAAACTAAGATTGGCAAATGAGAGACTGTACATATACCTGCTGCTTGTTCACCAACCCAAGGACCATAACTGCGTTGCAGTTCATCCCATACATCTTTCGCAGTGAGATCTGTGTTCTTGTGTTTGGGTTTGAGACGATTGACAACCTTCTTGGCTACCCCGGTAGAAAGTGAACCAAGAATCCAACCTTTGACCAGGGAATCTGATGCAATCCATGCATCTATATCTCCCACTTTCCCCTTCCCATTAACTGCAGGACTTGAAAACTGACCGTCGATGAAACCATACATATGATGACTCTTTAAGAGACATAGAATTTGTGTTTCCCACACATTATACGTATCCTTACCGCTCAGCTTCATGGTAACGAAATTTGGGGCAATAACATGCGAAGGGTATGGGTACTTTTGACCAACTTCCACTATGAAACTTGGATTAGAAGTTGAAGCTGCATTCGTCATCTTGATCTTAGTTGGAAGTTAAATGTGGTAAGTATGGATATTTACTTCTCAAGATAAAATATGAGCCAACTATTTTATTAGCCAGTAAGTCTTTGGTCTCATTCCAAAAAAGTAAGTCTTTGGTCAAGATCCACATGGTTTGGTGGCATATAAATGTGGTAGATTTGGATATTTATTAGAGTTGTCAATCGAGAACACAGGGTTATAAATGCTAACGTACAAAAGAGAACACAGGGTTTAGTGGCACATAAATTTGGTAGATGTGAATATTTACTTCTCAAGATATTTAGCCAATTGTTTATGAGACCATAAGTATTTGATCAACGAATGCCGATATTTTTACTTATACTACGCAAGCCGTGGCGGAACTTGGCGTCTTTTCTTGGAAGAGCCGAAATATTGAACGTAAACTGAAATTCTTTGTGTATTCGAAACCACTTATACATAAGACCACTTACAACGGATAACGCAATCTTGCGTTAAAGGGACTGAGTTTGCACGTTAAAGGCGTTAATCGTTGGAAGCGTTTGGCGTTAACGCAGCGTTAAGGGATACGTTATACCCTTAACGATGCGTTAAAGGTATAAACCGTTAAAAAAAAAAAAAAAAAAAAAATCAAATCATTTCGCCCCCTGGAACCATCCTTTCTATCCGTTGCAATTCAAAAAAAAAATTCATTTAGGCCCCTAGTGTTTATAACCGTTTAATTACAAACGGCTAGTTAAAAAAAATAAAATAAAAAAATAAATATCAAATCCATTTTCACTCTCCTATAAATACTCATTTCACATCACATTTTTTTTCACACTTCCACAAATCAATACACTACATCTTACACTATCTTCTTCAACCTTGAACCCAAAAAAAAATGTCCGGCTTCAACCTAAACGATGACGGTAACGAAACGTTCTTTAATCTCTTAAACTCCGGGTGGAATAACCCAAACGCCGGCTCATCTTCAAACCCAAACGCCGGCTCATCTTCAAACCCGAACCCACTTGGTATGTCGAGCCAAGAAGCTTACGAACAACATCAAGCAATGCTATTTTACGAACAACAATCTCAAGCGAACCTAAACACCAATTTCTCCAATCTCCAATTCACCCAACATTCACAACAATCTCAAACCGCAACCCATGATGTTCCCGATACTCCAACGTCTCCTCCAAAGAAAAACAAGTTCTCGCGTATCAAACGAAAGGCTAGAAAAACAAAAAACCCCGAACCTTTTGAGGATGATGATGAAGAAAACACAAACATCATCAAACGTTGGAACCCACAAGAGGAAAGATTACTTGCACAGTGTTATGTTGCAGCGACGGAAGATTCACAAGTGGGTCGAAATCAAAGCAGGGATACGTTTTGGCAACGGGTGCAACATGAGTTTAATAGACTCAATTATCAACAGAGAAAAAAGGATATGATCCAGAGTAAATGGAAAACGTTGAACCGTGATTGCTCAAAGTTCAACGCGTACTACAAACGTTCCCAACGCCAAGAAAAAAGTGGGGAAAGCGAAGTGGATATCCTGAAACGTGCCCGACAAATGTATCGGGATGAGCACAGAGCCGCTCCTTTTAGCAACGAGGAGGCTTGAGAGGTTTTACGGGGTCATATGAAATGGGACGCGCCGGAAGGAATTGATTTAACCGGCGATGAACAACCAAGCCAAACAAATGAGGCGTTCTTTGGTCGTGATGAACAACCAAGGCCAATGGGAAGGCGTGCTGCAAAGAAAGCTCGATCCGAGAGGACAGGAGGAACGAGCACGAGAGCGAGTACGGGAGGAAGGAGCTCGTCGTTGCAATTTGTTGAGGCTATGACATCCGAGTATCGTTCGAAAAGGGAAGCGGCCGAAGCTGCGTATTGGGCAACCAAAGAGAAAGAGGAGACGTTAATAAGGTTAGAGGAAATGAAGTTTTTGATGACGAGCACCGCCGGCTTGGAACATGACGTGGTGTATTGGATCAACCAAGAAAAAGCTCGAATCAAGCAAAAATACAACCTCCAACAACCTCCTCAGTAGATTTATGATTGTCTTTATTTTTATGTTGTAATTTTTAATTTCGTTGTTATTTATTTATTTATTTATTTTAATTTCGTCGTTTTTTTTTTTTTTTTTTTTTTTCAGTGTGTAATGTTATGTTTTTTAATGAATGTTATGTTTTTATTAAATGAAGTATTATTATAAGTTTAAGGTTGAATTTGAAAATATTTGATATAAAGGTGAGTTAATGTGTGTTAAAGCTGAGTTATTGTTGGGTGTGTTAAAGCTGAGTTAAGTTTAGGTGTGTTAAAGCTGACGTGGCAGTGCATTAAATTTTGAAGCTGAGTTATTGTTGGAAGTGGTCTAAGAAAGAAAGATAATAATTGAAGTGTTTTTTCAAGCATAGTTATATATCAAAGGAATCCGAGTAGTTATATACAAAGTATAATATCAAGACAGTAGTTTGATAGTGTTTAAAGTTGCATATATATGCTGATTCATTCTTTCGAATTAACTAGAGTTTAACTGTACTTAAATGTCAAAACAAAATAAAACCAAGAAACATGTTGCCATGTTTTTATTTAGGAAAAAAATACAACACAATAAATTATATTCATTAATTGGTTAAGATAAGCAATAAGAAACAAATAGCAAATCACATATAAAGAGCCAATATAAAATGACTTATTTATGAAAAAAGTTGGAAGTTAAATGTTATCTTCACAAACTATCAAAGTGACAAACAATTCCTTTACAACACCCAATGTATTACGGAGTACTATATTAGATTATTAGTCACTATATTTCATTTTGAACCTTAGACTATAAACAATAATTCAAAATTTTGGGAGGGCCGGGACCCTCCCCTGCCTCCATTATGTTCCGCCATTGTACGCAGGTATTCGTACATAACGACGTGATTTTATAGCGGCGAATATATAATTATAGTTGCGGCATTTTGGTTACGTGTTTTTTATTCAACGTATATATATACAACGTAAAATTATCAAACTATAATGTCAATGAAAACACACAAAAAGAGCCGTAATAAAAATAAAGTAAAGAGACTAGAATGTGAATGAGATTATTAGTAGTGTTGGGTGGCTGAGTAAATAGGCTTAGTGATCCAAGATGTTATATATAGAGTTGAAGATACTGATTATATGTGGTATCTATAATTAATTGTGATTGTTAACGATGTTAGTCAACTTTTTTAAACTAAGTCAAAGGTTTTAAAAATTAATTGGATATTTTGGATATACAACATTTCTCATTTTAATGTTTTTAGGTTTTAAGGAAAAAAATCTCCTTAGAAGTAATATAGATTTTACAAGGATAAAAATAAGAGTAAAAACCGTTTTGTTCAAATTGTATGCGTGGTCTTTATATTTTTGAAAGTGAAGACACGGTTCATGTAAGAAACCTTGGGTGAATACCATCTCTGCCCACAAAATAAAACGACTAAAATGCCAATGTTTCTCTTTTTTTTCTCATGGGCATTCTAGTCATTTTACTTTGGAACATGACCGATGTTCACCCTAAAAGTTTCTCTCACGGACTGCTTTTTTAAAATTGTATGGCCTGCTTCTGCAATTTGAACAGATGACATGGGACGATTTTGCAATTTACTCCACAAGTAACGTTTGTCAGCTACAATGAGTATGGATGGAAAAAAAATACCTAAACCAAAAACCCAAACCTTTTGGAACTAGGCGGGGCATGCTTACCGGGTTACGAAGCGAGATTGGAGCCTTAACCGGGACAATGAGTAGAGATGGCAAAAATACCTTATCCCGAAACCCGAACATTTCGAGGCAGGGCGGAGCTTGCTTATCGGGCTACTGGTGGGTTTGGGGCCTTAACTGGGATTTTTATTAGGTTCGAAGGTGGAAGCAGGGAATAACATCATCGCCCCACTCCACCCGACACATGTATATTCATACACATATATATATATATATATCAATATTCATATAGTATTAAACTAATATTACGTAATAAAAACATATTTATCTAATATTTGTTAGTTTATCAACCTTATAAGATTGCAAATTGTGATTATAAAAGTTTGTTGTGTATTATATTTTTAATAGACGTAATTTATTTGGGGTAAGATATCATTAATATGTTTACTAGAAATGACTCTCTTATTGGAGAGAAATTTAAAAAAAAATTAAAAAATAAAAATAATAATAATAAATTAAAGTATGGACTCAATTATGCTAGTCGTAATTTATTGTTCATAGGTTCTCGATTCTTCAAATTATTGCATGAAATCATATTGCTAATTAACTATTAATAAACGTGAAACGGTACGGGTTTGGTTGGGCATCACGCCCAAAGAGGAGACCCCGATAAGATCACTGATGAGAATGGTGCAGGTTTGGGTAAACATCATGTAGGGTATTGGTGGTCACCCGCATACCTTATAAATCATACACAACGAAAAATAAACACAAAGGCCATGCAGACCAATCCTTTGATAGACAAATCTCCTAATCATGGATATAACCTAATCTGACACGTATAAAGGGTGTTTAGGAATTACTTACTTGATCTTAATTTAAATTTGTATCTTGTTTACTCTTTGTGTCAAACTAAAATATGAAGCTGACTATAAATACTAACGTACAAAAAAGTAAGTCTTTGGTCTCGTTCCAAAAAAGTAAATGTGGTAGGTATATATATGTGCTAAGTATGGATATTTACTTCTCAAGATAAAATATGAGCCAACTATTTATTAGCCGGTAAGTCTTTGGTCTCGTTCCAAAAAAGTAAGTCTTTGGTCAAGATCCACATGGTTTGGTGGCATATAAACGTGGTAGATTTGGATATTTAGTAGGGTTGTCAATCGAGTCGTGTTCGTGTTGACCTATTCGGGTTCGTGTATTGGCGGGTTAGTATAACCTCTACCCAAACACGACCGATTTATTAACCGTGTCAAGAAACTCAACCCTAACACACACCTTCATAACACGTGTAACCCATTTTTGACACGTTTAACATGTTTAAATAAATAGCTCAATAAGTAAATAATGTTGGTGATTTGTTGATTTAACTAGTTTAAATGGAAAAATGATATAATGATTTAAAATATGATAAAAATAACAGACAAATAACTATGCGACAATTTTCTCAGTTATAAGCATCAATTTTTATGATATATGAGGTATAATCGTAATTCAATCGTATCAAGTACATAACACAATACATTTAATCCACATCCAACATAAAAAGGCATGCTATATATTTTATTTTTAGAGTCTTATATACTTAAACGGGTTCACGGGTTAACCTGTTTAATATTTACTTAACCCAAACACGACCCATTAATTAAACGGGTTAGACGGGTTGACCTGTTTTTTACCCAAACCAGTTTATGCTCAACCTAAACCTGTTTAAATGTGAAGTAGATTATAAATGCTAACGTACAAAAGAGAACACAGGGTTTAGTGGCATATAAATTTGGTAGATGTGGATATTTACTTCTCAAGATATTTAGCCAATTGTTTATGAGACCATAAGTCTTTGATCAACGAATGCCAATATTTTTATTTATACTACGCAAGCCGTGGCGGAACTTGGCGTCTTTTCTTGGAAGAGCCGAAATATTGAACGTAAACTGAAATTCTTTATGTATTCGAAACCACTTATACATAAGAAAGAAAGATAATAATTGAAGTGTTTGTTCAAGCATAGTTATATATCAAAGGAATCCGTGTAGTTATATACGAAGTATAATATCAAGACAGTAGTTTGATAGTGTTTAAAGTTGCATATGCTGATTCATTCTTTCGACTTAACTAGTGTTTAACTGTACTTAAATGTCAAAACAAAATAAAACCAAGCAACATGTTGCCATGTTTTTATTTAGGAAAAAAATACAACACAATAAATTATAGTCATTAATTGGTTAAGATAAGCAATAAGAAACAAATAGCAAATCACGTATAAAGAGCCAATATAAAATGACTTATTTATGAAAAAAGTTGAAAGTTAAATGTGGTAGGTATGGATATTTACTTCCCAATATAAAATATGAGCCAACTATTTATTAGCCAGTAAGTCTCTCGTCTCGTTCCAAAAAAGTAAGTCTTTGGTCAAGATCCACAGGGTTTGGTGGCATATAAATGTGGTAGATTTGGATATTATTATGCTTGTCAATTGAGTTGTGTTCGTGTTGATCTATTTGAGTTCGTGTATTGGCGGGTTAGTATAACTTCTACCCAAACACGACTCATTTATAAACCGTGTCAAGAAACTCAACCCTAACCCACACCTTCATAAAACGTGTAACCCATTTTTTACACGTTTAACCTGTTTAAATAAATCGCTCAAGAAGTAAATAATGTTGGTGGTTTTTTGATTTAACTAGTTTAAATTCAAAAATGATATAAGGATTTAAAATATGATAAAAATAACAGACAAATAACTATGCGACAATTTTCTCAGTTATAAGCGTCAATTTCTATGATATATGAGGTATAATCGTAATTCAATCGTATTAAGTACATAACACAATACATTTAATCCACATCCAACATAAAAAGATATGCTATATATTTTATATTTAGAGTCTTATAAAACTTAAACGGGTTCACGGGTTAACCTGTTTAATATTTACTTAACCCAAACACGACCAATTAATTAAAAGGGTTAGACGGGTTGACCTGTTTTTGACCAAAACCAGTTTATGCTCAACCTAAAGCCGTTTAACTTCGTGTCGGGTTCGTGTCGTTTATCGTGTCGTGTCGAAAATTGTCACCCCTAAATTATTTTCTTCTCTAAGATAAAATATTTGGTCAACGAATGACCAAGTTTTTTATTTAAATCTTACATTTTAAAAGGGTATAAATAAGAGTAAACCATAAAAACTGTTTTGTTCAAATTGTATGCGCATTTTTTATATTTTCGAAAATGTAGACACAGTCCATATATGAAACCTTTGGGTGAATATCGTCTTCGCCACAAAATAAAATAACTAAAATGCATTGTATTCACTTTGAGAAAAAATTTCTCTCACGAACTGCAATTTTAAAAGGGTGAGTTTATCCTCACCCTCCCATAAGGAGGGTATCCAATCATTGGATGCATCGCTGGCTTGTACAGTGTGCATCGCAAGTTGTACGGTTTGACCCAACCCCTCTTGATGTGACAACATAAGGGGTATGTATAACACATCCCTTTCAAAAATGAACGGTGGCATATAAATGTGAAGTAGATTATGAATGCTAACGTACAAAAGAGAACACAGGGTTTAGAGCATTGGGTATCCTCAAGCCATGGTCAAAAAATGCATGCCACGTCAGCAAAAGTCTCTATGGCACCAGAAATCCCACGGCACCACATTCTGGCCGTTACCCATGGCACCAGAAAATGTAGTGCCGTAGTCCATTTTTTTTTACATAAAGTAAAACAAACACAATATTAACTAAAATAAACTTCATTAATTAAAAATAATAATACTAAATAAATCCAAAAAAAAAAAAAAAAAAAAAAAAAAAACATTACATTAAAAAAATGTGGTGCCGTTGGACAATATATTTTTTTTCATTTATATAAAATAAAACATACACAATATATATAACTAAAATTTAATTTCATTAAAAAAATTACATAAATTAAAAAGACATTACATAAAAATGTTTAAAAAAAAATAAAAAAAAATAAAAAAAGTTAAAAAATTGCCCAAAAATAATCCTAGTCTCCTTCTTCCTTCTTCCCTTCTTCTTTCGTGCCGCCTTCAAACACAAAAACACAAAAGAAAAAAAAATAAAAAAAAAATAAAAAAAGCCGAACACAAACACAACATACAAGCACAAACACAACAACAACAACAACAACAACAACAACAACAACAACAACAAAAAAAAAAAAAAAAAAAAAAAAAAAAAAAAAAAAAAAAAAAAAAAAAAAAAACAACCCACCTCAACCGCGCTGGCAGTTACATAACAGCCGAGCACCAAAGGCACGAGTTTTGGTACGGTGCGCCATTCGTTTGTGTTGGTTGATGGTTTGGCACCAGCTAAAAACACAACCGTACCCGATGCTCTTAGTGGCATATAAATTTGGTTGATGTGGATATTTACTTCTCAAGATATTTAGCCAATTGTTTATGAGACCATAAGTTTTTGATCAACGGATGCCAATATTTTTATTTATACTACGCAAGCCGTGGCGGAACTTGGCGTCTTTTCTTGAAAGAGCCGAAATATTGAACGTAAACTGAAATTCTTTATGTATTCGAAACCACTTATACATAAGAAAGAAAGATAATAATTGAAGTGTTTGTTCAAGCATAGTTATATATCAAAGGAATCCGTGTAGTTATATACGAAGTATAATATCAAGACAGTAGTTTGATAGTGTTTAAAGTTGCATATGTTGATTCATTCTTTCGAATTAACTAGTGTTTAACTGTACTTAAATGTCAGAACAAAATAAAACCAAGCAACATGTTGCTATGTTTTTATTTAGGAAAAAAATACAACACAATAAATTATAGTCATTAATTGGTTAAGATAAGCAATAAGAAACAAATAGCAAATCACGTATAAAGAGCCAATATAAAATGACTTATTTATGAAAAAAGTTGGAAGTTAAATGTTATCTTCACAAACTATCAAAGTGACAAACAATTCCTTTACAACACCCAATGTATTACGGAGTACTATATTAGATTATTAGTCACTATATTTCATTTTGAACCTTAGACTATAAACAATAATTCAAAATTTTGGGAGGGCCGGGACCCTCCATTATGTTCCGCCATTGTATGCAGGTATTCGTGCATAACGACGTGATTGTATAGTGGCGAATATATAATTATAGTTGCGGCATTTTGGTTACGTGTTTTTTATTCAACATATATATATATACAACGTAAAATTATCAAACTATAACGTCAATGAAAACACACAAAAAGAGCCGTAATTAAAAAAATAAAGTAAAGAGACTAGAATGTGAATGAGATTATTAGTAGTGTTGGGCGGCTGAGTAAATAGGCTTAGTGATCCAAGATGTTATATATAGAGTTGAAGATACTGATTATATGTGGTATCTATAATTAATTGTGATTGTTAACGATGTTAGTCAACTTTTTTAAACTAAGTCAAAGGTTTTAAAAATTAATTGGGTATTTTGGATATACAACATTTCTCATTTTAATGTTTTTAAGTTTTAAGGAAAAAAATCTCCTTATAAGTAGTATAGATTTTACAAGGGTAGAAATAAGAGTAAAAACCGTTTTGTTCAAATTGTATGCGTGGTCTTTATATTTTTGAAAGTGCACACACGGTTCATGTAAGAAACCTTGGGTGAATACCATCTCTGCCCACAAAATAAAACGACTAAAATGCCAATGTTTCTCTTTTTTTTCTCATGGGCATTCTAGTCATTTTACTTTGGAACATGAACGATGTTCACCCTAAAAGTTTCTCTCACGGACTGCTTTTTTAACATGAACAGATGACATGGGACGATTTTGCAATTTACTCCACAAGTAATGTTTGTCAGCTACAATGAGTATGGATGGAAAAAATACCTAAACCCAAAACCCGAACCTTTTGGAGCTGGGCGGGGCATGCTTACCGGGTTACGAAGCGAGATTGGAGCCTTAACCGGGACAATGAGTAGAGATGGCAAAAATACCTTATCCCGAAACCCGAACATTTCGAGGCAGGGCGGAGCATGCTTATCGGGCTACTGGCGGGTTTGGGGCCTTAACTGGGATTTTTATTAGGTTCGAGGGTGGAAGCAGGGAATAACATCATCGCCCCGCTCCACCCGACACATGTATATTCGTACACATATATCAATATTCATATAGTATTAAATTAATATTACGTAATAAAAACATACTTCTCTAATATTTGTCACATTATCAACCTTATAAGATTGCAAATTGTGATTATAAAAGTTTGTTGTGTATCATATTTTTAATAGACGTAATTTATTAGGGGTAAGATATCATTAATATGTTTACTAGAAAGGACTCTCTTATTGGAGGGAAATTAAAAAAATAAAAAATAAAAATAAAATAAAAAGTAAGGACTTAGTTATGCTAGTCGTAATTTATTGTTCATAGGTTATCGATTCTTCAAGTTATTGCATGAAATCATATTTCTAATTAACTATTAATAAATGTGAAACGGTACGGGTTTGGTTGAGCATCACGCCCAAAAAGGAGACCCCGATAAGATCACTGATGGGAATGGAGCGGGTTTGGAGACACATCATGTAGGGTATTGGTGGTCACCCGCATACCTTATAAATCATACACAACGAATAATAAACACAAAGGCCATGCAGACCAATCATTTGATAGACAAATCTCCTAATCATGGATATAACCTAATCTGTTACACCCCCTAATTTATGAGATAACAGCGGAAGACTAATCGGGGTATTACTGTGAGGATCGTAGTCATAATCATAGAAAACGGCTCGAAAGAGGCGTTTTGAAAGTTATTTGTTATTCAAATAATATTTTTGATATAAAGGTGAAATATCTGATTCGTAAATCCCATTAAAAGGTATGATAATTTGGAAAGAATGATATATTTGATTTTTACACCATTTAATTTATCAGAGTATATTATGCCCGCTCCGTGTCTTGTCCTGTTCCGTTAATTACCTGAGATAAACATGCTTAAAGCGTCAACACAAAGGTTGATGAGTTCGTAGAGTTTAATGGGAAAACAATTTATTTCAAATAATTCAAAAGGGTACAATGATATTAGAAATAAATACGAGTACGAGTAACAGTTTTCTTCAATAATTCCATACGTGAAGTGATATATGAAATAAATGCTAATAATGATATTATACATAATGAGTTGCACTAGGTGAAATCCACTAATAAGTCATATATGAGATCAATTAAATTTAAATATAGAATCATAATCCTAGCATGAAATAACAACAATGATGTTATGCCTGAAATCTATAAATGTGGTGAGGTGAAATACTAATACAGCTGTATCTAGATATATGTGAAGACACATAATCTCTTATGGATATTGCCCCAAGACTCATGACACGCAAACGTTAACAATGAACCGTAAAACGGAGGTGATCAACATCAAGTCAATGATGGATATATGCCCTCGAGTAACAGGTGATTGCCAATTCCTATTTTCCTCAAATATAGTGCATCGCGACTAATACGACTAGCCACAAAGGCATTCCGTCAAGTAATTAGTGGGATAGGATGTCAAGCCTCAAACAGGTTTTGAAGCTGTCCACTATATTCGCGTTCACTACTAGTGATTAATGGCTCATGATAAAGGGACTTTCTGGCAGTAGGGGTGTACTTAGGCAATATCAAGGTAATGATGTAACTAAAGTACTTATGCTCTTTTCTACAAAGTATTCCCATTGAAGTTTGGCATTAATATATAACAGCGGAATCCTACATTCATGATGTTACTTGAATGTTTATCTTAAAAATCAATATCATGTTACAACAAGCAGTTTGAAAATGCTATCTTTTGAGTTCAGTATTCAAGCTTAAGCAAGTAATTTGCTTGTAAAACAAGCATCTATTTCTCCCAAGTAGTAATTCAAAACATATAAATATGAGTTATATTTCCAAGTAAATCATGATAGTTTTCAATGTACTTATACAATTAAAAGTATGTAATTTAGCATGTATCTCCCCCAAAGAGTATTTATAACACAATTATAAAAACGGGGCTATGACTCACAGTAATGTGTAAAAGTTTAGTTTACTTGTGAAAATGAGAACAAGTATTTAAGCATGTATCTCCCCCAAAGAGTATAAAAAAAGCATTAAAGAGAGTAGGGGCTACGACTCACCTTGAGCGTATCTGACAAGATGGAATTATGGAGTCAAGTAAGATTATGGGAACGATCACGGAAACGTCTTCAACACGAGACCTGAATATAAGGGAAGTCTAAGTATTTGACTTACTACGTTTAATGAGTGTGAAAATGAGAATTCGTATAACGATTTGATTGGTGATGTGAGTGTGATATGCTTAAAATGCTTAAAGTTCAAAAATAATATTATTAATAATATTATCTTGTTTTTATGTCATTGAAACCAATAATATCGTTTCCTCGAAAGTGGTGAAACGAAACGTTAAGTTAGAACGTTTAAAACTCTTTATATATATATATATATATATATATATATATATATATATATATATATATATATAACGAACGTTAAATATTAAATAACTGAAATATACAAAAATGCACATGACGTGATGGGGTGACGTAAAATGGAAAATAAAAATAAGAATGTCAAATATAATCTGTTGGTCCTTGTCCTTTTCCAGTTTTTACCCTTTTTACCCTAATGGCGTTAGCGTTGCACCGTTAGTCCTTATTTATATAATAATTGCATTCACAGTCCACTACATGTCCAAAATTACATTCTGAGCTTGGAATATTATGAAATATCAGTTTCTACCCTAAACTTTCTGTTTTAGCAGTTTCAGTCCTTGTTTTTCAAAGTTGGCAGTTTTAGTCCTTTAGCGTGCAATTTCATTTCAAACTTAGTCCTTTTTACACAAAAATTATTGGAAAAGAAATCCGAGAGTTGCTGTGACTTATTTATGCTTATTATAGTCCAATTCAATTGCTTATTTCAAAAAGAAATTATTTTTAAGACAATGGGCTTATTAACGTGTACTAACAAGGCCCGTTAAGAAATTTAGAGGCGAGGGCATGAAAACAGTTTTGGGCCTGGACTTGGGCTATTTTTTTTATTCTAAAAATATATCATATGGGCTTGGTGGGCTGTTCAATCGCTAACTCTTATTGGGCTTTAATTTTTAGCCCAACCGGAACTTATTAATTTTTTTGAAAACTTGTATTATTAGAGCTAGCGAGTGTCGAACCAAATGGATTAATTCGAGCGTGTTTAAGAGCTTATGAGGTCGAAGTTAAAATACGAAAAATGTAGTTTGCTAGGTGGTCTATCGAATGGTGCAAAGAAATTAGTATGTTACATGTAGGAATACGAACTAAATGGTGCGAATTGTGAGCATGTCGGGGCGATTTGTTAACCCAAAGACTTAGAAATATTCTAAGTGTTTGTGTTATATATGAGTTGGTCGATTCACTTTGGCTATTTTAGGATGTATAAACGAGCTTATCGATACACATTATATTTATGAAACTTATAGCTCAAAGTAAGATCTATTAGCTTACGTAAAAATATTGGGTGGTCGTTAATCTAGATTTTGTTTTACAAGGTCTTTCTTGGGGCGACTTGGGACAGATTTGTAGCTAGTAAACACTTGGTGAATTCTTTTAATTGTTTGCATGATTTGTACGTTTGAAGCATGATCAAAAGGGTTCAAATGATTCACGAAACAACGAAGTAAATTTGACGTGAGTGTTCCTCATGACTCCTAGGCCTTCCACAAGGGAGGCAAGCCATGAGTTGGGTTCTATACCTCAACGCCATATGCAAAAATAAACACAAGATATATACGTTCGACTAGAATGTGAATATGATGCATGGATATGTACAAACGTGAGAGATGAACTAGAATTGTTACAAGAGGACTTACAACACCTCTAGGGGTGGTGGAGAGTCGAGTGAATTGAATAGAACACAAGAAGTAACCCACGATCGTTTATAACCCAAGTATACGATTTTTACTAAACCCCAATCCCTTCGAAAAGCTTCCAAACGAACTTGTAAAAGCTTCTGGTCTTCCAGAGGTATTCTTGGGAGTGGTAGAGAGTTAAAATGAAGATATAGAGTGAATGAGAGAAGGTGTTGAGCTAGGGAGGCTTTATACAAATAATACGTAATACGTATGTGTTGTAAAATTGAGAAAACATCTCCCACTTGTGTAAACTATTGAGTGTCAGAATTTTGAGGACTTTTAGATAGTCCTACTAACATTTTAGAAGGTTTTAGGGAGTATGCATGTGAGGGAAAACAATGTGTCGACATATATGTATATATATGTCGACTTGAATTTTTAAAAGGTGCTAAAATGAGTTCTAGCGTGAAATATTGATATATTGGGTAGGAAATGTGTTTACTAACTTGTTAATGATCAAACATTAATATTAGAACGGGTGGAAACAAGCCTGGGTCAAAACGGTTAAGTTTTGTGATTTTTGTATATTGGTCGATTTGGTGTTAAATTGGCCAAACGCTTTGGCTTTTAAGAACATATCAAACGTTCGTATCACGAGCTATTAGTTGGCAATTTATTTCTTTGGTGGGTCAACAATTAAGTGGTATAAAAATACGTATATGTTGTGTTTGAATTTGGAGAGAAAATGGGGTGATTTGGAGGGAGCTTGCTCGACTGGAAATTAGAACAAAAAGGAAAATTGGGCCCTTGGTGGGCTGGGTGAACAGTAGCCGAAAAAATAAATAAATGTTGGGTTGGTATACAGGCCCATGTGATGTATTAGTGTATATTTTGTGTAAAGTTTTATCCGTGGTTCGCGTACGAGCTCGTCCCGTCATTTGGTAATTCACGTGATAACGTTTCCATGTTAAAATAATATAACAAAGAAAATTTTAAATTTTCCCGTAAAAATGGTGATTAAAATTAATGATAGAGATTAATGTATAATTAAACGTCGTTAATTATAGAGAAATTTTGCAGTTTGCTACATAATCTGACATGTACAAAATGGTGTTTAGGAATTACTTACTTGATCTTGCAGTAACGTAAGCTCCTAAACCTTCTTATCTTGCACGGAATTGCCTTTTCTTCTTCTTCTTCTTCTTCTTCTTCTTCTTCTTCTTCTTCTTCTTCTTCTTCTTGATGCTTGATTCAAATGAATGGGATTTCTCGAGGAGAATTGCCACGTAAGTTGCGTCAGCTATCCACCGGTACTACACAGGTAGAACTAGGGTTGTGAACTTGTGCAAGTTGTAGAGTACGAAATCGAGTAACAAGTCGACTAGGGTTAGTCAACTTGGGAATAAGAATGACAATTGAGCTGATTTGGGGAAGGGCGGTCATCTCCATCCCCGAACACGATTACAAATATCATCCCCAAACCCGTCCCAATCCCCATTGGTGGTTATCGGGGCTCCCGGTTAGGGCGAGATGCTCCTCTTAATCCGCCTCGTACCCTATTAGGGATCTTATATGGTTGTCTTCTTTGGGCGCGATGCTACACCGAATCATGTCTTTCCCCGTTTATTATTGTTTTCTATAACAATATAATTTTATGCAATAACTTGAAAAATCAAGAGGCCATTATTAATAAATTAAGCATAAGTTTTCAACAACAATATCAAACATAAAAAATGATAAGCTACTTGCGTCGCAAACCAACTTCCTTAGAATATTGTGATACAAAACAAGCTTCCATGATCATAATTTTCAATATCACAAATACTGAAAATTAAAGAATTATATTTTCATTAGGGGTAAATACCAACGCAATACAATATGTATAATTATACATAGATATATATGTATGTATGTATATGTTTCGGGGCGGGGTGGGGATGTCGAGCCCCGTCCCCGCCCCAAACCCAATAAAATCCCCGATTAGGCCTCGAAACCTGCCCCGTAACCCGATAAGCATGCTCCGCCCCGCCCCAAAAGGTTTTGTTACAATGGTGCATGTCGACCATTGATTAAAATACAAGAAACATACATGTGAATGTAAACTACAATATTAAATATTTTCTCCATTGTTTGCATAACTCATGTTAGGGGAGGCGATACACAATAACACAATACGATAAAAGACACGAAACAGACATGTAGATAAACAAATTCGGGTCGAGGATAAACGAGTTGGGTTAAAAACAGAACAACCCATATAACCCGTTCAATTAATGGTTTGATTTTGAATTTGAATTTAAATGTGTTTTCTTATGTATTTTTATATAGATTTAAATTAAGATTATACTCTTCTCAGGATTTAAACTCGGTGAACTTGTCAATTTTTTTAATTTAATATCATTTTGGTTTATGAAATGATTGATTCATGAACTCACCAACATGATAACCTACAGTTTACGCAACTCACCAACATGCTAACCTACAGTTTACGCAAGTCCCACATAGGTTACATGTGTTACACAAGTTCATGTTATGGTTAAGTGACATGTGTTACACAGGTTCATCTTAGGATTGAGTTTTCTGACACGATGAATAAATGGATCATGCTTGGGTTAAGGTTATATCAACCCGCCAACCAAAATACGTCAACATGAACCCGACTCGATTACCACCCCTACTTCTATTCCTACTTGGTCATCCTTCATAACAATCATCTCATTCGATCGTCAATTACTTGGTAATAACTATTTTGTATTTCCAGTGGGGATACTAACTAGAATATCTTAATTTCCTAGGTCAATATTGAGAATATTAAGTACAAGCATCATTGAATCTTGCAGCATCTTGTGCAAGCATCTTTGATCTACGATTACGATAATGGTTTCCCCAATGTGACACAAACATTATGCTCACTAATAACCCCACTGAATAGTATTCCCATTCTTCGAGTTTAGCCAAGTGCCGCCAAATGTTTAAAGTTTTGTAATGCTAAGAGTAGGAATGAATATAAAAAAAAAGGCGTAGAAATTTTCACTCGATTCGCGTAAATTCACCAAACTAGACAAGCAATGTAAAAGTGTGGCACGCATAAAGTAATCACTTCCCATTTGCAGGTTATCAGAGTAGCAATGGAAGCACAACCCCAGAAACAATATAAACTTAATGTTCATCTACTACAATACCATCTTGATGGATTTATGATTATAATATTATATACATAAGTTCAACTTCATGGTGTAAAACAATTGGAGATGATAGATATGAAGTTTGGTAACCAAAGACACCACAAGTTCAAAGATTGGGCCACCAGTCTCTGGATTATTATAAAATTGGGCTTCAAAGACTATGTATTAAAAATTTGGGCCACTAATCTTCTGACTATTTTCTTCATGTTGGGCTATTATAAACCCCATTTTAGTTGTGATATTTTTATAACCAAAGCTTTACATTAATTTTATAAATAGTTGAATATTTTTTCAGGTATGTAAAAATCACCCGAGTGTCCATATTGATCAATTTATACAACTTGATTATTATTTAGCAGAGATAGCAATTCACATGTGGTTCGAGTTGGTATCACTCAACCATGATGTCATTTGCATAAATTAGAAGATGGGCCTCAGGTTTCGACCACACTAGGCTGAAACCTGAATTTCTCTAATTGAACGTGCGACATGGCCTAATTAGCTCCGGTTAAGCCATCATATAGATTATCATTGCTGATGAATTAATTTGTGATTATAAGCTCTAAACATTGACCCACTTTATCGTATACTAGCTTCATGACCCGCCCGATGGGCGGGTTCGCTTCATAATATAGTTTGACAAAATTATATGCATGTAAAATAAATAATGAATAACGGCAAATATGTTAAACAAAATAATGGTTCACAAAAATAGTGCTCATGTATTATATGTAAAAAGAACAATGATAAGTATCATAGAAAATAAATTTATACATGTTAAAAAATTGAAGAACAATTCTATCTTGATACAAATCATGGAATCCATTATTAGAATGAAGTTTATTTGCAAAACATAACTTTAATGGTAGTTTGTTTTGAGAGCAAGTGCTCCATCTCCATCATCGGGTTAATAAAATACATAATATTCACAAATAACAAATAAAAGAAGGTTTACAACTACACATCCACTTCTAATCAGCTTTTGAATTATGTGTCATTACCGCGAGTAATGTTCTGAATGGACAAACCAAGCTATAATATTGTACTTTGTCAGCGCCAACACAGCCAAGCTCAAGTAGTTTATGGAAACTTAGAAGAACCTGCGTTCACATCATGTTATGAGTTAAGCTGAAACAAACATAAACCTATTAAGTCTAAATGTATGAGATCAACATGTGGTAATAATATGCTATCGTGGCTATTATGGTAGCAAAAAATTTTTAGTGGAGTTAGTTGACTAAAATTTGGAGTTATAAGTAAAAGGATTTAGAACAACCTTTATATTCAGAATCGCTTGACAAAAAGAGCACAAAAAGAGAGTCCCCCACAATGGGCGGGTTCGCTTCATATTATTGCTTGATAAAATCTAAGTGGACGTAAGTAAATAATGAATAACGTAAGTAAATATCTAAGCCATGTGCAATGGTGTTTCTCCATACTACAAAACCAATATGATTAAACAATAAGTATCACCCATTCTGTGTAGCCCATAACAAAAACAGGATATATTGAAACAACATATAATTAGGGTGAGAATCATATTTTACTCCTCATGTTTTTTGCTTCTAACTCAACGGTTTCAATCCCAACCAAGTTCAGCAGATACCTAACTACTTCAACGCTGTTATGGCCAGCAACAACATGAAGGGGAGTATTCGCCATCTACATGAAGATATATCATAAAATGCATAAAACTGAAATTAAACTACACATCATTTTAAGTATTCGGCCATAAGCAAAATAACATATTTGGATCATAAATTAGGCCTATGCAATCAAAACCATATATCCTAAGCAAGAATATTCACTACCGCCTCAAAAAGCAAGTGTCCTAACAACCTATAATCATCTAATCGTTATTAGTTAATAGATATCTCAATAAGGGGGTGTCTGGATTAGCTTTTTTTGGCTTATGGGGTTTTTTGAATTTAAAAAAGCTCATAAGCCACTTTTTCGGCTTACTTAATTCCATAAGATTAGCTTGATAAGCCAAAAAATCACCAAATCAAATAAAACAAACAAACACTATTTTATTTTATTATTAATTTTTTTGGTAACCCTGGTTTACGACCCTTTAATCCATTAATCCAACGATCACCAAATCAAATAAAAGAAACAAACACTATTTTTTTTTGGTAACCCTAGTTTACGACCCTTTAATCCATTAATCCACGGGGCTTGAGCCCACCACCACCCTCCCAAACACTAATGAAATTCACTATTTTCATATCCATGTTTCTTTTCCTTTATTACACTAATATTCTACCAAACACTTTATGAGCATCATTCAACTAAAATGCTACTGTCAATGGGACTTATGTCAAATAACATGTTGGAAAATAAATCATAAATTTGTGTATGAACTTCTACAGCCATATTTTTGTCATAAGACACATAAGTAGTCCAAGAATTGGTAATAATGCACAAAGAACTTCATGAGCACATGTCCTTATGACTCATCTGAAAACCTACTAACCTGGTTTCAAGTAAACGTACAGCTTTCAAGTACCTGTGCATAACACCAAGTGAGTGGCGTACCTCAACAACACCGACAATAATCTTTGTCACCTCAACAGCCTTCTTCTCCTTATAATATCCCCTCTGAATGATCTTGTCAAACAATTCACCTCCATTGCAAAGCTCCATGACAAAGTTTCATTTACACATTCAGATAAGGGGAAAAAATTCTTCAACAAATTTTGTCTCATATTTTTCCCTCTACATCATAATTTAAACATAAGGTATATAAATCTCAAAAAAAAAAAAAAAAAAAAAAAAAAAAAAAAAAAAAAAAAAAAAATGTTAAAGTATAGCTTACCTCCTGTTACGCGACAAAACGTTTTCTTTTCTTTGAGAAACTTGAGAAAATATTTAATCTTCTGCTCGAGAACATGATCTACTATATCGTTAATATCCATAGTATGCGTGCAAGTGGACAATTTTCTGGGCTAAGAAAAAAAGACACAAAATGTAATGTAATGCTTGTGGAAATGACAACATGGTATAATTCCATGTAATAAACAAAAACCGAACACTTGAAAAATGTGTTGTTGGCTCAGTATATATATGACCCTTTTGAAACAAACATAACCCAATTTAGCCATTTATGAATAAATATAGCATGTATCAAATGGGTTGAAATAGTTTTAGTCCGAGTTTTTTCTCCAAATTTTGTATACGGAAAAGAAAGTGTGTAATACCAGTGATATAAGGATACATGTCCAGCATTGTTTTGACCCGGTTAACATTTATGACTAATTTTCATCATATTGACCCATTTTAAGTTATTGGGCTAAACTTGCTATCTCCAACCCATATGATATGGAACACTACCTTGGTGTACACGACATTGAAGAGAGAAGGAAAATGAACAATCTTGTAACTTGTTATTGGCTTACATCGGGTACATCTGAGGATGACCACCTTCAGGATTAGCAACTGTGTATTGATTTGTTCCGGGCCCACCAGAGGGTGTCCTTGCAACGTCTTCGATATCTCTAATGATGAGCTTTAGGAGAGCAATGTGAACCTCTCCCAATAATCTTGAAACCTGATTTAAAAAAAAAAAGGTTATTATTTTATCAAACCTTATTGTGCATTTACCTAATTGCACAAACCTTAAGCTTCAGGTAGCAAGTTCTGTGGCTGCAAAGCTAAAACATGTTAGTACCTCAATTATATATGTTAAATTATGGAATATCAAATATAATGGTCTGTAAATCACTTACAACAGTAAGCGTAGCCCATCTGTAGTGAGTGAGCTCGGACTCCTTGGACTTGTCAAACTTCGCTGGCACCTCACCTAAACCAAGTGGGCCAGTGTTCGGTCCTAATACATATAAATGAACAGTTATTTCAGTATTCATATGTTTGTCATGAGCTTCTAATATATGAAGCTACATATGAAAAGAATTTAATATTTCAATACCTTTTCCGCAATGACTTCAATAGGTTAAGGAGTTTACACATGTTTGCATTTTCTTGTACCTACATGGTATCGAATAGCAATCATTTAAGAAAATATGCATTCATGTCTTAGTAACACAAATAAACGGTAATTTTCATGAGTTCAAATGATATCTATTTGCAGATGGCAAAGTGTGATTGCATTGATATAAAAAGAAGAATGTACCTTAGCCTTTGGAAGAGCCATGACCAACTCTTCTGGTTTTCAATTCGGATGGCTTTCTCATCTATATCTGCAGACTAAACAGTAAAAGAAACAAATATTATTACACGAAGGTGATCTATAGTTATTACCTCAATGAAACTAACTGATCCATTTGGATCGTTCAAGGTTGACAATGCTTCATATACCATTGCATATATGGTGTCAATCACAGTAACCATGAGTAAGCCAAACAGGTTACTACACGACACTCCTAATCATGACAAACAGAAAAGAACAATTCAAGTAAGGTTGTATATCTATCTTCCACATGGGCTAAAGAACGATTCACCGGTAGCAATTAAGATAGCAATTTAAATAGCAGAAAACACATTAAACATACTTTGAAACTGTTTTACATTTAGAAAGCCTTCAGAAGAATCTCCTAAAAGCACATTAGTAGGTAGCAATTAACATAGCAATTTAGATAGCAAAAAATACATTGTTCACCTGAAGATGTGGCTTGTCATGGACCCTTTTCCTCTCAACATTAAGTAGTCGTGGGAAACATAGTGAGGTTTCCTATCTTAAACAAAAAAATAAATAAAGATCTAAGTATCAGATAGTATATTAAAACACGTATTTGAACACATACAAAGGATCAATTAATATACCTCCACCGCAAATAAGCTCTTCCTTGTCATGCTTCCCTTCGTACTAAAGTAAATAGCATTCTCGAACCTATACAAACAAACACGCTAATTAGCTTGATAACATGTGACTTATCCAACCTACGTACTCATGTATCAATAAGTAGATAACATCATTTTGTCATTTATAAAAACAATTGGTGATCAATCATTTTTTACCTAACGCGGTCAATTTATCTTGATCCAAATTTTTGAAACTTTGATATTTTTTTCCTAGCATAAAAAATTTGACATTAAAAAAGGGTTCGAAATTTGCTTACCTCGGCACAATCATTATTATTTGTGCATAACATATTTGAAAGAGTGATAGAAAGAGATGCTTACCTCGGCACAATCATGGACAATGTACCAAACACCTGGACCTATAAACATAAGCCTGAGACGATTCGAATACACAAAAAATTCAGATTTCTATAGTCCGTCATAATACATCACAAAACTTATTCAAATTCTTATACACAATTACTTTCAATTCAATTAATTCTATGAAAACAAAATGAAAAAGCTTTTATCGATTGTTTATACGTTAAAGAAAAAACATAAAAATAAGGGCAAAGATATACATACCCGTTGAAAGTATTGAAACCATACCTGAAATTAATAATGATGATAAATGAAATCGCTTTACATACATGTTGAAACCCCTTTACATACGTGGCGAAACATAAAAATTAGGGTTCGTGTCACCAAAGAACCTACAAAAAAACAAAACACAAAAAAATTATATTTGATGGATTACAAAAAACAAAACATAAATAAGCCGAAATTTTAAATTCTATAAGCCAATAACAAATCAATGCACCATTATTGTGCATTTACCTAATTGCACAAACCTTAAGCTTCAGGTAGCAAGATCTGTGGCTGCAAAGCTATAACATGTTAGTACCTCAATTATATATGTTAAATTATGGAATATCAAATATAATGGTCTGTAAATCACTTACAACAGTAAGCGTAGCCCATCTGCAGTGAGTGAGCTCGGACTTCTTGGACTTGTCAAACTTCGCTGGCACCTCACCTAAACCAAGTGGGCCAGTGTTCGGTCCTAATACATATAAATGAACAGTTATTTCAGTATTCATATGTTTGTCATGAGATTCTAATATATGAAGCTACATATGAAAAGAATTTAATATTTCAATACCTTTTCCGCAATGACTTCAATAGGTTAAGGAGTTTACACATGTTTGCATATAATTGAGGTACTAACATGGGAAAGAAAGTGTACACATGTTTGCATATAATATATGGTTTTACACGGCATATAATTGAGGTACTAACATGTTATATGTGACCTCCCAATAATCTTAAATTCTCTAATGATGAGCTTTAGGAGAGCAATGTGTATTGATTTGTTACTGGCTTACATGCACACATTATCACAAACACTTGGTGTGCAACCTTAAAAGAACAAATGTAGTCATTAAAACTGTCCCAAAATATGAAAAATATAATGAAAACAACCCTAATCTAACATAAGCGAATTGATTACTCTTGTGGTGATGAATAAAAATCAAATCTTTAAATAAAAACTTAATCTAAAATAACAATTTTCAATTCAATAAATTAAGTACCTGTAATTGCCATCACCATATTGAAGAATACCACTTCCATGGCTTTTGTTCATAAGTGTGTTAAACGATTGATCGTTTTTTATTTTTGGTGTGATTTGAGTTTGATTTGAGTTTGAAATCGCTGGATTAATTGTGATTGTGTGAAGCGGTAGAAAAGGTGTGAAATATGGGAGAATTAAACATATTCAGTGATTAGTTTTTTGAATATGGTATTGTGATAGAGGAATGATTTCAGAATAATTATAATTAAGGATTTTTTGATCAATCGAATTAATTGTGGCTGCGTAACTTTTGGGAGAAGATTTGAATTGTGAGTAATTTTAGGGAATGAGTTACAGCTTTATGAATAATTATGGAAAGGATTGAGAGGATATGGGATATGGGGTATTATTAATGCATTTAATTTTAGGCATGTAGTTTTTGTTTTGAAAGGTTTAAACAAAAAAGGTTAAGTGATCTAGTGGTAGGAATGCTTGTTTCATTCCCCAAAGGTCATGGGTTCGATTCCTACAAATGGACAATTTTTAAACTACCGAATTTTAGTGCATGATTAGTGTGTGCCATGTCATCATTGAGGTGGCATTTCTACGCTTATGTGTCGCTGTAATGTTAGACAAATATATAGTTAAAGATAAGGTATGCTCAACATCATAATATATTGGTGGTACAAGACATATCTCTCATAGGACACGCCTTTTGTTTCCTCAACTTATATGCATACTTGTAATGATCACGAAAAAATAATATAGCGCCTAACTTTTTTGATGCCATTACCAACTCAATGCACGATATCCCCATGTAAATGAAGGAAATCTACGACTATTGGCAAAAACCCCAAAATGCCGTTTGAGACCATATAATTTCAATAACAAATCTGAAAACTATTTATTATCGTCACTTTACGGGGGCACTACACAATAGTACTAGTTATAAAAAAAAAAAAAACATTTGTGTTTTAGCGTTCTCACTCAATAACACTCTTTGTGCATGAAAGTAGTTTTAAAACTAAACTAAAACATGTATATTAAATTTGGTTTCAAGGCCTTCCAAAAAAAAAAAAAAAATTGGTTTCAAGTACCAAAAAATGCGCATCAAATTGCATCATGAATGACCACTAATTCAGTGGTACAAGAGTATTAAAAGTTAAAACAAAGGAGGCTGCCCACTAATTGATTAAGACCTCAAGTCCTCAAAATGGACATTGGGCAATCTTGAAGAAGAGAATGTTTTGTGTAGGCACACTTGCATATAAATATTTCTTAGCTCATATAGTAGATATCAAGATATGTTTTGTGTAAACCTTGAGTTTTAGTTTTAACTCACTGCTTTTTACAAAACTTAGAACCACAAATATCATTTCATATAGAAGTGGCAAATTGAGACTCACTAGTTAAACATGTATTTAGTTGGATAAATATTTACGAAAAGATGATCTAGTTGGGTCTCAATAAATACCATAGAGGGTTCATGATTTGTAAATACATCTAACTTATCAATTTTTGTTGTTCCATGCGTCATTTTTTTATTTTATTTTACCCAGTATTCCCGACAATGATCCTAATACATTTTCAAACTAATTATAATGATATAAAGATTATATTATTACTTTACCCGGTGTTTTGAGGCCTGTTGCTATATTATCCGGTATACGCTTATAACTCCGTCGGTTTGCGATAATTTAACCCGATAATTATTCTAACACCCGATTCATGCAAGGAATATGATTTTACAATTTTTACAACTTCGTCGTATCTCATTTCACCTCGTCACGAGTTATTTCTAGTTAACTTGATACCCGATAACACTCAATGTATTCACTAAACTAGCTAATATCTAATTAAATGGAGACATGTTCTTTAAATGCACATCAATTCTCTTCCTTTTTTTCACATGGTGCCCCCCCCCCCCCCCCCCCCCCCACCCTATTCCATAATACACCAAAATGCATTTAATGTTCCATGTGCAATTAATTTGATTTAATTTCACTTCCACTAGCACAACATATAACATTTAGCTAACAAGAAAGATCAAACCCTCTCTTTTCTCTCTACCCCATTCGGCCAAGCTCAAGAACACACCAAAAATTCATCAATTTTTCAAGAACAAATCATAAACATACTCCATTTACCTTCCTAGTTATGAATTTGTGATCAAACCTCAAGATTATTGCTCATTTCTTATCAAAACTCATCCAATCATCAAGTAAGTTTCTAGAACATGTTTTGATCATTTTTATACTTTCATTTGATATATATATATATTCATGTATTTTCAAGTTATATTAATCATCCATGCAAGTTACTTATGTTTTACATACCACATTTGAACATAAACTATCTAAATCACTAGATCTATAAGTTTCACTAATGATCTCATGAAATCCACCAAGGTTGGTGATGTTTAGGACCCCATGACACCCTAAGAAGGTGTATCGTAGGATTTGCGAACTTATGGAGTTGATTTGAAGTAGTTTGATTAAGTTTAGAACAAAGAAAATGAGTTTTTAACAATCTAAAATAGGTTCTGTCCAAAAATGCAAAATCTGGAAATTTCAGTAACTTTTGGGCTATTTTGGCCTTCAAATTTAGAAAGTTCTTTCAAAAACGAAACCGTGGCCGCAAGAATCACTAAAAACCAACTTACGACGAGAAAGTTATGATTTTTCAAAGTTTGACGACGAAAACTAATTTTCTGAAAAATGCTTGCTGTTTTTTCGAACTTCGAGGGACAAAATGAGACGTTAGACGTAATCTAGACGAGCCGACCTACTGAAAATATGTTAGTTCATATTTCTACGAACCCGTGGATATAAAGAACGTAGAAAACGAGCTCATAACGACCGAGATATACACGTTTGAAGCCAACGATTTACAAACTATTTTTGACAGCACTATATGAAAATAAAGTCTAAGTATGAAGACTAGTATTTTTGCAAGTCACCAAGTTGATAGCCAATTATCTAATTGATCGAGACGTATTTGGTCAAAAGTTAAATATAACGACATTTAGATGTTACAAGGTTTTCAAAAGCGTCGAGTTTGATCGCTAACACTTAACCTACAATATTTCGCGACTAGTTTTGCGAGGCCATTTGTGCATATTTTCACAAGTTATGAAAAGTGGTATATTGCGACGGAAACATTATATTTTGCCGATAGAACACCAAACAAGGATCGTGGAGTATCATTTCAACATATTTACACGAAAAGTAGTTTATAACTTGACGAGACATCAAAAATGTATTTTTCGACAATAAACGTTATTTCCAAAACTAACGAGTGGTATCGTTAACATACGTATTTGCATGTGTAGCATCATTTCATTGCTTACATTAGATCCTATCATTCACATTAGGTTGCGGTTAGAGATCGTGCCTCATTTCAGTATATCCACTTTTGTCATTATAGCTATCGCACCAGGTGAGTTCCATAGCCCCTACCTTTATACGTTTTGGATTACGTTTTGGGGGAGAATACATGCTCAATCATTTTCATCTAAATGTATACTTGATTTACTTGATTATGCCACTTGTTTAGCCAAACCATTACTTACTCTACTTATGAATTTGTTATTCATTCGAATGTATTGTATAATCACTTGTATCATACTTAATTCTTTTTTTTTACTCATGGACCTAAACACTTTAAATGAATATGCATACTTAACCGAATGAACAGGCCCCACCACTATGTACATACATGACAGAATGAACGGGTCACATAACCGGATGTACGAGTAACATGACAGAATGAATGGTGTCACATGACAGAATGAACGGGTCACATAACCAAATGAATTGGTCACGTAACTGAATGTACTAAACTAACTAAATGTATTTTAAATCATGGTCCACATATTACTTTTGTTCACTCAAACCAAATCATATTTGGCAGTGGGTTGTAAACACACAGGCTGCAAGTCTTGTATGGGCGGGACTTGAAACTTGGTGGATTTACAATGCCTTTGCTGGGAAATCATTTTTCAAAGGCTTTACATTTTTCATTAAACGCTATGAACTCAGCAACCTCATGTTGACACTTTTAGCATGTATTTTCAGGTATAAGCAATAGCACGCTACAGGAGGCTTTTGGCAGGGCATGGCATGGTCATAGGAGGCTCTGATATTCATTTTGGGACCGTTTTAATTGTTTTAAGGGCCTATTTCCGCACTACTTTTATCAATGTAAATTCAACACTTTTGTTAAACAATTTTAATCTAAATGATGGAAGGGAAAACCGTTCTTTGCACTTGTGTTGTGATACCAATTGAGTTGCACCCCAGTGGCATGTATGCTTTCGCTGGACCCGATTTTGGGGGTGTGACAGATTGGTATCAGAGCCTTGGCTATAGAGAACTGGGTGATTTTAAAACCTAGACTATAGCTACATTTACAAAAACTTAACCCTATGACCGCCGCGTGCCTGCCTGCCAAGCTGATGCCTCATTTTTTGTTGTTGCTGACATATTTAATGAGATTTGTGTCTTATTATCAAATCATTTATACCCATTTATTCTAGTTGATTCCTATAGTTGTCTTTCATATAAGCATGCTCGCATATCATACACGTCTCAGCGTTACGCCTTTTCCTTGCGTAGTTCCATCATTCGACCTCGAGTTTGGTCACTTGCTGTAGTCTTTTAGAACGTCATTTCAAATGCGGAGGACTTAGTATTAGTGTAACTGAGCTGAGTATTCCAAAATTCATTGAACCTCGGTGGAATATAGACTGGTCATCTATATTCGACCCGGGACAGTGGGACATAGGCTGACCACCTATGCCCGACTCAGAGATGAATTTTGCAATACTAAGGACAGTTATAATAGAATTATGTCCGGGTTGCATTCCTACTCGATTTCTAAAGGTTTCAAAATTCTATGTGTATACTCAATCGTTGCAAGAATATTCACCTCCACATCACCTCGTGAACCACCGTCTAGAAGCAAGCCAGATAATCATAACGCAACTCCCAATTTCCATTGTATGACAAGCCACTCCAGAGCATCTACATTTAGGAAACGCCTTATTTACGTTTCGCTCTTCTTTTCTTGTTTTGAAGAATCATGCCACCCAAGAGAGCTACTACTACTGTGACACCCGCCCAGATCAGAAAGCTGGTTGCCGACAGTATAAAGGCAGCACTGGTGACTGAAAGGGCTGTCGTAGCTGCAGCCGCTGCTGAAGCCGCTTCACGGGCAGAAACCGCAGAAGCTGCAGGAACAACTGCTAATGGTACTAATGGGCGTAAATGTACGTACAAGGACTTTAAAAGTGGTGATCCCGAAAAATTCAAAGGCACTGAAGGAGCCACTGCTATGATTCGTTGGTTTGAAAAGACAGAATCTGTATTTCTTTTATGCAAATGTCCAGAGGAGGACAAGGTAAAGTTTGCTACCAGTACACTCGTTGGGGAAGCTATGTCATGGTGGAATTCGTATGCAAAACCCATGGGAATGGAAAATGCTCACAAGCTTACGTGGGATGAATTCAAGAAGTTGCTGACTAAGAAGTTCTGTCCACGCACTGAAATAAAGAAGTTGGAAACAGAGTTTTATGAGCTAGTAACAGCAGGTAATGATATCGAGGCATATATCAGCAGGTTTCAGGAGTTAGTTGTGCTATGTCCAACTATGGTTCCAGATAATAAAAAGCTGCTAGAAAATTTCATTGCTGGACTACCTCACAGCATCCGCGGAGATGTGATTTCTTTTAACCCACAAACTCTAGACGAAGCTATCAGGATATCACAAAAGCTTATGGCTCAGGTGATAAAGAATGGAACTATCGTCAACGACAATCACCATAACAACAACAACAATAGCAACAACGAAAACAAGAGGAAAAGGGATGATAACCAAGGAAACGATCAAGTATGGCAGCCAAACAAACAACATGAAGTGGTTAGGGCCTACGTTGCGGGGCCAAGTATAAAGAAAGGATATGCAGGGACGTTACCCAAATGCAACAAGTGTCGGTTTCACCACAATAGACCTTGCCCCACTCAATGTGGAAACTGCCAAAAGGTCGGACACAAAGCCAAGGATTGCAAGGCACCCACCCTCGTAATGCATCAGAAAGTCACGGTAACCTGCCGTGAGTGTGGAGTAATTGGACACTTCAAGAGTGAATGCCCAGAGCTGAGAAACCAGAATGGAGGAAGAGCTCGTTGAAGTACGAAGCTCATCAAGACAATGACAACGACAATGGCAATGGTTAAGAAGAGAATTCTTGCCTTATAAATAAATGGAAACCTAAACTCTCTAGTGTTGTATCTCTTTTGTGTTTCACTTTAGGTTCTATCGTATAAACTTCATGTACTATTACGAATCCCTATCTAATGGATGTTTTATCTTTTATCACCGCAATGTGACTCCAATATCCACATCATTTCACCGAGTCCACTCCAGAGACCAACATTAACTGAATTCAGGGACTGAATTCCTTTAACGGGTGGAGTATGTCACAACCCGTAATTTCAGGTCCTTTTCAAGCTTCAAATTTCACTATTCATCTCGGGAAATTACTATTCATTGGTTACTATTCACCGATCACTATTCATCATTTCACTATTCATCGTTTTTGAAGTCAGTTTGAGACTTTGAGAAGTCGTCAAAAATTTTACTATTCATGAAACACTATTCATTCCCGGAGAAAATCACTATTCATGCTCATCATTCATCATTACGTAAACTAGGTTTACGGGTATTCAAATTCGCGTAACCAGGGTGGTTTAGCTGCGAATTCATGCACTGTCAGGAAGGACACATCATGTAGACTAGAGGAGTCTGCATAACATCAGTAACATCATCAGTACATTAGTTCATGTACGGATATGCATTATTTCAATTTACGTATGGTTATTTATATAATTAACATTACCACTCAGTCATTTCTACTGATATTATACTCAGTACTCCTGACAATTATCCTAATACATTTTCAAACTAATTATAATGATATAAAGATTATATTATTACTTTACCCGGTGTTTTGAGGCGTGTTGCTATATTATCCGGTATACGCTTATAACTCCGTCGGTTTGCGAAAATTCAATCCGATAATCATTCTAACACCCGATTCTTGCAAGGAACATGATTTTACAATTTTTACAACTTCGTCGTATCTCATTTCACCTCGTCACGAGTTATTTCTAGTTAACTCGGTACCCGATAACACTCAATGTATTCACTAAACTAGCTAATATCTAATTAAATGGAGACATGTTCTTTAAATGCACATCAATTCTCTTCCTTTTTCTCACATGGTCCCCCCCCCCCCCCCCTATTCCATAATACACCAAAATGCATTTAATGTTCCTTGTGCAATTAATTTGATTTAATTTCACTTCCACTAGCACAAACACATAACACATAACATTTAGCTAACAAGAAAGATCAAACCCTCTCTTTTCTCTCTACCCCATTCGGCCAAGCTCAAGAACACACCAAAAATTCATCAATTTTTCAAGAACAAATCATAAACATACTCCATTTACCTTCCTAGTTATGAATTTGTGATCAAACCTCAAGTTTATTGCTCATTTCTTATCAAAACTCATCCAATCATCAAGTAAGTTTCAAGAACATGTTTTGATCATTTTTATACTTTCATTTGATATATATATATATATTCATGTATTTTCAAGTTATATTAATCATCCATGCAAGTTACTTATGTTTTACATACCACATTTGAACATAAACTATCTAAATCACTAGATCTATAAGTTTCACTAATGATCTCATGAAATCCACCAAGGGTGGTGATGTTTAGGACCCCATGACACCCTAAGGTGTATGGTAGGATTTGCGAACTTGTGGAGTTGATTTGAAGTAGTTTGATTAAGTTTAGAACCAAGAAAGTGAGTTTTTAACAATCTAAAATAGGTTCTATCCAAAAATGCAAAATCTGGAAATTTCAGTAACTTTTGGGCTATTTTGGCCTTCAAATTTGGAAAGTTCTTTCAAAAACGAAACCGTGGCCGCAAGAATCACTAAAAACCGACTTACGACGAGAAATTAATGATTTTTCAAAGTTTGACGACGAAAACTAATTTTCTGAAAAATGCTTGCTGTTTTTCCGAACTTCGAGGGACAAAACGAGACGTTAGACGTAATCTAGACGAGCCGACCTACTGAAAATATGTTAGTTCATATTTGTACGAACCCGTGGATATAAAAAACGTAGAAAACGAACTCATAACGACCGACATATACACGTTTGAAACCAACGATTTACAAACTATTTTTTACAGCACTATATGAAAATAAAGTCTAAGTATGAAGACTAGTATTTTTGCAAGTCACCAAGTTGATAGCTGATTATCTAATTGATCGAGACGTATTTGGTCAAAAGTTAAATATAACGACATTTAGATGTTGCTACAAGGTTTTCAAAAGCGTCGAGTTTAATCGCTAACAATTAACCTACAATACTTCGCGACTAGTTTTGCGAGGCCATTTGGGCATATTTTCACAAGTTATGAAAAGTTGTATATTGCGACGGAAACATTATATTTTGTCGATAGAACACCAAACAAAGATCGTGGAGTATCATTTCAACATATTTACACGAAAAGTAGTTTATAACTTGACGAGACATCAAAAATGTATTTTTCGACAATAAACGTTATTTCCTAAACTAACGAGTGGTATCGTTAACCTACGTATTTGCATGTGTAGCATCATTTCATTGCTTACATTAGATCATATCATTCACATTAGGTTGCGGTTAGAGATACTGCCTCATTTCAATATATCCACTTTTGTCATTATAGCTATCGCACCAGGTGAGTTCCATAGGCCCTACCTTTATAAGTTTTGGATTACGTTTTGGGGGAGAATACATGCTCAATCATTTTCATCTAAATGTATACTTGATTTAATTGATTATGCCACTTGTTTAGCCAAACCATTACTTACTCTACTTATGAATTTGTTATTCATTCGAATGTATTATATAATCACTTGTATCATACTTAATTCTTTTTTTTACTCATGAACCTAAACACTTTAAATGAATATGCATACTTAACCGAATGAACAGGCCCCACCACTATGTACATACATGACAGAATGAACGGGTCACATAACCGGATGTACGAGTAACATGACAGAATGAATGAGTCACATGACAGAATGAACGGGTCACATAACCAAATGAATTGGTCACGTAACTGAATGTACTAAACTAACTAAATGTATTTTAAATTATGGTCCACATATTACTTTTGTTCACTCAAACCAAATTATATTTGGCAGTGGGTTGTAAACACACAGGTTGCAAGTCTTGTATGGGCGGGACTTGAAACTGGAGGGATTTACAATGCCTTTGCTAGGAAATCATTTTTCAAAGGCTTTACATTTTTCATTAAACGCTATGAACTCACCAACCTCGTGTTGACACTTTTAGCATGTATTTTCAGGTATAAGCAATAGCACGCTACAGGAGGCTTTTGGCAGGGCATGGCATGGTCGGCTTTCATTTTCTTCAAAGAAATGGTAGGGACTGAGGCTCTGAAGGCTTTACAACTTTCTTCAATTAGGGAATAGCGCATAGAAGGCTCTGATATTCATTTTGGGACCGTTTTAATTGTTTTAAAGGCCTATTTCCGCACTACTTTTATCAATGTAAATTCAACACTTTTGTTAAACAATTTTAATCTAAATGATGGAAGTGAAAACCGTTCTTTGCACTTGTGTTGTGATACCAATTGAGTTGCACCCCAGTGGCATGTATGCTTCCGCTGGACCCGATTTTAGAGGTGTGACACCTTACCCAACATCTTCAACGGATGACATAGTAACAAAGCCCAAACCCCAACTTCTTCCGCTAATTTTATGATAGATAATCTGCAATAGACATCTGCTTGAGTACGAATTCTAATCTCAAAAAATAAAAATAAGCTCTCAGAGCGCTAATAAGCAATTCCTGAAATTGTAGCTGACCTGAATGATCCAGTGACCGCATCCGAAAGATCACGCAGCTCGAATTGCATATGTATAATGGGAAGCTGCTAATTCGATCACCTACAGTTGCAAAACACTCCCGTAAAATTTGTTCTTCTTAGTATAAAGATTAGAATAAAGTATTAACTCAGAAATCCAAACCTTTGTTACCTACATCATACCTAGCCTATGAAGCACCGCAGTTGCTTCCAAGTGGAGGGAAAATGGCGACGTAACTTTGCTCACGTGAGGATGGTGTGTGCGGGTAAATGAACATAATAGCGTGCAACCTGCAATAAAGATGGAAAAAAAAAAAAACATGTAACTGACTGCCTGGGAGAATAACAGTGAAACCAATTTATAGAGGATTATCCTTAAAAAAAAGACCGTAAAGTTGAATTCTTACTGGTATTTTAGTGCGACTCAAAAAGACCGTAAAGTTGAATTCTTACTGGTATCTTAGGTGGTGTTTGTTTTCATGTAAAATGTCTGAATACCTCTGATATCTGATTCGGTTAGAGGTATTCAGACATCAGACCGTTTGTTTTTTTTTCAGATTTAGATCTGAAAATCTTTGAAAAACCTCTAATTCGGTCAGATATTTGCAATCGTCTGAAAATCTCTGAAAAACTCATCTTCGCCAGCCACCAGCCACCACCACCCATCTTTGCCAACCGCCACCCACCACCCATCTTGTGTCGTCAACCGCCACCCACCAGCCACCACCTACCAGCTATCACCCTCGTCTTCAGACCCCATGAAGAACCCTCGTCTTCAGACCCCATCAAAGATAAAAGAAAGTGCGAGTTGAAGATAAAAGAAACCTTAGCATGACCTTCCTTGTACTCCCTTGGCTTCAAAACGTGGCGGCGTGTGGAGGTGGTGATGATCGTGATATGGTGATGAAGATGGTGATGGTGTAGCGTGTTGATGGATGAAATTCGTTGCTTGATTGTGTATCGTATAATGTGATCATCACTGGATTTGTTTGGGCTGGAAAAGTGATGGATGAAATTGTTACAGAGAAAGAAGATAAGAAAAGAGAAAGAAGATAAAAAAAGTGAAGTGGGTGGCTGATATTTAGTATTTATTAGAAGGGTTGTTTTATTATTACCCGTGTACCCTGTGTCCCGTTTAGCTAAACCTTTAAATGGTAATACGGTAAATTAAAGATATTCAGACGTTTTTGAAAAACAAACAGTCTAAAATAATTCAGATTCAGACACTTGGACCAGGTATTCAGATTCAGAAGTGGTATTCAGATTCAGACATTTTTATGTCTGAATAAACAAACGGCACCTTAGTGCGACTCTGACGTTTTCAAGTAACCATAATCCCAATTCCTCCTCCTCCTGCATATAAATATCGATAAAAACAAAGAATGTTAAGATTTCATGTAAGCATCTTATCAAAATAACAACATTTACATCTAAGCATTTCATCAAATAGTTGGTGTTCATCAACCAAACCAATATGCTCATGTCATCCTCAATCGTTTCGTTAAATCCACCATCATGTTCCTAATCACTGTATCTAGTAAACACATAATCATAAACATCAATAATTACTGTCAAATAACATTATTTAGTTTCAGATTGTGCATGAAAACACACAAATAGAAAAAGCATGAAAACACACAAATAGAAAAAGCAAACTAATACCCGGCAGTAGCAGCTTCAAGGGTATTTCAAACCGATGCATTCGGAGGATTTTGGAATTTCAGAGAAAATGAAAGCGCATCAACTAATTGATCAAACAAACTAACCAAATATTTCAGTCATAACTATAATCTGATATTCTAAAGACTTCAAGTAAAGACACATTTTAGTCAATTATTATCAGCTTATTATGACGTTGAAGCCAAAAGAAATTGCTATGATAATCAACTATTACTGAATTCTTAGAATAAATAACTATCAACTTCAATATCATAGAGTGCTCATCACTGTTATAGTGTTATTCTTCACATTTTAAAATCTAGCATCTCCGTACTAACAATTAACATTTTCACATTTTAGAAACAGGACTTTTCTCATATTTTGAACAAAAGGAACATTTTCTTAAAGAAAAAGAACATAACAAAAATCAGCCACTCTAATAAACGTACCACATCATCAGACCAATTAACACAGAACGACATTCGACAACTACTGCGTATCTCAAGAGCCTTAATCCACCTCTTCAATCTTAGGACACCGCCAGTTGCACCACCAGCCGCTGTCCCATCGGTGCGCCCATGCCTCCACCCATATGAGGCCCACACGCATTAATAGCAGCCCAAAACAATGGAATCAGCCTCTCTGCATCCTTCTCCAGCAACTGCAAAACCAATCAACCCACAAAATAAATCAATACCAATTCTAACAAAAACTCAAAAAACAACAAACCCTATAATAAAAATAAAAAAAAATTAATAAGAAAATGATATCCTAAACCCCATTTATAAAAATTGAATACCAGTATAACAAAATCTTGTTATAATCTGATACTTCTGAAAACAAACCATAATATTAATAAAACAAACGAAACATTGAAAGAAGCAGCTCCGCATGTTCCTAATCCCTCAAAATATGAGCAAGTAGAGCAAGAAGCACTTGGCAATACAAACATTACAAAAGATGCTTTCTTTTATAAAACACAGTGCGCACTCAATTATAAGCCATACACATAAACTAAAATATGCAATCCGAAACACCCCCATGACAACTTTACTATCTACACTTATGTGACACAATTAAACATACTTTAAAAAAACTAATAATCAAACGAATAATCAAAAAAACAATAACAGGTTTGCTTCATATGCAGTAACAAACGAATAATCAAACGAACGACAACCTACCACCAAAAAGAATCATCCAGATGTTATCTATATATAGCGGGTTTATAAAGGACACTCTTTAGGTCACTCACAATATGAAAAACCAAGAGGCGCAGCCCTCTTTCAGATGTAGGACAGGGGAGGTGTGTAATTCCAATACCGAATCTGCTTAAAATCTACTTCTAACCACCATAAACATACGACTAAACCAGCGACCGATTTGACTAACGGCCCCATAACCTAATTTCTGGTCACCCAAAGCATGTCCATAAATTTCGCATAATTTTAACTAATCATATCAATAATCGAACACAACGAAAGTGTAAAAACTCTAAGATTTAAATGAAACACAAACCAAAATCGTTAACCGAGATTCGTCTAAATCCTAATCACTCTCGTCTTGTTCCTCCCCGAGGCTGGCTCCCGCATCCTATTTCTTTACAGAAACACCGAAAAATCATAAATCTTAATTATAAAAAGATGCGACAAATCTCACGAACAGTAAAAAAAGACATACAACGTATCTCTATCGTAGTCAGTCAGTTGATAATGAAGAACGAATTTGTGGAATGATTCAGAAAGTCGCCGAGCGGTTTAGAAGTCGACCTTATATGTGAAGACCAAGAAGAGGCGGTGGAAAATGGGATAAGATACATTTGTGAGGAGCAGCTGAGATGGGCTAACACATTGAAATGGCCAAGATGTTGGGCTGAAAATTAAACAATATAATATTCTATTTGTCAGTTTTAACTTAGGTGTTGTTTGTTTATTCAGACATTTTATGTCTAAATCTGAATACCACTTCTGAATCTGAATTAGTAGTCCAAAAGTATGAATCTGAATTATTTTAGACTGTTTGTTTTTATAAAATGTCTGAATAAACAAAAAGCAATTCTTTCGCTATAGAACAAACCAAAAGACCCTCCATTCATGATTATTAATAAAAAAATCAAGACCAAGATGAGGAGATAAGGATTGAAAATAAGTATGTGTAAAGTTTAGGATTTTCAGATGTAATCAGACATATTCAAATGTTTGAATGAATCAGACCCTATTCGGATGTATTCAGACTTCAGATCTGAAAAAAACAAACAGTCTGAATCTGATTACGACTGACCGAATCAGACTTCAGACCTATTCAGATCTGAATGAAGCAAAACAAACACAACCTTAGTTAGATAATTACCTAATAGATCTACGCGAATCTAGTCGCTTTTTTTCTTCTTTTTTTTTACAAAAGATAAAATAAAAATAAAATTGTCAATCAAATTAAAACCCATCTAGACTCATGACCCGATCCGACCCACCTATTCTATCACCTCATTTGCACGTTATCAAATGATACCACCAGGCTACATCTTAATCGATGGTTCAAAAAAACTTCAAATATTAGAATGGTTGAAAATGGTTTTTTTTTCTCTATATTAGACTAGCTTCATAACCCGCCCGATGGGCGGGTTAGCTTCATAATATTAGTTGACGAATTCTAAGTTGACGAACATAAATAAACGGCAAATATCTTAAACACAAAAATTGGAAAGAAAAAAAAAAAAAGTGTTCCTGTAATATATGTAAAACTAACAATGAAACGTATGAAAACAAATAATGTATATGGTCCTTATTCATATACAAAATAAAACTTCTTTGTACACAACATTGAATGTGGAGTTTGTGTATTCGTTGTTACTTGTATGTTAAGAGCATGTCAGCTTGGACAATAATATGTAATGAATGGGAAATCCTATTTCCTTGCAAGGCCTATAAATAAGACATTAATCGTAGCAGTTAGCGCTATCATGTGTGTAGTCATTACTAATTTAAGGTAGGTTGGGTAATAACCAAAAGACTTATTGTCTAAAAAGAGTTACAACAAATAGCGTGTCATCTATAATTACAGATACTAATTATTTCTATGATAATCTAATTATATATACTCGGTAGACTTTAGGAGTTTTTATGCATTAAACATATTGCAAACTTCATGCGGCATTTTAAAGCATACAAACTTGTTACACTCAGGAAGTAGCTATGGCCTTTAAAATTGCTACTTTAGTATCTACTAATCTTTTGTAAAACTATGAAAGCGTGCAAACAAAAAGTGCTTCAACTCAATTTAAAACATCATCATTTCAATAGCCATATCAAATCAAAGAAAATATAACTTGCAAGTACTAACATTAAGAGCAAATTTGAGTTGTAGATTATTATCAATACGACCTCAATATATATCGAAGTAACTACATGTTAACATATTCCAATCTTTAGAGATATTAAGATTAAAATTGAGGAAAAAAAAATTAATTAACATCAACTTTATTATAGAGATAAAAGGAAAGTTTGAGCACCTTAACCAAAAATGCAATCCAACTATGGACAAGCCACTACAAACTAACCACCATCATATATGATAACATACAAAGAAAACTATATTAAGCAACATGCAGTTCAATATAATCTCTGTTAGCCTTTAAAGTTGTGTTATATTAGGGAATTGCAGTAGTTTATAAGTACAAGGTCTAGTTTAGCCAATAATATAAAGTTAGGCTAGTCTTGTAGTATAAATACCCCTCCTAGTCACAACTCGGAGGGTTGGGATTCTCATTGTAACATTGAGGTGTGTGTGATTTCTCTACTTTCTCTCTCTAGAAAACAACACACACCTCCCACATTCATTAATCTAATCTTACCATGTTTACTCTTTATTTTGAGTTTCCCCGACCTCCTAAAAGTGTATCTTGATTATTACAATTGGTATCAGAGCTAACCAAGGGCAAATCGTGGTGTTTTGGGGTGAAAAAATGTGATTTGTGGTGTGTTTTTATGATTCGGCTACTGTTCATCCGTTGGTGTTACCGAGTTTCTGGTTTCTATCGAGTTTGTGACTTTTATCGACTTTCTCTTCAAGATTGAAGAGTTGTCGAGTTTCTGGATTTCTATCGAGTTTGTGACATTTATCGACTTTCTCTTCATGTTTGAAGAGTTGTCGAGTTTCTGGAATTCTATCGAGTTAGTGACACTTATCGACTTTCTCTTCAAGTTTGAAGAGTTGTCGACTTTGTTCAGAGCTATTGACTTTCTAGAGCTATCGACTTTGGACTATTATCGAGTTTCCTAGAATCTGTCAAGTTTCTCAAATCTGTCGAGTTTCTCAAGGCTATCGAGTTTATCAAGTTACCGAGTTTGTCCTTTCGAGTTTCTCAAGGCTACCGAGTTTATCAAGTTACCGAGTTTCTCAAGATGCCGAGCTTCTCAAGATTCTGAGTTGAACTAGCTACAAAGGACTTCGAGTATGGATTTAAAAAAATAATAATAATAAAAATAAAAATAAAAAAAAAATTGAGTAAAAATTAATTTTTACGAGTGATTTAACGGTCAATTTTTACGCTAAATTCAAATTTTGGTATAATGGTGAAAATTTTGGCCCAAAATTCGAATTTTTTTCGGTAAAATTTGGCGTAAAAATTATTAAAACTCAAAATTTTCTAGTAGCCTTAGAATTGCATTTTAAGGCATATTTCAAACTCACCACACCAAAATCACAAATGATATTATTGGTCTACACCTTCAAAATTACCACGTATAGCTTAAAAGATCCTAATCAAGAATCACAATTGCTAAAGTTAAAGTTTGCAATGCATATCAACTGTGACTACGGTGATGATTCGTTATTATTTATTTGGGTTTGAAGTGAGGTTTTACGGATGCGTGTACTTATTTCATCTTCTTTCTTTCTACCCTCCCGCGAAGATGACTTGTTTGGGCATATATTAATGGTGATGAAGACTTGGATATCTAGTTACTTTTTTTATTCTTTCTCTCTATACACACAAAGTAGCTATCACTTTAAGGAGTTACGTTGTGTAACACCCCCTAATTTGGTTTGTGGCAGCGGAAAAGTAATTAGGGTGTTACGGTGAGGATCGAAGTTAAAATTCCAGAAAACGGCCCGAAAGGGGCGTTTTGAAAGTTATATGTCATTCAAAATAATATCCTTGATACAAAGTGAAATATTTGGTTTGAAAATCCCATAAAAAGAGGTGACCATTTTGAAAGAATGACATATTTGATTTTACACCTTTTAAGTTATCAGAGTAAAAGATGCCCGCTCCGTGTCTTGTCCTGCTCCGTTAATTACCTGAGATAAACATGCTTAAAATGTCAACACAATGGTTGGTGAGTTCGTGGAGTTTGATAGAAATTATTTCTCTTTGAAAGGTGTATAGTGATAATAGTTCTTCATGAAATAATTAAAGAGTTGCGTTGTATAATAATCCACAAGTGAATAATGTATGATCTTCAAAATCAGTAGTTTTATATTTTAAATAAAGTTGAGCTACGTTGTTATATGCTCGAAATGGGATGTTGAGTCAGCTTTTAAATGTAATGACATACCAATCATTTTGAGTTGTCTTGTGTAGAATTTTCAGTTAAATCACATATGATAACAATTTAAGTTCAAGTACGAGATTCATAATCATATCACGTAAATTAATAATAGTCTAAAGTCTGAGATCTATCAGTGAAAAGTGGTGGTCTTCTAATACAGCTGTATCCTAGGATATATATGAAACATTCATATATTCATAAAATTATATTGCCCTAAGCCTCATGACACGCAAAACGTTAACAATTGGGTGTCCCACCAGGGTTACCTGATGGGTGATTTATGGCCCTCAAGTTAATAGGTGATTTGCCAATTCCTATTTTTCTCAAATATAGTGTATCACTGCTAAATACGACTAACCATAAGGCATTCCGTCAAAGTATTTAGGGGATAGGTCGTCAGCCTTTAACAGGTTTCGAAGCTGTTCACTATATTCGCGCTCACCGCAGTGATTAATGGCTCATGATCGAGGGACTTTATGGCAATAAAGTGTGCTTAGGCAATATAGGTGAATCATGCGTAATTTTAGTCTTGGCAATTATTTATAGTGTAATGTAGAAATATTATAATAAGTAACAGTTCATTCATTTGTCACATGAATGCATACAGTAAGCCTCAGTATCATGTTACATCAAGTAGTTCAGAGATGTTATGTTTCAAGTTCCGTGTTTAGGCTAAACAGACAATTTGCACATATATTGAGCATGTATTCCTTTCAAGTATAATTCAAATAGATAAAGCATAGTTGATAATTTCGAGTAAATCATAAGATATTTCAAGTAGTATAAAACAGTTAAAGCATGTATCTCCCCCAAAAGAGTTATTAAAAACAAGTGTGAAAAGTAGGGGCCACGACTCACCTGGAGCGTATCCGGCGAGACGAAATTATAAGTTCAAGTAAACGATCACGAAGACTTCTTCAATACGAGACCTGAGTATAAGCGAAGTCTAAGAGTCTAACTTACGACTAATAACGAATGTGGAAAAGATAAATCGTATAACGATTTGATCGGTGATGTGAGTGTGTGATATGCCTAAAATGCCTCAAGTTAAAAATATGATATATCTATAATATTATCTTGATTCTTATCTCAGTCGACCCAAAATATTACTTTATCAAAACATGCGGAGTTGATATGCAAAGTGATGTCGCTAATATTTCTAATAACGAAACTATAATAAATACATAACTTAAAAATGAAAATGCATATGAAGTGAAGGGTGCAAAATGGAAAATAAACTAAGAATGGCAAGTGAAATTTAATAGATCCTTGTTCTTTTCAGATTTCATCCTTCTTAGTCTAACTGTGGTTGCGTTACGTCGTTAGTCCTCGGTTAAGTCCAAAGTCCATAATAGTCCAAATCTTGTCCATATGTCCATATAAGGCTTGGAGTTCAATGACATGTCAGTTAGTACTCTATAGGTTCGGTTTTTACAGATTTAGTCCTTGCTTTAGGGGGTTGACAATTTTAGTCCCTCGATGTGAAAATGCATTGCAAGCTTAGTCTATAATTTACAAAATTTTACTTTCTTTTTCATTGATCCGATTATGGTACACTGCTTCCTCACAATGAGGGTTACTGAATTTTATTATGGGCCTTAAAGTCCAATACCATATGTGATCATTTAAAATGTGTGAAGTGGTCATTGGGCTTGTAAGCCCCATCGTGATTATGTGGTTTTCAGTAGGGGAGTAGCAAAAGAAAAACAATTATGGAGAGGTAATATTTATACTATGTGGCTCTCAACCATTTCGAATTTAAGTACATCGTCTAGGTTACCAAGGTTCCACCATGGCCATGTCGTTTAATGAGTTCTTTAAAAATAACGTGTAGTCATTAGGTTAAGTGTCGAGTTATATGGCCATTCCTTGGACTGTTTTTATGTGTGAAATTTGTAGAATATATCTAAGTGGTTTCCAAGTTGTGTATACACATACAACATAACATGTTTTATACGTTCAATGGTGCATGAAATGAGATGATTAACATGAGTGTGACGTGGGATGGCTGTTAAGCCTTCCACAGTGGGGCTCGTCACCTCATGAAAGTTATGCTAAATAAAGTGCATGCAAAATACATATATGTGAATATACGTGACATGTGAAGCTAAGAATAGAGCGATAGGTGGTCTCCAAGGTTTCTCATGTACACAATCGCGATCTGTACATGTTTTCTTAGTGTTTTAAATATGTATGGGAACTTATGAGTATTGTGTGTTCGAGTGCAAAGCAGCCAAAATATGCAATGTATGTGATGTTAACATTTTTCTTTTTAGCATGAAAATAAGTTAGTTTGTAGTTCTTAACGAAAGTTGCTTATCGCATTTGACCTTCTCAACTATATTATTGTGACAATGCAATATTATAAAATATGACACGTCCAAATGAGTGCGAGCTATGCATGATGAGTAGTGTTTGTGAGTATGAAAGGAAAGAGTGTTCTTGTGTAAAATAACTCTAGAGAAACTTACAAAGAATGAGATGGATATCGTGGCTCGTCGGATAGAAGCAGAACCAAGAGACTTGTAACCCTTATACCGTGTATAGCAAGATAATTCCCTTAATTTGGGCAGAAGGGACCCCGATCAATGCTGGTGTTTCTGATTCTTGTGGTCTTAGAGAGCTAGGTCAAGTGCATTGCATGGGGTTGTTAGTAGGAATGGAAGACAAGTTGGGGTGAAGTGGCTATGAAAGTCAAGATGGCATACGTATGAGAGTCAAGTTTATCAACTTGGTGTATACCATATCATTTCCATTTTATTGTCAGTAACATGTGATCTTTATAGGACAATATGATGGGTTGTGAGTGATTGAGAGTGGGTGAGAGATGATGAAGGTGAACAAAGTGGCTGTAGAGGGTGGTATATATATAAGGGTAAGAAAGTTACACACGTTTTGTCTTCATCAATCATTGAGATCACTGTACATTAAGGGACACATAGGCTAGTTTTACCGACATAATAAGACAAGGGATATAGGTGAAACGTGGGTAATCTAATTCTTTGTAGTTGTGCTATCTTTGAGTTCGAGTTGTATCATTAATAGGGAAGAATTTGTTTTAGTGAGCTACAAACTCCTACCGCATTCCTTATGGTCTTCTAACTGTCATAGTTATGCTAAATATGTTATTAGGAGAGGGTAGGAATAAGAGCGGTTCAAGATGGTTTAGTTCTTGGTCTTCCTATTTATACGTATAGTTTGGTTTGTAAAAAAAAACGAGTGTCAAGTGGGTTAGCGAGTCATGATCATTTATTGCTGCTCTGACCGTCTTCTTAACACCTTAGTATATTAGTATAATCGTTTGTAAGTTGTACGAACAAGCATGGTCCAAAATGGTTATGTTTTGTGAATTCTGGTTATACGAGTTGGGCAACTATGGGACAAGTAGATTGGTTTTGAAAATCCTAGTAATACTCGATATATAAATACGAAAATTGGCACGTTCAATGTCTCGTGGGTGGTGGTCGCGGTGATGCAAAAATATGGATATGTCATTTTTAACAATGATGAAAACGAGGGCTGTTTTTGGAGGGGTGTGGCTGGTCGAAAGTTGCATGAAATATAAGAGGGCGTGTGGGCTTTGGGGTGGTGTTGGGCCGTTGATGGCTGAGATGGGTTGGCAGCCCACCTGGGTTGTAGTTTAGTTTAATTAGTGAAGAAGTTGGGAATTAACTAAATGTAATTTAGGAAAGGTTGAATATATTTAGTATAGAAAATTTATTGATACTCGATATCACTTGTGAGATTTGAATATAGTGAGAATGGTGTTTCGTGAACTATTACCCTTGGTGAAATCGTTATGTCTCGAAGCACGTCTCGTGAGTTTGTGTTGTTAATCGATAAATGTTGTGATGTCGTGACGTGGTTAGAATACTATAATAAGTAAATAAAAATTTAAAATTCCCCGTAAAAATGGGTTTTATTAGACAGTAACGCGAGGTTATTATTAATTAACAAAGATTATTAAGACGAATTTTCGTGGGGTCTTACAGTATCTACCCCTCAATTTTGAACTTCGTCCCGAAGTTCAGTCGTGATAGGTGTTGAAAAGTGTGATGTACTGAGGTGAGAGTTTATGGAAGATGCTGTCGAGATATTTCTTATTTGAACATCAAAGAAGCGGGATTCTCATTAGATTTATTCGTACCAAATGAATTAAATTCGAAAGTTGGGTCAATAATTGAATTCATAGGCCACGAATAGTGAAATTAACAGTCAAAAGTAGGGAACACTTAACACTTAATGTTTAGAGTTCTAATGGTCGGGACTAGGGGATTTTTAATGCTAGCGGTTTGAAATTTAATGATAGTGAATAGTAAAATAGCGGGTACTATTTTTACCTACTTTTCCTATTTAACTCTCTTCTTTTTCCTCCACTTTATTCCCTTTTCACCTTTTCACCCTTTTCAATTATTCTTCTCATTCAAATTTCATCTCCTTCACTCAACTTCTTTTCCGAAAAAAAAATGCCACCGATCGCCATAGTATTTGCAGCCATGTTCATCATTTTCGTCGTTGCTGGTTTGTTTCTTCTTCCCGGCGAAGATACCAGTGGCTGGATCGGATACTTGTTGGTTATCGTACCCCTCACAATCCTAGCGATTTTTGCGGATAATTTTTGGAAGTGAGGGTCGCGCGTAGGTGCTTAAAATGTAGCTTTGTTGTGGGTCGATGTAATGTGGAATAAATTCTCGTTTAGGTTTATGTTAAGTTGTTATGTTTAATGGTTCGCTTTTGTGTGTCTTCAGAATAATCAGGGCATTTCATCCTATGGCGGGTCTTGCTATTGTTGGGTTGGTGGTGGTTTTTGTTTCTATAGTAGGCCAACCGATTGAAGGTTGTATGTTTTATGTTGTGTTTCATGTACTGTTAGCACTTTCGATGTTAATCATCTCGTTATGTATTAACCTCCATGGTTTCTAATAAAATTTTATGTTGTTTGTGTTTTTCGTAGATTGTTGTGAATTTTTAAAGTTTCTAATTTTCGTAATTTCCTTGTCTTCGTAAAATAGTGAAATGAGTGATGAGTGTGGATCTGACTGGGGTTGGTTAAAAAAGTAAAGTTTATGAATAAATTATTTTGTCTCAAGATTCTGTTGTTGGAATGAAATTTGTTATTAAAATTTTGAAAGGATAACTGTCCCATTTATAACATGATTCTTCCTAAATTATACATAGGTAGCTAGGCTATGTATAATTTAGGACCAAATGATGTAACTCTTGGTTCAGCATTTATGTTTCTTCAAAGAGTTTTATCTGGTTCAGTTATAATAATTTTGTCACAAAGTCAGGCAGTTTCTGATAAGAATAATAATATAAGTTTTTGTTCGTTTTTCGAGGATAAGTCAAAATTTTCCAAGATAACATTTGGACATCTTGGATATATACTTGGGTTTTAAGTGGGATTCCATTGCAATATGGTAGCAACTTAGTGTTTGATCATGATAAAATTAATTAAATTCTTGAGGTACTATTAGTGTATTTGTTACATAACGACTAATAATAGAGAGGTGTAATGGAAATAGACATAGATTTTTTTTATTATTATCATGGAAATATTACAAGGTAGATTTTTCACACGGTAGAAAGATAACTTTTACACTTAGGTTACATCCATCGTACCTAAGGTAAATACAAACGGAAATACAACTTAGATAGTCCTAAACTAGAGTTTATTTATTTTACAGCAGGAATCCATACATCTGCTTAACCTAGAGGTCATTCTTTGGTACTACTGGGCTCTTTTAACGAGTCTTCATTCTTTTACATCCATCTTGGCCTTCCAGTTGGCATTGTAGTTTGGGCAATGGCTCTTGTAATGCCCTATTGCACCACATCCGTGGCATTTTATGGATGAATGCTGCTCCTTTCTTTCCATAACTTTGCAGTCACTTGTCTTGTGGCCTGTCCTCCTGCACCTCCCGCATATTGCAGTGCAATATCCGGTGTGATGCATCTTACATTTTAGGCACAGAGGTTTATTTCCACGGTAGTTGTCTCGGTTGGTAGGGGTGGTGACGTAGTTTCCTTCCATTTCTGGGTCGAGCCTTTGCTGGCGAAGGTAGTCAATGCGGTCTTGTAGATGATTGCGGGTGCAAACATCATTGTGAAACTCGCATTCGTTGAGGGTAAAGGGTCTTTTCCCCTCATGTCTTTGCTTTTGGTTATTTTTCTTAAGTGCAATATCCTGCCTAATTCTTTGGGTACATGTGCGGATGGGCTTAGCTATTTTCCTTGAATTCTTTAGGCTAGTTGGCCTACATCCCATGAAACGTTCATGGTTATGCTTGCAGGGTATAACCTTCTTTCTTTCTTTTCTTGTCATGTCATTGTCGTTTAGACGGACTGTTGAGGTTACTTCCATTACTACTTCAACGATTTTGTTTACCATTTCCTCGATGGTTTTAGGGGTCATGATTGTTGTGGGCACCACGTGGTTCATGCTGTCCATTCCCTATGAACATTACACGAAATGTTGATTTAGTATTCACTTTATCGTTAGAATAATTCAAATAGTAAGATATTTGTATATTAATGCTAACAATGTGGTCTCAATACGAAATCAAATCAACTGAGGATCATAGAAGTACGATGTGTCTAGGTAGCATCGTAAAATAATAATCAACTCTTGATATGCGATTGTTAAGGAGTACATGAATTTATTCACAACAGTTGAAGTTTAACAACTTCCTCTTCATTCATCAAGTTCTCTTTTAATTATTCGTTCTTAGAATTATTTGTTTTATTGTTTAGTCGTGATATATTGAAGGTATAATTACAGATAACGTCATAATAAGTTGGAATGCAATCATCAAAATTGACATAACTCTAATAACTTGTTCGATTGATTTTTGCAAAACAACCAGTACAAGGTCTTTTATTAATGTCTCATTGATTCATGTAGAATTATTTGTTTACCTAAGAGAGTAACAAAGGGTGAGGTTTTGCATGGCTCTGTGCTCTTACAGCATCATAGTAAGGTTTGGTGAGAGGAATTTGTTTACAATAGAAAAGTATAACAGAAGGATAGCTATTATACATTAAAAGTCGATTACAAACTCTGAGAGTTACAGATTTATTGGAAATACATAAACTACTAACCAAAACTATTTGGTTTATTGAGTACAGCAATGATACTTAAAATTAGTTACGTCTCTGACGTAGACGTCTAACTTCTGCCTCAAGATCCAGTTGTGCAGCTTCCATAGCCGAGAAACGTTCTTGGCATGCATTCATCTGATTAGCTAACATGTTTTCCAAGGCTGCAATCTTTTGGCTTTGGGTTCTTGCTGTGTCTCTAGCTAACCATAATGCTCTTTCAATGTCTTCAATTCTAATGTGGGTTTGAGTATGGCCTCTACCTAAACAGCGGGTTCTGGCATCCAGGTTTCTAAGTTCTTGTTCATAGTTGTCCTTCATGTTACCAATATTCACTCATAAACCAAACACTTCTCGTCTCTCAGCATCGGTCCTCTTGAACAGGGTATCAATGTTACGGTCAAACCATTCAAATCGTAATGGATGTAACTCTTTTAACTGTTCAGAGTGAGCGTTTAGTATGCTGGTGTGTTGGTGAAGGCGAATCCATATGGAGTCTCGGGTGTCAACATTGTAGTCAGGGGATTTGGGTGAGGACACATCGTTCGGGACATCTGGCATGGAGAAATCTGAGGTATTGGGTAAGGGAGAATTTAGGTTGATGTTTTCCCAGGTCATTTCTTGACGTGAACTTTGTCCAATTTTAAATGTTGGTTGGCCACCAATCGGATCTGAATAGGATTCAGTTGCTCTCCTAAGTTTATGACGTGGAGGGGAGTGAGTAGGTGATGACGAAGATGAGTTTTGAGTAAGTTTTATGTCAGGTTGAGGTTGTGACATTTGTACATAAGGATCTTCAGTATTTGGTGTAATATGATAGCTAGGCGATACATGGGTAGTAGGAGGGGTTGTCTTAGCGATGTCAACGGGTAGAGAAGTCATGTTACTGTAGCAATTGAAAATAATAATTATGAGTATTTATACGTTTAAGATGTAACGTCAAGTGTGAAATAATACAGTGTGTAATGTGTGAAGAATAAACATTAAGCATGTAAAGATTAGTACAAAACAATCTTAATAGGTAATGTATTGAGCACGGCAGTCTGCAGACACGGAAGGCATAAGATGATAAGGTGTAAAATCATTTATTCTGAAAATGTGGTTATAGTTTGATGTTTTAAACGTTTGATTCTCTATAACCATAGGCTCTGATACCAAACTGTAACACCCCCTAATTTGGTTTGTGGCAGCGGAAAAGTAATTAGGGTGTTACGGTGAGGATCGAAGTTAAAATTCCAGAAAACGGCCCGAAAGGGGCGTTTTGAAAGTTATATGTCATTCAAAATAATATCCTTGATACAAAGTGAAATATTTGGTTTGAAAATCCCATAAAAAGAGGTGACCATTTTGAAAGAATGACATATTTGATTTTACACCTTTTAAGTTATCAGAGTAAAAGATGCCCGCTCCGTGTCTTGTCCTGCTCCGTTAATTACCTGAGATAAACATGCTTAAAATGTCAACACAATGGTTGGTGAGTTCGTGGAGTTTGATAGAAATTATTTCTCTTTGAAAGGTGTATAGTGATAATAGTTCTTCATGAAATAATTAAAGAGTTGCGTTGTATAATAATCCACAAGTGAATAATGTATGATCTTCAAAATCAGTAGTTTTATATTTTAAATAAAGTTGAGCTACGTTGTTATATGCTCGAAATGGGATGTTGAGTCAGCTTTTAAATGTAATGACATACCAATCATTTTGAGTTGTCTTGTGTAGAATTTTCAGTTAAATCACATATGATAACAATTTAAGTTCAAGTACGAGATTCATAATCATATCACGTAAATTAATAATAGTCTAAAGTCTGAGATCTATCAGTGAAAAGTGGTGGTCTTCTAATACAGCTGTATCCTAGGATATATATGAAACATTCATATATTCATAAAGTTATATTGCCCTAAGCCTCATGACACGCAAAACGTTAACAATTGGGTGTCCCACCAGGGTTACCTGATGGGTGATTTATGGCCCTCAAGTTAATAGGTGATTTGCCAATTCCTATTTTTCTCAAATATAGTGTATCACTGCTAAATACGACTAACCATAAGGCATTCCGTCAAAGTATTTAGGGGATAGGTCGTCAGCCTTTAACAGGTTTCGAAGCTGTTCACTATATTCGCGCTCACCGCAGTGATTAATGGCTCATGATCGAGGGACTTTATGGCAATAAAGTGTGCTTAGGCAATATAGGTGAATCATGCGTAATTTTAGTCTTGGCAATTATTTATAGTGTAATGTAGAAATATTATAATAAGTAACAGTTCATTCATTTGTCACATGAATGCATACAGTAAGCCTCAGTATCATGTTACATCAAGTAGTTCAGAGATGTTATGTTTCAAGTTCCGTGTTTAGGCTAAACAGACAATTTGCACATATATTGAGCATGTATTCCTTTCAAGTATAATTCAAATAGATAAAGCATAGTTGATAATTTCGAGTAAATCATAAGATATTTCAAGTAGTATAAAACAGTTAAAGCATGTATCTCCCCCAAAAGAGTTATTAAAAACAAGTGTGAAAAGTAGGGCCCACGACTCACCTGGAGCGTATCCGGCGAGACGAAATTATAAGTTCAAGTAAACGATCACGAAGACTTCTTCAATACGAGACCTGAGTATAAGCGAAGTCTAAGAGTCTAACTTACGACTAATAACGAATGTGGAAAAGATAAATCGTATAACGATTTGATCGGTGATGTGAGTGTGTGATATGCCTAAAATGCCTCAAGTTAAAAATATAATATATCTATAATATTATCTTGATTCTTATCTCAGTCGACCCAAAATATTACTTTATCAAAACATGCGGAGTTGATATGCAAAGTGATGTCGCTAATATTTCTAATAACGAAACTATAATAATGCATAACTTAAAAATGAAAATGCATATGAAGTGAAGGGTGCAAAATGGAAAATAAACTAAGAATGGCAAGTGAAATTTAATAGATCCTTGTTCTTTTCAGATTTCATCCTTCTTAGTCTAACTGTGGTTGCGTTACGTCGTTAGTCCTCGGTTAAGTCTAAAGTCCATAATAGTCCAAATCTTGTCCATATGTCCATATAAGGCTTGGAGTTCAATGACATGTCAGTTAGTACTCTATAGGTTCGGTTTTTACAGATTTAGTCCTTGCTTTAGGGGGTTGACAATTTTAGTCCCTCGATGTGAAAATGCATTGCAAGCTTAGTCTATAATTTACAAAATTTTACTTTCTTTTTCATTGATCCGATTATGGTACACTGCTTCCTCACAATGAGGGTTACTGAATTTTATTATGGGCCTTAAAGTCCAATACCATATGTGATCATTTAAAATGTGTGAAGTGGTCATTGGGCTTGTAAGCCCCATCGTGATTATGTGGTTTTCAGTAGGGGAGTAGCAAAAGAAAAACAATTATGGAGAGGTAATATTTATACTATGTGGCTCTCAACCATTTTGAATCTAAGTACATCGTCTAGGTTACCAAGGTTCCACCATGGCCATGTCGTTTAATGAGTTCTTTAAAAATAACGTGTAGTCATTAGGTTAAGTGTCGAGTTATATGGCCATTCCTTGGACTGTTTTTATGCGTGAAATTTGTAGAATATATCTAAGTGGTTTCCAAGTTGTGTATACACATACAACATAACATGTTTTATACGTTCAATGGTGCATGAAATGAGATGATTAACATGAGTGTGACGTGGGATGGCTGTTAAGCCTTCCACAGTGGGGCTCGTCACCTCATGAAAGTTATGCTAAATAAAGTGCATGCAAAATACATATATGTGAATATACGTGACATGTGAAGCTAAGAATAGAGTGATAGGTGGTCTCCAAGGTTTCTCATGTACACAATCGCGATCTGTACATGTTTTCTTAGTGTTTTAAATATGTATGGGAACTTATGAGTATTGTGTGTTCGAGTGCAAAGCAGCCAAAATATGCAATGTATGTGATGTTAACATTTTTCTTTTTAGCATGAAAATAAGTTAGTTTGTAGTTCTTAACGAAAGTTGCTTATCGCATTTGACCTTCTCAACTATATTATTGTGACAATGCAATATTATAAAATATGACACGTCCAAATGAGTGCGAGCTATGCATGATGAGTAGTGTTTGTGAGTATGAAAGGAAAGAGTGTTCTTGTGTAAAATAACTCTAGAGAAACTTACAAAGAATGAGATGGAGATCGTGGCTCGTCGGATAGAAGCAGAACCAAGAGACTTGTAACCCTTATACCGTGTATAGCAAGATAATTCCCTTAATTTGGACAGAAGGGACCCCGATCAACGCTGGTGTTTCTGATTCTTGTGGTCTTAGAGAGCTAGGTCAAGTGCATTGCATGGGGTTGTTAGTAGGAATGGAAGACAAGTTGGGGTGAAGTGGCTATGAAAGTCAAGATGGCATACGTATGAGAGTCAAGTTTATCAACTTGGTGTATACCATATCATTTCCATTTTATTGTCAGTAACATGTGATCTTTATAGGACAATATGATGGGTTGTGAGTGATTGAGAGTGGGTGAGAGATGATGAAGGTGAACAAAGTGGCTGTAGAGGGTGGTATATATATAAGGGTAAGAAAGTTACACACGTTTTGTCTTCATCAATCATTGAGATCACTGTACATTAAGGGACACATAGGCTAGTTTTACCGACATAATAAGACAAGGGATATAGGTGAAACGTGGGTAATCTAATTCTTTGTAGTTGTGCTATCTTTGAGTTCGAGTTGTATCATTAATAGGGAAGAATTTGTTTTAGTGAGCTACAAACTCCTACCGCATTCCTTATGGTCTTCTAACTGTCATAGTTATGCTAAATATGTTATTAGGAGAGGGTAGGAATAAGAGCGGTTCAAGATGGTTTAGTTCTTGGTCTTCCTATTTATACGTATAGTTTGGTTTGTAAAAAAAAAACGAGTGTCAAGTGGGTTAGCGAGTCATGATCATTTATTGCTGCTCTGACCGTCTTCTTAACACCTTAGTATATTAGTATAATCGTTTGTAAGTTGTACGAACAAGCATGGTCCAAAATGGTTATGTTTTGTGAATTCTGGTTATACGAGTTGGGCAACTATGGGACAAGTAGATTGGTTTTGAAAATCCTAGTAATACTCGATATATAAATACGAAAATTGGCACGTTCAATGTCTCGTGGGTGGTGGTCGCGGTGATGCAAAAATATGGATATGTCATTTTTAACAATGATGAAAATGAGGGCTGTTTTTGGAGGGGTGTGGCTGGTCGAAAGTTGCATGAAATATAAGAGGGCGTGTGGGCTTTGGGGTGGTGTTGGGCCGTTGATGGCTGAGATGGGTTGGCAGCCCACCTGGGTTGTAGTTTAGTTTAATTAGTGAAGAAGTTGGGAATTAACTAAATGTAATTTAGGAAAGGTTGAATATATTTAGTATAGGAAATTTATTGATACTCGATATCATTTGTGAGATTTGAATATAGTGAGAATGGTGTTTCGTGAACTATTACCCTTTGTGAAAGCGTTATGTCTCGAAGCACGTCTCGTGAGTTTGTGTTGTTAATCGATAAATGTTGTGATGTCGTGACGTGGTTAGAATACTATAATAAGTAAATAAAAATTTAAAATTCCCCGTAAAAATGGGTTTTATTAGACAGTAACGCGAGGTTATTATTAATTTACAAAGATTATTAAGACGAATTTTCGTGGGGTCTTACACGTTGTAGTGCTCAGTGTCTCACGTAGTTGAGGATATGTCAAGAGGTTTTGTACTAATACTTTTGTTGAGGGTATAGGGTACACCGTTCTTAGTCACAGGATAGTACAAGCTTAAGTCACAAATCTGGGTGATTTTACTTCACTCTCAAGTTCGTCATATTGGGTTATCTTCATCAGTAGTCACTACAAAAAGCCGTTGTTTTTTATTCAGGGGGTGATAAAGAGTTAGACAATTTCAAATGGTATTATTAGTAGATTGGGTCTATCTACATCTTCTCACGGGCTATATGGTTAATGATAAAGCGCTTCCAGTTTATATTTCACGTACACATCATTATGCTGATTCCGATAAATCGTAACCAGCAGGGGAGAGAAATGTGTAAAATCCCTTGATGATGGAACTATCCCGGAGAAAGAAAAGTGCATTTCTGGATCTTAATTGATTCTGGTGCTACGGTTTAAACTTCGAAGGAGAGAAATGTGTACATCGAGGACGTTCAACAAGTTCACGTATAAATTACCCGTGACCAATGATACGGTTCTAAGCGTACTTGTACATCGAGGACGTTCAACAAGTTACCCGTGACCAACGATATGGGTCAACTTGTTACTTTGGTGTTATCATTTCATGTGTACGTTACGGGCCGATTTCTCATATGAAAGATAATTGGGATGCATTTGGTGAGATGAAGATGTTGATACTCTATTCCCCCGAACGGATAATCTTGAAGAAGGTCGAGTCTATCATTTATTGTCTGACATTTTTCATCATTATTATAGTATAAAGCTTGTAAGCATTTAAAAAAATTTCAAAAGGGTACTTTTAATTCGGACAGTTGCAATAGAAAAGCTTGTTTTTGGAGAATCTGTACACTAATTAGGGAATACGAAAATTGGCAGCAATGTTTGGTGGTAGTCGGTGATGCAAAAATAGATAGTCATTTTAACTGATGAAAATGGTGTTTTTGGAGGTTGGTGTCAGAAAGTTGCATGAAAAAGAGGTGTCTTGAGGTGTGGCCGTTGATGACGATGTAAAATGGTTGGCAAGCCATCTGAGTTGTAGTTTAGTTAATTAGTGAAGAAGTGGATTAAAATGTAATTTAGGGAAGTTGAAATATTTAGTATAGGAAATTATTGACTCGATATCATTGTGAGATTTGAAAAGTGAGATGGTGTTTGAACTATTACTTGGAAAGCGTTATGTCTCGAAGCACGTCTCGTGAGTTTGTGTTGTTAATCGATAAATGTTGTGATGTCGTGACGTGGTTAGAATACTATAATAAGTAAATAAAAATTTAAAATTCCCGTAAAAATGGGTTTTATTAGACAGTAACGCGAGGTTATTATTAATTTACAAAGATTATTAAGACGAATTTTCGTGGGGTCTTACACGTTGTAGTGCTCAGTGTCTCACGTAGTTGAGGATATGTCAAGAGGTTTTGTACTAATACTTTTGTTGAGGGTATAGGGTACACCGTTCTTAGTCACAGGATAGTACAAGCTTAAGTCACAAATCTGGGTGATTTTACTTCACTCTCAAGTTCGTCATATTGGGTTATCTTCATCAGTAGTCACTACAAAAAGCCGTTGTTTTTTATTCAGGGGGTGATAAAGAGTTAGACAATTTCAAATGGTATTATTAGTAGATTGGGTCTATCTACATCTTCTCACGGGCTATATGGTTAATGATAAAGCGCTTCCAGTTTATATTTCACGTACACATCATTATGCTGATTCCGATAAATCGTAACCAGCAGGGGAGAGAAATGTGTAAAATCCCTTGATGATGGAACTATCCTGGAGAAAGAAAAGTGCATTTCTGGATCTTAATTGATTCTGGTGCTACGGTTTAAACTTCGAAGGAGAGAAATGTGTACATCGAGGACGTTCAACAAGTTCACGTATAAATTACCCGTGACCAATGATACGGTTCTAAGCATACTTGTACATCGAGGACGTTCAACAAGTTACCCGTGACCAACGATATGGGTCAACTTGTTACTTTGGTGTTATCATTTCATGTGTACGTTACGGGCCGATTTCTCATATGAAAGATAACTGGGATGCATTTGGTGAGATGAAGATGTTGATACTCTATTCCCCCGAACGGATAATCTTGAAGAAGGTCGAGTCTACAATCTGTTCTACATTTTCCGCTGCGTGTTAGAAGACTAAAGACTGAATGCATTTAATTATCAAAAGACTTTTTCAGATTCAGGGCATTCATCAGAAAGCTTGTCAGTTTGGGGGAGAGCACTAATTAGGGGAGAGTGAAAATCCAGATTTAAAACCCTAATTAGATTTGCTCACATTGTTCTTCTGCAAGTAAAGAAATGGCAGCTGAGAAGATTCTGCAAGCTGAACGATGTAATGAAGTTTGAAGACCATTCTCAGAGCTGCTGCGCTTATATTATGTATTTAAAATTTACTTGTAGGGAACGTTGTAAGCAATTCCCGTATAACATCACTTTGGGGAGAGATTGTTAGCCTTTAAAGTTATGTTATACTCGGGAATTGCAATAGTTTCTAAGTACAAGGTCTAGTTTAGCCAATAATAGAAAGTTAGGCTAGTCTTGTAGTATAAATACCCCTCATAGTCACAACTAAGAGGGTTGGGATTCTCATTGTAACATTGAGGTGTGTGTGATTTCTCTACTTTCTCTCTCTAGAAAACATACACACCTCCCCCATTCATTAATCTAATATTACCATGTTTACTCTTTATTTTGAGTTTTCCCGACCTCCTGAAAGTGTATCTTGATTATTACAATCTCCACTCCACTGGCATCTCAAAACTTCTTTAACTAAACAAACCTCTCATTTCACATTCGGCCCAAACAAAACATGCCTTTAATAGATAGATGAGGCCTTCCACATTCATCATCATTTAACATCTAAGAAAGTAAAGAGACTATAAACTCTTGAAAAAAAATCACTCGGTCATTCATCATCAAATAACATATAAGTAGTTAACTTGTTATGCATGGATCCCCTTCTCAATATAAACTAACTGAAAATGAAAGACCTGCAACATGAAATAATTAATCAAGAAGAAAGCCAATTTCGAGAAATGAAAAGCTTAATTGTTGAAACTTCAATACTAAATCAGCGTTGTGCAAAGAAGAAATAGTAAATTAATTACTTGCCCATGATAATCGCGTATCCAAGTCATCCTTTGATCTTTACACAACAAAATACATATTCAAAACCACCAAATACTTTCATGGATCATCTCAATCCAGGCAAGCTGTAGTGGAATCTACAGTGTCACGTCTTGGTGACCAATCAATTATAGCAATAGAGCCCGCATACCTTTTGCAAAGCATCTTCTTCCACCTTCTGCATTAGAAGGCTTATAGGTTCCATCATAAGACCTGCACAGTTAACCCAAAACAAAAATCAGATTTCCTTCTTTTTGAAATCGCGACTAATCAGCAATGAAACAAAGACAACAACAATCGCAACCAAAAACTAAAATGCATATAAACTTGTTACACTCAAGAAGTAGCTATGGCTTATGAAATTACTACTTCAGTATCTACTATTTCTATCGCAAATTTGCTGATAAAATTTAGGGCTGAAATCTACTTACCCTTATGCATATGAAAACTACCACATATAAGTGCATAAGTGGATACACCAGTACTTCAACAGTATCTGAATAAATATATCAAGATACCTCTGGGGCAACATAGGACTTTCACAACTTGTTTTCAAAAAAATGACCATCACGCATGATATTGCTAAGATCAGAGTCAGCAATTTTGAGGTTGCTCCTGTTATGCTACCTATTAGAATACAAAGGATACTCGTGAAATATAAATGCAAGAACACAATTAAAATAGACATCAAAGAAAGATACAACAATGACTATACCTCTCATTAACTTTTTAGAATTGTCCCTTGAACAATTAACATTCACCTGGAGCAATTAACATTCATAGTCTAAAGCACTCGCGTGTTGCGGCGAGGTTTTTTGTTTGTGGTATATGTGTAGAAGGTAATGTCTGCCTATCTTCAAATTTGATAAGCACTTTAAAATAACCAACCATGAAGACTATTAACACTATAATTGTTATTTTTATATTTACTTTTCTATAACAGATATACAATCTTGTAAGTGTATATGATTATATGATTATCTGATAATGAAATAAGCAATATTGACTAATTAGTACTCCATAATTAGATTAGCTTCTAGTCAAAGACACAATTTCATTCAATATACAAACCACATGTTCTGCAACATCATTAAATACACAAACAACTTTAATTAATAGTCATAGGAAAGTATAAATGATCTTAGTGGAACCATAGGCAAAATCCATTGCTGTGAGTAACTGTAAAGGTCGTAAAACGGGTAAAAAAGAACATTTTTTTACAGCAAACCAAATGGGTCGGGTTGACTCTCACACTTATTATCCGGTTATTTTAATTTGCACAGATATATCTGTTAGAGTTAATGTATAACTTTTAATATATGTATGTCCGGTTTCGAACCCGAGACTCGGGATTGCACACAATACGTGAGAGTTCCAATGGTTTGAATTAATTAAATATATTTTATATTTTAATTATTCATTTCACTAAATAATACTTAACGACAGTTAGTACTTAACGGGGTTAGAGATAACGACCGTTAAAGGACTAAATGTGCAAAGTAGGAAAAGAAGGGCCTAGAACCCATTGAATGGGTTGGGTCGGCCGAAACCCTCCCCATGGGCTTGGGTGGCCGGTTTTGTGGCTTAGGGAACAAGCTAGGTTTAGGCTATAAATACAATTCATTGTGTTTCAGTTTTTCACCTAATCTTGAATCCCTAACTATAGCCAAACTTCTCTTCTTTCTCTTCCTCTTGCTAAGGCTAGTCGACATTTTTTATTCCCACTAGGGAATTCGGCTTGAGCTATTAGCAATAAAGTGTTTGGTTGTTAGTGATCTTGAACCTAGCTTTTCCCATTGGAACGCTAGTATCTCGTGTGTACAAGAACGAGTGACAAGCTTATTTTAGCTTGTGTTCTTGGAGTTGTTCGATCCATATATAAACCTAATTAGGGTTTATATAACTTGTTCTTGGAGATCCGATTCCTTGTCCTTGCTAGGAATCAAATAAGGTACGTTTTCTTTTAGTTAATTAATTATATGTTTATGATCTATTCCGCTGCGTGATCTATATGGTTATGTGTTTATAGTATTTATATGATTCACAAAACCAACAGTGGCATCAAGAGCCTCGTTTTAAACATGTAATTAATTACTAAAACCTTAAAAATTGAATCTTGTAGAGATAACATACAATTTATTGTCTAGGGTTTGTTTAATTTTTTTTTATAAACCCTTATATGGGTCGACACCCATTATTAAAAATTAGGGTTTTAAGTTTTTTTTAATTAAAACTTGTAGAAACCCTAGGATTGCATGCAATTTTTAGGGCTAATTAATGAATACCTTATGTGATGTCATTAATTAGAAAGCGTACTAAAAATAATATTGACATGATAATATGTGGCTAACATGATTATATGTGCAATATGGGATCCATGACAAAATCTTGCATATTTTGTCATGGAATGTTTGATTATTTATTTGCTACATGTTTTTTAAGATAAATCTTCAATTAGGGAAGACCCTAATAAATATTAATAAACTGGTTATGTGCAATGTGGTATCTAATTAATTAAAACTTACGCGGCCAAGTTATTTGGCGTCTGTGGTCCATTGGGCACAATGAGCTCGAAAACCAATGGGAGTTTTATTAATTACATACAATAATTTTCACATAGACTTATTAATAGGATTTATTGAAAATGTTTGCATGTGGCTATATGATATTGTTATGATCATATATGTGTTATTAATGTTTATTTTATTTTATTTTTATTACTTGATCTTTGTGTTGAATTATGATGGATTGTAACTACAAAGAATGGGTAATTTTTCATAAAAAATAAAAATAAATGGACTTAATAACTATGAAACCTTTGTAGTAATTTTATTTATTGCCAAGTCTTATGTGCCGATAGTGGTTCGCTTCGCACGGTAATTTGCTCCCAGGTGAGACTAGCAATTAATAAATTACTACATAAAATTGTTTTAGCAAGAAAATCATATTTTTTTAGTTGATTGATTGCGACTGTACAAAAGTGGTCGAAGCGGCGGACCTATTATTGACAAACTATAAAGTGGGTATAAGGTTGGTTCGCATTAAATTGTGACCTTAAAGGGGCGCGTTTTTAATTAGCTTCGGCGGACGTTTGCCCCTCCGCTCGCCTGTGCGTCAATAATAGACTTACCAAGTACACCATGAAAAAGTACGAAGCATCTTAAGGCAATGTTGTAATTTGCTCAACGCCTCAATTAAAAACTTTGATGATTTGAGCTACGAATGAGTAAACGGTTTTGTTTTTGCAACATATATGATACAAAGATGAATGCATGACATCTTTGTACATATTTTTTTATTTTACACATCAAAATTTATTACCCTAAAAATTTAAGTGATATGCCGACCAATTAACACGGAAACACCTAAGATGACATTCTATCATTGCTAGCAGCCTCAGCTGATGTGATGATTCAAAGAATGAAGTCAATAGGGGTAAATTGAGCACTTCCATTACTAGCAGCCTCAGCTGATATGATGGAACGGCGTCAATTTACACGTTTCTAAATTGGTTAACTTAATTGAGCACTTTCATTACTAGCAGCCTCAGCTGATGTAATGAAACGGCGTCAAGGCATAAAGATTTGAGGATGAAACATGCTTACATTTTGCAACCGAGGTTGGCAATATAATGTAAGTCCCATGATTTCTAGGAATTGCAATTGAAAATTGGCAATTGGGTGATCCCGTACCTTGTTGAGTACTTTCATTGCTAGCAGCCTCAGCTGATGTAATGAAACGACGTCAATTAGGATCCTAGTTTTCAGTGAAAATTAAATGGTTTTTTAACCAATGGGTGTTTAATTTTCTTGAAATGTTTATTATCGAAAGTACTAACTTTTGAATTTTTTTTCTGTAGAAATGGCCCAACCCGGAAACTCGTCAAACTTAACCTCTTGTTTCAAGATGATGCTTGAAAAAGAGAAATTGACTGGGACTAAGAATTTCAATGATTGGTATCGCAATCTAAGGCTTGTTCTTAGGATTGCCAAACATTATGAATGTCTTAGTGAGCCCCTTCCGGTTGCTCCTCCTGCTAACTCGTCTAATGAAATACTTAGGCAGTTCAATGAAGCTTATGACAAGCACAATGATGCGGCTTGTCTCATGCTATCGGGAATGGAAACTCAGCTGGAAAAACAGTTTGAGCAATATGGCCCGAAAGACATGATTGAGGAACTGACACGCATGTTTCAGAAACCTCCCATGGCTGAATTGTATGATGTACTTGACAACATAGGCAAGTGCAAGCAGGAAGCAACAACACCCGTAAGTACTCATGTGCTTGAAATGAAAGGTTATCTTGACTAATTGGATGCACTTGAATGCGGGTATGCGGAAGATGTTAAAGTTGGCCTCATCAATAGATCCCTCAATGAGGAATTGTATGGTGAATTTGTGCGCAACTTCAACATGCATTGCAAGGGGAAGACAACGTTTTCTGACTTGCATGCATTACTCATTGATTATTAGAAAGGACTCACTAAGAAAGCTCCTACACCTACTACACCTGCTGTGATGGCAATTAGAGGTGGTAGAGTAGCTAAGCCCGGTAAACCGAAGCATGTGAACAAGAAAGGAAAGGGCAAAGCTGACAAGGGCAAGCAAATTGTGACTTATCAGTAAAAGCCAAAGAAGCAGAATCCTCCTCCCAAGAAGGATCATCCTAAAAAGGATATGGCTGCTTGTCACCACTGCAATACTCCTGGACATTGGAAGAGGGACTGTCCATTGCTACTTGAGGAGTGTCGCAAGAATAAGAATGCCAAGGCTGGGCAGGGCGCCAGCACTTCAGGTATTTTTATGGTTGAATTATTTTCTTTTCCTCGTAAGCAAAATGCCTGGATATATGATACAGGATGTGGTACTCACATTTGTAATACATCGCAGGGGCTTAGAGGAGCGAAGAAGCTGAACTATGGGGAATGCTACTTGTACGTGGGAAATGGAATACGTGCAGCAGTAGAAGCCATAGGGACTTTTGAGCTAGTTTTACCTTCTGGTTTAATTTTAGTGTTGAACAATTGTCATTACGCACCTGCTATTGTTAGAGGTGTCGTTTCAGTTTCTTTGTTATTGGATTTGGGTTTTAAGCATACTTTTAATGATAATGGAATTTCTGTTTCTTTAAATTCTGTTTTTTACTTTAATGCTATTCCATTAAATGGTGTGTTTGAAATTGACATGGAGAACTGATGCGTGGTTTTGCGACCTTACAACAGGTTTTACCTCTCGAGGGATCTCAAGAGGCTTACAACCCCACCAGGCAGTGTACCTGACCGATGTAGTATAGTGTAGTGGTAAGTACGGGGGATTGATCGTTCTCCACAGGGAATAGTGTCGTTAGGATTGAAAAACTATTCTAATAGGTCTAAGGGTGAGGGAAGATTCTTTTTGTATTTTTATATTTTTATGAAAGCAAGTAAAATCTCGGGTTTGAAGGAGTGGGCGGAATTAGTTGCTAGTCAACTAACCCAAGTTACTACGAATGCAAATAAAATAAAATAACTGAAAATGAAAAGGTTGTGAAACTTATGTGGAGAGAAATGTGTTTACTTAGATTTCCTTACTCCCGAACTATCTTTTACCGGTTGATTAGTGTGCATTAATTGCGTGGATGACGGGTGTATTCCTTAATACCAATCGTGGGGTGGCGTTCGTACTTCCCCAACTCTACAAGCTCCTACTTCACTCCTATGTCGAGCCGGCTAGGAAGCTCCTAACATGGGATCACTAGAATTCGCTCATGCATTAAATACAACCATAAAAACCTTAGTACGCATTGGTTCATGTTTCTTAAGACGTTAAAGCAAGTTACCGAATAGGAGGTTAGCCAGTTTTCTTAAGCCTAACATAGATAAACAATCATCCAATACAACTAATAACACACTAATAACCAATAATCAATAGCTAGGTTTCATTAGATCTAAGCAAACACAAGATAAATCTAGCCTAGCATGTTAATCAAAAGGCAAGAACAAGACATAATCAAACAACACATAGACATATTGAATGATTAAACGATTACTTATCTTCAATTAAACATGGGAGATCCAAGGGTATGAAAACCCTTAAAAATGGCAGAAATTCGTCTTTAGGGTTTCTCCTCACAAAGTTGCACACTAATGACAAAAAATTGCAAAACTATATATAGAGTTTAAGGGCTGACGGCGTCACGTTATAGGACTTGACGCCGTCACCTCGCCGTGTCTAGGGTTCCCGGATGGCCTTCCTGACGCCGTCCCTCTTTAGACCTCCAAAATCCGCTCTGGCTTATCAAAGCTTGACGCCGTCAGAATATGGCTTGACGCCGTCTCTCTTTAAGTTAAACCGTGATGGCCTTGATCACATTAAAGGGTGACGCCGTCAGACTTTCCTATGTAAATTTCTCTGGCTTATCATGAGTAATTTTCATATCCACCACTTTTACCAAGCCATGACGCCGTCTGGACCAATCCCTGACGCCGTCAAAGGTACTTTTCAGCATAATTTTGAGACTTTGTCGTTTTCTTCACTTTTATGCTCCAAAAACGTCCAAAATGCTTCCTTTTCCAGATTTCTTCTCAAAAGTACCTAAAATGACAAAAGGAACGATTTATGGCAATATTTGATCAAATAAATACGATTTAGGGCTTAAATGACCCCCTAAAAGCGGTACACTTTTCGCTTCATCAAATACCCTTACACTTGAGATTTGCTTGTCCTCAAGCAAATGCGCTTTTATTCTAATCAAAATACAAGTTAGGGGTCATTTAACGCTAATATAAAAGTAATTACAACAAATAGTCGTTCCACTTTAATCATAATAAGCACGGAGATTACAAACTAGCACCTCACAAGTAGTGTTTAGATACTCACATCTCTCAAGTGTCATCAAAATAAATCTCATAAATGAAAACGGATAATATCTCTCACTACCTGTCATAGCAAATAGATTACCATAGGCTTGGGAAAAGATCAAAAACCTCCTCCACTAGGCGTAAGCACCTAAGATTAACTATCAAAGAGGGCTTTTAAACGGGTTATAACGTTAGGTGTAGGGATATGATAAACACGGTTTTGTTGGATAAGGGATATTTTACTGGTGGCGAGTTAAAGATCTGATTAATTACATGTATAATATGGCGTTGCTAAGCCAAGACTAGACTCGACTTAAGCTAAAAACAAACTAACAAAAACATAAAACAAACATAAAATGAAACGGGATGGTAGTCCGTATGTTTTTTTCTATTTTTCTTTTTCTCATTTTTTTGTATTTTTCTTGATTTTTTTTTTTTTTTTTTTTTTTTTTTTTGCATACACTCTTGTCCTACCATCCGAAATAATACATCATAGGGGCGTTGCATTCCCCTTACACTTGAACTTTTACATAACTTTACAATTAACTATTCTAATGACTCGAATTAAGATAATCGAAAAACTTGGAGTACTTTTAAAATGTTAGCACATATGGGGGTAATAAATGATGTTCTTCCCCATTACTCCATTACACTAGTACTTTACCCATGAGTCCCAATTGTCCCAAAACAATATGTACAAGGATATGACTCGACTTAGCAACCATGTAATCAATTAGATAATTAACTTGGGGTTTAAACAAATGTTGTCACAATAATGCACTAAAAATGAGTGCATACAAGGTAGGCTAAGGCGATTTAGGTGTACATTTAAGTGGGGTGTAAACAAATTCTTACTTTAAGTAAAATGCTTAAAGTTAGAAACGAAAAGATAGGCTCTAAGGGGTGTACTAGGGGTATCGTGTACTAAAAATGAGTACAACGCAAAGGGTGTGGGAGAATTACTTGACCAATGTAGCCAAAGTAATTATAACAAAAACACAGGTGTAAAACAATGGGTTAATCCTAATGCCTCTTATCATGTAGTAAATCTCACTACACGAATGTAGTCTCACTTGTGGCCTCGGAATGGTCCTAACGCAAGTTCTAGAATCTAAGTGCTACCGGTACACACATCATAGCATAAATGCTTTTCCTACCAATTCTAGGGGCGAACCTCACATATTTGGGGGTGGAAAATTTTTTAGTGGTACGGTTTTGTGCTAGTCATATAACTCCTATCCATGAGACGCTTATTAGAACTAAAGTTTCACTCCTAAATGTTGTAAAAAAATTTAAATTTGGCACTAAAATTGACCTAACAGGTATTTCTCTCAGTTTTATTACACATCTACCATCAAACAAACAAAAATCAAGTGTAAAAGCATTCTCTAAAGTATCGTACTTTTACCCCCCCTTACACTTAAGATGAACATTGTCCGCAATGTTCAAATAACAAGATGTAAAAGAAAATTAGGTAAAAGAATGAAATCAAATACTCCTCTGATTCGTTCGGTGGATAAAGAAGTAACATGGTTAGATCTTCTTCCAAGAGAAAGTAGAAGCTCCAAGACTAATGCATCGCCATAAGCTTGATTCCACATACATTTCCTTGTCCAAAATAACCTGTTAAACCTGAGAAAACAAACACGAAAACCTGCATAACATCGGCGGGATAAATACTATATATAAGGATATAATGCTTATGGAATGATTATTTTGCAGATTCCTGGAGATTATAAGTTAGAGATTTAATAAAAACTTTTTATGAAAACAAAACTTTCAAAATTTTCAGAAAATTAAAACCTGACGCCGTCAGGTTGTAAATCCTGACGCCGTCAGAAATAATCTGACAGAATTCTCATGTTAAGTTTCCGGAAAATTTTTGGAAAAACCTATACCTTACTTCCTGGAATTCCTGCAAAACATCATTATGACTCGATACAAGCATTTGACTCAAACAAATACTAATATGTATGTTAATTTATTATTATTACGATTCATGTTCATTTGTTCTAATAAACCGATTTGGATTTCCCTTACACTTAACTTTTGCAAAATACCTTTATATGTAGTTAAGACGAAGTTAAAAACAAAATAAAGCATTTTCACAAATTAGTTTTGAACATGAATCAATAATAATAAAATTAAACATACATACGGAAGCAAATAAAATCAAACAAACAAATAATTAAACACACAAAGCAAATAAAGCTTGGGTTGCCTCCCAAGAAGCGCTTTTCTTTATTAACGAGTCTTGTAGCTAGACTCAAAGTCACGTACATTACGTGACTTCTTCATCAAAAGTTATGTCTTCCTCATTGATCATTTCATTACCATTCTCTTGATAATGCTTGACTCGTTGTATATTCACAGTGAATTCTCTATCTTCGTCGTCAATCAACACAACGGCTTCGGTTTTAGAGGAGCTCCTTACGGTAAAAGGTCCATACCATCTAGATTTAAGTTTTCCCGGAAATAGCCTTAAGCGAGAATTATATAATAATACCTTGTCTCCTTCCGAAAACTCCTTGGGTCTCTTAATCCGTTGGTCATGCCATCTTTTTGCCCTTTCTTTGTATATAATGGAAGATTCATAGGCCTCTAATCTCAATTCATCGAGCTCTTGGAGCTATAAGAATCTATTTGTTCCCGCAACCGTATAATCCAAATTACAAGCCTTAAGTGCCCAATATGCCTTGTGTTCCAGTTCTACTGGAAGGTGGCATGCCTTGCCATATACCAAACGGAACGGAGTAGTCCCGATTGGTGTCTTATAAGCGGTTCGAAATGCCCACAAAGCTTCATCGAGCTTAAAAGACCAATCTTTTCTGTTTTGATTGACCGTTTTCTCTAATATTCTCTTTATGGCTCTATTAGTGTTTTCGACTTGACTGTTGGTTTGAGGATGGTAAGCGGTGGAGAATCGGTGAGAGACTCCATATCTTTTCATAACTTTCTCCATTTGCGAATTGCAAAAATGGGTTCCCCTATCGCTAATAAGAGCCTTCGGAATTCCGAACCTAGCGAACAATTTTTTTAAGAAATGAATGACTACCCTAGCGTCGTTAGTCCTAAGGGCTTGTGCTTCCACCCATTTCGAAACATAATCAATGGCCACTAAGATGTATTCATTCCCTCCTGAAGATGGGAAGGGTCCCATGAAATCAATTACCCAAACATCGAAAACCTCGCAAACTTGTATATAATTCTGTGGGGCCTCATCCCTCCTAGAGATATTCCCAGCTCTTTGACACGCGTCACAAGTCTGTATCATTCCCTTCACATCACAAAATATTGTAGGCCAATAGAATCCCGCGTCGAAGACCTTTCGTGCAGTAGTGTTCATTTCGTGATGTCCTCCCGATGGACCTACATGACACTCTTTCATAATTCTGACAGCCTCCTTTTCCGAAACACAACGCCTGATTACCTGATCCGGACATCTTCGGAATAAGAAAGGTTCATCCCAAAAGTAGTACTTTAATTGATTGAAGAACCTCTTTTTTTCATGCCTGCTCATATGCTCAGGAATGACTCTACTTGCCAGGTAGTTAGCATAATCCGCATACCAAGGTTCAGAATCATTTATTGACATGAGCTGCTCTTCAGGAAATGACTCCCGAATCTCACTCTTGTCAGATTCAGCGAGGCTGGGGTTTTCGAGACGAGAGAGATGATCAGCCGCAAGATTCTCTGCTCCTTTCTTATCACGAATCTCAACATCGAACTCTTGCAATAGTAGGATCCAACGAAGTAACCGTGGTTTAGCATCCTGTTTAGCGAAAAGATATCGAATAGCTGAATGGTCCGTAAAAACAACCGTTTTAGAAAGGACAAGATACTGGCGAAACTTATCAAAAGCAAATACCACGGCCAGTAATTCCTTTTCAGTGGTAGTGTAGTTTTCTTGAGCAGGATTCATGGTTTTGCTAGCGTAGTATATTGGCTGAAAGTGTTTGTTAATCCTTTGGCCTAATACTGCTCCAACAGCATAATCGCTAGCATCGCACATGATTTCAAAGGGTAACTCCCAGTTAGGGGTGACCATAATTGGGGCTTGGGTAAGTTCCTGCTTTAATCGATCGAATGCATCCTTGCACTCTTGAGAGAAGTCGAACGGGGCATCCTTCATGAGCAACTGAGTCATTGGTTTAGCTACCTTTGAGAAATCTTTAATGAATCTCCTATAGAAGCCAGCATGACCCAAAAAGCTACGGATTGCCTTGACAGTTGTTGGATAGGGAAGTTTGGATATAGCTTCAATTTTTGCCCGGTCTACTTCAATTCCACTTCCTGAAATTTTGTGCCCTAGCACAATCCCTTCTTTTACCATAAAGTGGCACTTTTCCCAGTTTAGTACTAAGTTAGTCTCCTCACAACGTTTGAGCATTTTCTCAAGGTTAGCAAGACAGCGATCAAAAGAGTTTCCAAAGACCGAAAAATCATCCATGAAGACCTCCATGCTGTCTTCCATTAACTCATGGAAGATTGCCGTCATGCAGCGCTGGAAAGTGGCGGGGGCGTTACATAGTCCAAAGGGCATTCGCTTGTAGGCGAAGGTGCCATAAGAGCATGTAAACGTAGTCTTTTCTTGGTCCTCAGGAGCGATAGGGATTTGGAAATACCCTGAGAACCCATCTAGGAAGCAGTAGTACTCATGCCCTGCTAACCTTTCCAACATTTGGTCGATAAATGGGAGAGGGAAATGATCCTTTCGGGTTGCATCATTCAACTTCCTATAATCGATGCACACACGCCATCCAGTTACTGTTCGTTGAGGCACTAACTCATCCCTATCGTTCTTCACCACCGTCATTCCGCCCTTTTTTGGTACAACCTGTACAGGACTTACCCATGGACTGTCAGAAATTAGGTAAATTAGCCCTGCATCTAGGAGCTTAATGACTTCTTTTTTTACGACTTCCTTTATGTTGGGGTTTACTCGCCTCTGAGGTTGCACGGTGGGTTTATAATCCTCCTCCATGAGGATTTTATGCGTGCAAAAGGTAGAGTCAATCCCCTTGATGTCGGCTACACTCCATGCTATAACTCCTTTATATTTTTTTAAAACTCCTAAGAGTTTATCCTTTTGTTCACTTTTCAAAGAAGAGCTTATGATTACCGGAAGTTGATCTTCTCCTTGGAGGAAAGCATATTCAAGGTTGTTTGGGAGTTCCTTGAGTTCTACCGCAGGTGGCTCGATGATGGAGGGTTTAAGTTTGTTCTCGGGTTTACGAAGCTCAAGCTGTTCGATTTCTTGTCTGGGATAGAAGGAGACTGCGTTTACATCCATAGTCTTCTCCTCCTCTAAGATGGGTAAGAAAGCTTCATCTCGCAACCAACCAGCTTCCACCTGTTCATCTATACAATTGTCAATCTCGTCGGATAGTTCATTGATTTCTCCGATGAAATACAGCTGATTATCTGCTTCGAGAGAAAGATTCATTGTGTCCTTGATGTCGAAGGTTAAGCTATCGGCCCCCACTCGTAAGGTTAGTTTGCCGTCATGAACATCAATAACAGCACGAGCAGTTGCAAGGAATGGCCTCCCCAGAATGATGGGCACTAGGTCATCTTCTTCCATCTGGAAATTTGAACTTCCCTACCTTAACCAGCACATTCTCACATATTCCTAAGGGGTATTTGACTGATCTATCGGCTAGTTGGATGTTCATACGGGTTGGTTTCAACCCAGAATACCCTAATTTGAGGAACATGGAATGCGGCATAAGATTGATACTTGCTCCTAAGTCGGCTAAAGCATTCTTGACTGAAAGAGATCCTATTGAGCAGGGCAAGGTGAAACTACCTGGATCGTCCACCTTCTTTGGCAGCCCTCGATGAGTCACCACAGAACATTCTTCTCCTAAGGTTACAAGACCCTCGAGCCCTTTTCTGTTGGTTAGCAACTTCTTGAAGTATGTACTATATTTGGGCATATGGTAACATGCATCAAGAAGGGGTATGGTGACTACCGAATTCTTCAAATATGACAAGAATCTTTTATTATCATTTTCGACCTTTTGATTCTTGAGGCGGGACGGGTATGGGACTTTAATGGGCTGTTTGGTTGGAGTAGGTGGAGAGGGAGTTACCGAAAGGGTTTGCTCAGGATTTCCATCGTTTACATTACCTTCCTCCTCATGAGGGGTGTCGGGTCCCGTGACGTCAGATTGTTGAGCTGGGTAAGGTGGATCCTTCGTAGTTGTTCCAGCACGAGTAGTGATGGCGAGTAAGGGATCTCTTTGATTTGTTTGAGGTTCGCCAAGGCCGTCGAGAGTGGCGTTGAGTTCTGCGAATTTGGCCCTCATGTCGTTTTGTTGGTTATTGATGAGGTTGTTGAGACCATTTAGTTACAGATTCTTTTCAAGCGTGAAATGCCCAAGATCATCCTCAAAAGTGCTCCTAACCTTGTTGTCAGGATATTCTCCTCCTCCCTCTCTTCTCACAAGATTCCCCCAAGGGGTGAAATCATTGTTTTGGTAGAAAGTTAAGAGCGAAGGATCATCGAAGATGTCGTGGCTTGACAAGCATGCTTGTTTGGTGGTGATATCATCCCCGCATTCCTCCACTTCATGCGGGCCACCACATTGGTCGCAGATCAAGTATGGGTTTGACAGCCGTTTAGTTGGTTGTGACTTGTCTAGATAAGAGACTTGATCATTCATTCTACTCAACCGGCTAGCAAAAGGAGGCTCTTTCATGATCTTGGAAATGCTCATGATCGAATCGGGTTCATCCCAGGTATCGTCTTGATCATTTGCGTATTCCTCAATTCTATCCCATCCTTCCTCAGCGCTTAGGTTGGCTATTTTTCCTTTTACCGAATTATTAATGCCAAATTGGTCGCTTTTAGGGACACTGTCATAAAAGATTTGGACAAGAAGCCAGAGTTCAATGCCATGATGAGGGACTTGTCTAATCAGATCTTTAAATCTGATCCAGGATTCGTGAATGGGTTCAGCTGGTCCAATATGGAAGCGGAAGATTTCGTCTCTTAACGTTGAAGTTCTTCCTAATGGAAAGAATTTCTCATAGAATTTTGAGACAAGCTGTTCCCATGTGAAAATGGATTCGGAGGGAAGTTGGTTATACCAGTCTCCGGCTTTTTCATAAAGGGTGAAGGGAAAGAATCGCAGCCGAAGAAAAAAGATAGACTAAAGAAAACCTAGAAAAATAAAATAAAAATCTCACTAGAAAGGAATCTAGTGAGTAGACCTATAAAATAAAAAATTCAACCTAAACAATAACTATTCCCCGGCAGCGGCGCCAAAAACTTGATGCGTGGTTTTGCGACCTTACAACAGGTTTTACCTCTCGAGGGATCTCAAGAGGCTTACAACCCCACCAGGCAGTGTACCTGACCGATGTAGTATAGTGTAGTGGTAAGTACGGGGGATTGATCGTTCTCCACAGGGAATAGTGTCGTTAGGATTGAAAAACTATTCTAATAGGTCTAAGGGTGAGGGAAGATTCTTTTTGTATTTTTATATTTTTATGAAAGCAAGTAAAATCTCGGGTTTGAAGGAGTGGGCGGAATTAGTTGCTAGTCAACTAACCCAAGTTACTACGAATGCAAATAAAATAAAATAACTGAAAATGAAAAGGTTGTGAAACTTATGTGGAGAGAAATGTGTTTACTTAGATTTTCTTACTCCCTAACTATCTTTTACCGGTTGATTAGTGTGCATTAATTGCGTGGATGACGGGTGTATTCCTTAATACCAATCGTGGGGTGGCGTACGTACTTCCCCAACTCTACAAGCTCCTACTTCACTCCTATGTCGAGCCGGCTAGGAAGCTCCTAACATGGGATCACTAGAATTCGCTCATGCATTAAATACAACTATAAAAACCTTAGTACGCATTGGTTCATGTTTCTTAAGACGTTCAAGCAAGTTACCGAATAGGAGGTTAGCCAGTTTTCTTAAGCCTAACATAGATAAACAATCATCCAATACAACTAATAACACACTAATAACCAATAATCAATAGCTAGGTTTCATTAGATCTAAGCAAACACAAGATAAATCTAGCCTAGCATGTTAATCAAAAGACAAGAACAAGACATAATCAAACAACACATAGACATATTGAATGATTAAATGATTACTTATCTTCAATTAAACATGGGAGATCCAAGGGTATGAAAACCCTTAAAAATGGCAGAAATTCGTCTTTAGGGTTTCTCCTCACAAAGTTGCACACTAATGACAAAAAATTGCAAAACTATATATAGAGTTTAAGGGCTGACGGCGTCACGTTATAGGACTTGACGCCGTCACCTCGCCGTGTCTAGGGTTCTTGGATGGCCTTCCTGACGCCGTCCCTCTTTAGACCTCCAAAATCCGCTCTGGCTTATCAAAGCTTGACGCCGTCAGAATATGGCTTGACGCCGTCCCTCTTTAAGTTAAACCGTGATGGCCTTGATCACATTAAAGGGTGACGCCGTCAGACTTTCCTATGTAAATTTCTCTGGCTTATCATGAGTAATTTTCATATCCACCACTTTTGCCAAGCCATGACGCCGTCTGGACCAATCCCTAACGCCGTCAAAGGTACTTTTCAGCATAATTTTGAGACTTTGTCGTTTTCTTCACTTTTATGCTCCAAAAACGTCCAAAATGCTTCCTTTTCCAGATTTCTTCTCAAAAGTACCTAAAATGACAAAAGGAACGATTTAGGGCAATATTTGATCAAATAAATACGATTTAGGGCTTAAATGACCCCCTAAAAGCGGTACACTTTTCGCTTCATCAAGAACCATGTATCCAATAGAAATAATTCTATGTATAGCATCGAAAATAAGAGAGTCAAGTCTAACTTAGACTCGTCTTGTTTATGGCATTGTCGCCTTGCCCACATAGGCAAGAAACGCATGGAAAAGCTGCTAAGTGATGGGCTTTTACCTAATATCAATGATGATTCAGTTGATAAATGCGAATCTTGCATATCTGGGAAGATGACGAAGAAACCTTTCCATAGCAATATGGAAGAGGCTTCGGATCTACTTGGATTGATACACACGGATGTGTGTGGTCCACTTAGACACGTGTCGAAACGCGGTGCTACATACTTCCTAACCTTTACGGATGACTATAGTCGTTATGGTTGTGTTTATTTACTTAAACACAAACATGAAGTCTTTGAGACATTCAAGGTTTTTAAAAGTGAAGTGGAATTACAACTCGGTAAGAAGATTAAGGCTCTTCGATCCTATCGTGGTGGTGAGTATTTAAGCCAAGAGTTCAAAGATTATCTAGCTGAGTGTGGCATTGTCCAACAACTCACTTCTCCTTATACTCCACAACAAAATGGTGTATCTGAAAGGAGAAATCGTACATTGCTTGACATGGTACGATCTATGTTTAATCTTACAACTCTTCCCTTATCCTTTTGGGACTATGCTCTTGAAAGTGTTGTTCGCATACTTAACATGGTTCCAACTAAGAAGGTTGATAAGACTCCATATGAATTATGGACTGGAAAAGCTCCCAACTTGTCTTACTTAAAGATCTGGGGCTGTGAGGCGTTTGTTAAACGTAACTCACCTGACAAGCTCCAACAAAGATCTGTTAAGTGCATCTTCGTAGGATACCCTAAGGAAACAAGGGGTTACTACTTTTACTTCCCACCAGAAAATAAAGTCATTGTGGCTAGATATGGTGAATTCCTTGAGGAGAGTTTCTTGACTCAAGAATTTAGTGGGAGAGTATATGATCTTGAAAATGATCAAGAAGATGTGTCACCTTCTGAGAACACTAACACACTTCCTGTGGAACCTGAAAGTTTAGGTCCTCCACCTGAAGTAGAAGTGGTACCCGTCCGTAGGTCTTCAAGATCTACAAAGGCTCCTGAACGTCTATGTTTAAACATAGAGGATGAGGAAACTATACTATTGGATCACATTGATGAGCCAACTAGTTATAGGGCTGCCATTAATAGTCCTGAAAAGGAAAAATGGCAAGTAGCCATGGATGGGAAAATGCAATCCATGAAAGATAATAAAGTCTGGATTGAAGTAGACCTTCCACCCAATGCTAAGGTAGTTGGGTGTAAGTGGCTCTTCAAGAAAAGACTGACATGGATGGCAACGTACACACCTACAAAGCTCGTTTGGTGGCTAAAGGCTTTACCAAAATATACGGTGTTGACTATGAGGAGACATTTTCTCCTGCTGCCGACATTAGAGCTATTAGGATTCTTATAGCCATAGCTGCCTACTATGACTATGAGATTTGGCAAATGGATGTCAAAACCGCCTTTCTAAATGGTCGCCTAGATGAAGACATCTATATGGCGCAACCTGAGGGGTTTGTGAATCCAAAATTTCCTGAGCGTGTATGCAAACTTCAAAGATCCATTTATGGATTGAAGCAAGCATCCAGGCAATGGAATAAGAAATTTGATGAGGAAATCAAGAAGTTTGGATTTACTCAAAATTTCGATGAGCCATGTGTATACCACAAAGTTAGTGGGAGTAACACTACTTTTCTTATCCTATATGTCGATGACATATTAATCATGGGAAGTCATATACCAAGCCTTAATGAAGTTAAGGATTATCTTGGTAGTTGCTTTGCCATGAAGGATTTAGGAGAAGCAGCTTACATCCTTGGAATCAAGATCTATAGAGACAGATCTAAACGGTTAATCGGATTAAGCCAAAGTGCTTACATGGATAAAATATTGAAGAGATTCAATATGCAAAATTACAAGAAGGGATATTTGCCCATGCAAGTGGAACACGGCTTATGCAGCGAAATGTGTGCTTCTACACCTGAAGAGGTGGCATACATGAAGAAAGTTCCGTATGCTTCGGCAGTAGGATCTATCATGTATGCAGTTAGATGTACAAGGCCAGATGTGGCGTTCGCTCAAAATTTGACCAGTCGTTATCAGCAGAATCCAGGGAAAGATCACTGGCATGCTGTTAAGAACATACTTAAGTATTTAAGGAATACTAAAGATATGTTTCTTGTTTTCGGGGGAAATCCAGACGCAAAACTGAATGTTACAGGTTTCTGCGATGCGTCCTTCCAAACTGATAAAGATGATACGAAGTCTCAAACGGGTTATGTTTTTGTCATAAATGGAGGAGCTGTGGACTGGAAGAGTAAGAAGCAGAGTACAACGGCAATTTCTGCTATAGAAGTTGAGTACATTGCTGCATCGGAAGTAGCACAAGAAGCTGTTTGGATAAGGAAATTCATTAAGGATCTTGGAGTGATGCCATCAATTGAATTACCTATAAATGTGTATTGCGACAACTCTGCTGCAATCACATTCGCCAATGAACCTGGAGTTATGAAAGGCGCCAGACACTTTAAAAGAAAGTATCACTATGTTCGAGAACAAGTCGATGATGGTGAAATAAGAGTACTCAAAGTTCACACAGATGACAATCTGGCTGATCCTTTCACGAAGGCATTACCTAAGGAAACGTTTACTCGTCATGCTCAGGGTATTGGTCTTCGTTTAGCAGATAGTTTCATGTAAATATGTTGGATTAGTATTTTGATAGGGACGTGTAAACAATTATTATTTTAATGAAATAAAGTGCGGATAACGTTTATTATCATTATTAATATTTGTGTCCTATATTTGCATGTTTAAATCCGTGAATTATTTATTTATTCTAAATAGTCCGTTGTCAATTAATAATATGGGAATATTATTGAACTAAGAAAAATGTGAGGATTGGTAGAATGTACTGTAAGGTTGAGACACCAATGTCACATGATATTCAATATTGGATAAATTGAATATAGGACTTATCCCAACTACATGATTATACTTTATGGATCATAGTCATCAAGTAAATCATGAATATTTGTCCTCAGACTTGAGATGCCAGATAATTGCCGAGGATGTAGCTCATTTTCTGTGAGATAGTCTAACGCTATCCGTAAAAGGTAGTTATAAGGGCTATTTTCGGAAATGATGTGAAGTTCTAGGGTTATGCTCGTAGTCAATAAAGGATTTGTTCCGTCAACTTTGTGTTGAAGTTTAATACTGCTTGGCCACTCGTAGGATTGACAAGATGTTTGCGTGCGCACGCCCAAAGTCTATCTGGAAGACGTTCAGATGTTTTGGTAATCTTGATCAATTATGTATAAACGAGAAACTACTGTTAATTATGGAATGACAAAGATCCATATCCAAATTAACGCGGTATTAGTAACAAAAGGATAAGTATGATGATTAAATCATCACGTGGTTTTTTCCAGGAAAACCATACTCGGATCGAGCTGGAGGCATTGAGATCTGTTAAGCTAGACTAGCCAATGTCATTACTATATTAATCGTTATCCAAGTGGGAGCTGTTAGAGTTAATGTATAACTTTTAATATATGTATGTCCGGTTTCAAACCCGAGACTCGGGATTGCACACAATACGTGAGAGTTCCAATGGTTTGAATTAATTAAATATATTTTATATTTTAATTATTCATTTCACTAAATAACACTTAACGACAGTTAGTACTTAACGGGGTTAGAGATAACGACCGTTAAAGGACTAAATGTGCAAAGTAGGAAAAGAAGGGCCTAGAACCCATTGAATGGGTTGGGTCGGCCGAAATCCTCCCCATGGGCTTGGGTGGACGGTTTTGTGGCTTAGGGAACAAGCTAGGTTTAGGCTATAAATACAATTCATTGTGTTTCAGTTTTTCACCTAATCTTGAATTCCTAACTATAGCCAAACTTCTCTTCTTTCTCTTCCTCTTGCTAAGGCTAGTCGACATTTTTTATTCCCACTAGGGAATTCGGCTTGAGCTATTAGCAATAAAGTGTTTGGTTGTTAGTGATCTTGAACCTAGCTTTTCCCATTGGAACGCTAGTATCTCGTGTGTACAAGAACGAGTGACAAGCTTATTTTAGCTTGTGTTCTTGGAGTTGTTCGATCCATATATAAACCTAATTAGGGTTTATATAACTTGTTCTTGGAGATCCGATTCCTTGTTCTTGCTAGGAATCAAATAAGGTACGTTTTCTTTTAGTTAATTAATTATATGTTTATGATCCATTCCGCTGCGTGATCTATATGGTTATGTGTTTATAGTATTTATATGATTCACAAAAACCAACAGTGGCATCAAGAGGGCGTGTCAGAACCAAGCAACTGTTGAAAACACAGCAACACAAATACAAACACATACAACCTGAAGATCATGTAACTACTTTAATAAGGCAGAATTGTCTGCTGATTCTTCTTGAAGCTGAGAAAGACATCAAATGCCAGTATCTACATCAGTTACAAATTCATTACTTTGTGTAGAAATGCGGATAGAGAGAATCAAAACTCCTTGGGATAAAATGTATACCTTTGCTTCTTGTATGGAGGTCTTTGAATTACGTAATCCCATAGTTTAATCTTCCATTCTTTTTCAGTGAAACACTTTCATTAATAGCAATAGGAACAGGAGGCTGCTCACCAGGAAGTTTGTCCTTCTGCATCTTTAAACTTACAATTTTTCTTCTACTTTCTTCAAGTTATGCCATGCTATCCTCCAGGTTACCTTACAAACATGAACATACAAAGATAGAAAGCAAAATCTTAAAGAGACCCCAATTAAAGGATCGTAAACGCATGCTATGTTTTCAAGAAAGGGGAAAGGGGGAAGGAGGAGGGGACTGGTGAAAACATTATTATACCTGCAAATGAGCATCAATAATCTGTAAATGTTTACCTTCTTCATGTTTAACATGAAGAGCAATATGGTTGACCTCGGACTGATCCACAAGATGGCTATGACCTATACCTCTGAATCATATAAACATATTCTTTATGTTTAACATGAAGAGCATCAATAATCTGTAAATGTTTACATTCTTCTTTCATCAAGTCGGTAACCTGATTTGACAAATAACTGCATCCAATAATTAGCAAGTCTATCATTAGTAGGCATTTGTGATAGTGAATAAGCATGTAAAAGTAATGTTTGTCAATCCCAGCCAAAAAACTACATGGGCTTTTCCAAATACTAACACAAACTATTTGATATTGCAACATGTCAAGTCTCCCGTTGTTCAAGCCCAGAAATTTCTCTAACCACCTGAACTTTGCCAGCCTCAAACTGTTCATCCTCTGCAATGCAACATCACACCCGTATATATCAATGCATTTCTTTCCAGATACAACATTTGAATTATAATTGAATGTATTATGTCTTTTCTGACCTTTACCCCGCTTAAAATCAACAAAGAGACGAAGAAGCTTGCTCTTATTTGCAATAAGTATGCTCACTATGTTAGCTGGCTTATTCTGGTTGAATACAAATAACTCTCAACCCAGATAATTAGTTTTATACATGACCAAATAACGGAGAAGCTTTGCTCCTATTTGTTCAAATGTACTTGTACCTTAAAAACATGATAAAAACTTCTTGAGAGAATTCTTTTACCATATGTGCATCGATGCGTTCTGGTTTAAGAACACTAATAGCCACTTCCTAACTACAATATGTACCTTTATACCAGAGGAAATCATAGATGTTGGATCCAAGAAGCTTTTGCGAATTCTAAAAAAGGGTTGGAACACTTACAGATCACCAAAAGTACCAGATGCAACTTATTTTCAAATTTGAGCATATATTAAACTTTCCGATTAAGCAACATCATCAAAGCATGCATTTCAAAGAGCTCATAAATAAGTGAATCACGATAGGTCACTTTACCTTATGTTAAGAAGAAAATCCATTGCCAGTCAGGATGATAAATTTCCTTTATGTTAAAAACTATATTTACCTCCATACTTCCAAGAACAGCTGCAGGCACTTCAACTAAGTCTTTCAAATTTCTCTCTGGCAGGATAACTCTTTTCAGCCGGTAACGGTGTGTTGCCAAGACCTGGTTAGTTGCATGTACCAAAGACTGATTAGAGGTGGCAAAGTCGGGTGTGACAAGTTGCATGTTAAAGAGGCTGATTAGAGGTGCCCAATACCTAAAAAAAAATAACTAGTTAACTATATGTATACTTATAAATAAGTTCAAGGTCCATATACCTCAAGGATCGAAGCTTCAAGTATTACTTGAGTACATTAGCCTACTCGAGATGCTTCCTTACAAAGTATTGGGATCTCGACACCAACTTTACTCTAAATAGCTACCTCACTTCGAACAAATTGAGGCTCCATCTATCAATACATATCAGGAATAATTCTGAAAATGTAAAAAACCACCAAATATTCAGAAGACTATTTTCAAAAATTACAAAACCAAATCATCATGTTAATCAAATGCCATTAGGAAAAACACATTTGTAACTATTTGTATAACTATATAGCCAAACAATTCGAGGTAATATAAATTAAATGCAGTGATCACATCATTATAATTCTAACTATTACCATTCAAAACATCAAATAACACTATTACTTAACTACTCTGTCAACACAAATACCAACAATCATGCGTGAAGGGATCAATCAAAACAAATTAAACCCACATCAAGATTACCATTAAGCAAAATAACCTAAATGGTATAAGATCACACATGCTTAGTAAATACCTGGAAGATCGACTTCACCAAGAAAGCCATCAAACAAAGTAACTGAAATTGTTTCCAATGTTGCATCAAGATGATTATGAGAAAACAAAATAATAATCATAATCATGATCTGAAAATAATAAAACTAATGAGAAATCACTTGAAAAATAAATAAAATACATAAGAATTGAAGGCGCCCTGATGAATATTGAAAGAAGTTCGTCACCTTCCATAGAACATTGACATAAAATGAATTGCTGCGAATGGAGCACAAGTGGAATGAATCATCAGTATAATTAGAACATCGAGATAAAGCACACGAAGATAAATTTTTATACAAGAGTAAAGATGCAGTCTGATGTACATACCTTATTGTACACCTTCTCTTGCAAATGTTGTTTCATAATCTGCATTAAATATGCAATATGCATGTTAAGGTGAAGATATAATTAATATATTCAAGAAAATCATGTTAAGGTCTCAAAGTATTGAATAAATAAACATGTTACTGAAAAAGTTAATAATAGTAAACGGAAGACGAAACTCACAATGCAACTATCTTTGTATTAACCTTTGAGCTCATGAATCATGTTATGAACGGAACATGTTCTAAGAAGATTAGGGTTGGCTAGCTGCTTGTTGATTTATCATGGTTTTTAGTGTGAATGGTGATTTTGAATTGTTACACCACTTTGCTTTTAATATGGCTAAAATTCATGGATTTTTGAAACTGATTGATTTGAGTTGCCATATTTATTTGATGTGATTTGAACAATGTTGAATATTTGAAGCATGACATTATTGTTTTGAATTGTCTATCACAAAAACTGGATTGCTCTAGTTGTAGGAGTGTTGGTATTGGTTGTAGAGACCAGGGTTCGATTCTCATAGCACCCATATTTTTTTAACAATTACCGAAAAGTTGTTGCATTCTACGTGTGATGACTCATCATTGAGGTGGCATTTAAGGCTATGTTTGGCGCACGAGCTTATCAGAGCTTATCGTAGCATGAACTTATTTTTTTAGAAAAATAAGCTACCATTGAAAATAAGTCTCGTTTGGCTGACACGGCTTGAAGGAGCTTGTTAAAAAAATAAGCTACTAAATGAAATGCTAGTTGTACTAGCATGTAAAAAAAAGCTCCAGCCACCTGCTCCAGCAACCAGCTCCAGCAACCCGCTCCAGCGATCCGCTCCAGCTCCTACTTGTGCCAAACATACCCTAAGTGTGCACCTTGGCATTGATACAGTCACTTATTTTTATGAAGGTGATATACCACTTCTTGTTTCCGTTTTTTTTTTTTTTTCAAAAAAGATAATAAATCAAAATAAAAAATCAAACACTTTACAAAGAACCTTAAAATAGATCAACTATGTCGTAACTCATATCCAATGAGGAACCAGGGTGGGTCCCGAGACACCTATAGATTTTTGTGTTGTAATGTTAATTTTGTTAAAAGTTTTGATTTTTTATAAATGCACCGTGTCCTAAAATTTGTGTTTGTAGTCTTGTTTAATTTTCTTTAAATGCATCGGGTGACTTTTTGTTTTGGTTCCGTCCTTGCTCATATCCTATGTGTGATACATGTAAGCCAAACTAGTATTCTTTTGGTTTTAACAAAACACTATAAATAACAAGTTAGCTATAAATCAGTGTCTCGAATCATATCACTAGTCAAAATCCACAACCAGGTGTTCAGGCCGAACTGTAGCTATCTCGGCCGAAAATTTTCTTCATTTTCGACTCGGAATTGACTTCAACTGGTCCAATCTAATCTGAAATGAGTTTATATCATTGTACATTCCTAAATAAATGAGTACTTATCTTTATATTGGACTTGCACCAAACAACATACAATTAGCATGTGGTAATGTTCCCCAATGGGGGGAGGGCCTCATGATACAACATGCATTTTGAAGACCAAATTTATTACAAATAATTCCTTTTATTTTGTTTTATTGTCATGTTACAAGGGTTTTAATGAAACTGTTTTCTTGTATAGAGGAAAAAAGTGTCACACAAGTTATGGAACATTATCACAACAAAAACAGTAACAATAACAAAACCAATCGAGTGATACATGGGAGAGATAAGATATAAATAGTCATACCTTTAACTCCTTAAGGCCTTGAGTGAGAGTATACCCTGAAGGCTGAGATTAAAGAGACTGCTTTTAAAACGACTTTCACAAGTGTATGCGCAAATATGACATCTATATATACATGTGTGTGTGTCGTTATAGAAGCATTATCTTAACCCTTAAGACTAATTTGTTCAACATCAATAAGCTATGTTAGCTTGTTAAATGGAAAAACATGATATAAGAAGAAGAAAATAAATTGTTTGCTTGCAGCCATTAACGGTTAACCAAAAAACTTTAAAAAGGTCTTATTTTCCAAAATGATGTGTTCTTTATGGCAAAGTAATGACCTTTTCTATTCAAAATTTCAATTATAATCAAATCGCAATGATAATAATCTTGTAAAAGTTGTAAATCTATAGAAAAACTCGATACACTTGAGTTCTTTTATCCAAACTTATATGTGATTCATCAAAAGGTATATATTCGTTTAACAAAACAGATTATAAATTTGTTGCTGGTTTTTCTTGGATATAATAAGCTAGCATTTTTAATCATTGAACTATTGATTGTTTAATTATTGGTCTATGAAAAGCCTGTAACATGTATAAACAATGTGCTTGCATAATTTAATGTATCTAGCGAATGAGAGAGAGGGAGATCCATTGATCAACTAATTAGTAAAAAATGTAACTTGGCCCAGTGGTAAGGGGTTTCAAGGTTAAGCGTGCACTTGCGGGAGCAGTACCAGTGTGGGTGACCCACTGGGAAGTCCTCGCATGTGCAGGGCCACTTTGCTCTGTTGGTACGATTTCAAAGTCCTTCAATGAAGGTTTCAGCCTACCCGGGTTCGAATCTGGAGAAGGCAAGGGTTTTACTTCAAATTAAGTGTCGTGCCTTCGAGCGGCTTAAATTGAAGGTTTTCCCCCCCATCGGGTTGGACAAGGATTTCCCTTCGAGAAAGTCACCTTCCAAAAAAAAAAAAAACTAATTAGTAAAAAATGTATCTAGTGATAAGATAAAGAGTAAACTACATTTTTGGTCCTTGTGGTTGTACCAATATTTCACTTTTGGTCCAAAATTAAAAAAATGATTGATTTTAGTCCAAAAGTACACGTGGCTTCCACTTTTGGTCCAATTTCTAACCTAGTTAATGGTCGTTAGTCATTGCAGTTAAGTACGTTGCACCGTTAGTCCTTTAACCTAACGGTCGTTAGCAATGTTTGCACCGTTAGTCCTTTTAGTTAAAATTTTTGCATCGTTAGTCCTTTGTTACGTTTTCGTCTGTTTTTTTACGTTTTAGTTTGATTTTTTACGTTTTCGTCTGTTTTTTTACGTTTTCGTCCGATTTTTTACGTTTTCGTCTGTTTTTTTACGTTTTCGTCCGATTTTTTACGTTTTCATCTGTTTTTTTACGTTTTCGTCCGTCTTTTTACATTTTCGTCTGTCTTTTTATGTTTTCATCCATTTTTATACGTTTTCGTCCACTTTTTTACGTTTTCGTCTGATTTTTTACGTTTTCGTCTGATTTTTTATGTTTTCGTCCGATTTTTTACGTTTTCGTCCGATTTTTTTCGTTTTCGTCCGATTTTTTTTCGTTTTTGTCTATTTTTTTACGTTTTCGTCCGATTTTTTACGTTTTCGTCCGATTTTTTACGTTTTCGTCCGTCTTTTTACATTTTCGTTTGTCTTTTTATGTTTTCATCCATTTTTATATACGTTTTTGTCCACTTTTTTACGTTTTCGTCTGATTTTTTACGTTTTCGTCTGATTTTTTATGTTTTCGTCCGATTTTTTACATTTTCGTCTGTTTTTTTTACGTTTTCGTCTGATTTTTTATGTTTTCGTCTGATTTTTTATGTTTTCGTCTGATTTTTTACATTTTCGTCTGTTTTTTTACGTTTTCGTCTGATTTTTTATATTTTCGTCTGTTTTTTTACGTTTTCATCCATTTTTTTACGTTTTCATCCGATTTTTTATATTTTTGTCTGTTTTTTTACGAAAATGTAAAAAATTGGACGAAAACGTAAAAAATCGGACGAAAACGTAAAAAAATAGACAAAAACGAAAAAAAATCGGACGAAAACGAAAAAAATCGGACGAAAACGTAAAAAAACAGACGAAAACGTAAAAAATCGGACGAAAACATAAAAAATCAGACGAAAACGTAAAAAAGTGGACGAAAACGTATAAAAATGGATGAAAACATAAAAAGACAGACGAAAATGTAAAAAGACGGACGAAAACGTAAAAAAACAGATGAAAACGTAAAAAATCGGACGAAAACGTAAAAAAACAGACGAAAACGTAAAAAATCGGACGAAAAAGTAAAAAATCGGACGAAAACGTAAAAAAACAGACGAAAACGTAAAAAATCAAACTAAAACGTAAAAAAACAGACGAAAACGTAACAAAGGACTAACGATGCAAAAATTTTAACTAAAAGGACTAACGGTGCAAACATTGCTAACAACCGTTAGGTTAAAGGACTAACGGTGCAACGTACTTAACTGCAAGGACTAACGACCATTAACTAGGTTAGAAATTGGACCAAAAGTGGAAGCCACGTGTACTTTTGGACTAAAATCAATCATTTTTTGAATTTTGGACCAAAAGTGAAATATTGGTACAACCACAAGGACCAAAAATGTAGTTTACTCTAAGATAAAACTTATAATTTAGTAAACGTTTACTCGTGATATATAAAAACAAGAGCAGTCATTTTGACACACTTCATTTTTCAAAAGTTTATTTTTGTAACGTAAAAATGGGCATATGTATCGTACATTGAGGTTGTGGTTCCAATGTTGTCTACTTGTTTCTTTAATCATGTTGTTACGCGATATACTTAGTTGATGAAGGCTGCCAGTTAGTCGATTTTCTTCTTCTTGAGAACATTTTAGGCAACTTTGATTAGTTGTTTAACACGTCTCATTTTTAGCTAAATTGGTAAATCTCCCATATACAAATACAAAATTACAAATCCTACTAAATCATTGAAAATGACTTATTTCTAACGTGAGTATTAATTTCACCCCCATGTTCTTTTTTATCCTTTGAGAATATAAAACTCTAAACAATAAGGCAAAAATATTTGTAAGAAACGGAGATCTAGGGACCTTATCAAATGGAAAATAACATCTCAACGTTCGATGTGGCCAAAAGGTTGCCTAATAATCCAAGAAATGTCACATGAATTCTAACCACATTGTTTCTTCGATCATTCACCATCACATCATCCTGAACCTATCTTCAACTATCTGATTATTTAAACATCACAATTTCATAATATTTTCTTTCTAATTTCATTCATTCAAGTTCAACTATAACTCTACAATTATATGCGATATTCGTACATTATAACAAAACACGTTCACGACACCTGAACCTGTCTTCAACTCACCTGCATTTATCGGTACCAAACCATCTCAACCATGGGTAATAAATTTCATATCGCGTCGTTACGAGTCAATTTGATATATAGAAACACATCGAAACCTATCGAAAGTTGTATTTAATTTGGGGATCAAAATGAACAAACCAAGTTGACTTTAAGGCATTCTCAAGATCACATGCATCACATTTTATTCATGTTACAAGTTATCGTGTTGTGTCATTTATTCCCCCCTACAAAATTGGATCCCGTGGCTATTATTAGGTGTGACATTTCCATGTTTGATACATTGTACTATATTTTATTTCCTTCAAATAATCATTTCCAATGTTGAATCACTTATAAAGACAGAAATAATTAAATAAATGAGATTTTTTTAAGAGAACACGGTGCCAATGGCTGTGGTGGTTGGCGCCACCTTATAACGCCGTATTAATAGCCCAAAGCCACACCCTTCTTCGTGTCATAGGGGTTGGCGCCGTGTCCACCAACTATGCCATACGTGTATTTTATTTATTTATTTATTGGTGTTTTATTAGGTTAACGCAAAAGTACTTGGTGCTCTAAAAAGTGATATTATTTTTTTAGATACTCCATAACATGTATTCTTAGGTGGCGTTTTGGTAAAATTAGCTAAAGTTGGAGTTGAAAGTTGTAGTTTATTTTAATGACTTAGAAACTTTTTTCTTAAATAATTTTTCGCAAGTTTTGTAAACCTTCCGAATATTATTTGACGAGAGCTTACATTCCTAGAAAAACAAGACTAAAGTCTTATAACGTAAAAAAAAAAAAAAAAAAAAAAAAAAAAAAAAAAAAAAAAAGTTTTGATATTGGACGTTTTGCCTAAATATTGTTATCAATAATCAAATTCCATGATTTTGATATTTTATTCTAAAAAGACTATCTTGAACCTATAAGTTATACTTCTTGTAATAACTTTCATTAAATTATAACCATTTTACACTTTAGTTTTCACTTTTAACGTGCAAGGGGAAGTAAAAGCTTGTACATGGGCAACATTAGCAAGTCACATGTGTTTGTGTCGTTTTCATTGTCTTTTGCCGATCGAAGCAATGACATCGTATCCATATAAAAATCTTAAAATAATGACATTAAAAAGGAGAAAATGATTTATTATTTTGAAATTGAATTTTCATCCCATTGACAATAACATGCTTCCAACATCTATCAACTCGACATCTTTCATCTTGAATGAACCTTGAAAATAAAAAATAAAATAAAAATAAATAAATAAAAAATCCTAGTACAAAAGTTTTTTAAAAGGATAGTTTGCATATAGCTACATCTTTTATAAATAATTCTAGCTTAGATAGTTTTCGAACAATGCATTTATCAATCAAATTGCCACATTTCATAATGCAGTCGAACAATGAGCACGGTGCTAAGCTAATTTGAACATTAGCTTTATTTATTGTTTTATTGTGAGCTAATCAACATTATTAGTTATCAACACTTTGGAAAAGAAAGTTCCTAATGTGAAAACTCGTAGGAGAGTAAGTTTTCTTTTCTAGTTTCATACTTAATTTTAGTATTAAAGTTACTATTGTGGAAAACTAGAAGGGGAGTTGAATAGTTTTACGTCTTTTTAATTTATTATAAAAGCTTTGTTTACTTTTAAAAACTTAGATTCAAGTTTGTTAAAACTTAAATCTTATTATTAGTTATATATGTATTCTTTAAATTGATTGTAAATGTTTTGGTTTCTTGAATGGATTTTCAAATTGATCTTTATGTGAAGTCGATCTCTAATAAATACTAGCAGTTATATAATCCAATATGTATGAATGTAATGACGATATAAGTAAAGAAGTAAATAAGGTATGGAAAGATCTAACCGAGACACGAGAGATTTATAGTGGTTCGGCTACAAGGACACCTTCCTTGCCCTACTCCACTCCCCGAGCACCGAGCTCGAGAGTTTTCTTCACAACTTCAATAAGCTCTCTTATGGCGGAGAAAACCTTACACGACTTTGGCTTACACCGGCTTAACGACACAAAGCTAAATGTCGAGTTCTAATCGTAGCTAGAGCCAATCTCACAACTTCACAACACAACTTCTTCACGACTTATTCACGACTACTTCACAACGGCTTCACGACTGCTTCACGACTTCAACACAACCGCTACACAACCTCTATGCTACGGCTTCACGACTTCAACACTATGTCTTCACGACTAAGACTTCACGACTTCAACACGACCGCTACACAACCTCTATGCTACGGCTTCACGACTTCAACACTAGGACTTCACGACTAGGACTTCAAGGCTTCAACACGACCGCTACACAACCTCTATGCTACGGCTTCACGACTTCAACACTATGTCTTCACGACTAAGACTTCACAACTTCAACACGACCGCTACACAACCTCTATGCTACGGCTTCACGACTTCAACACTAGGACTTCACGACTTCAAAGCTACGGCTTCACGACTTCTACTCCGCGGCTTCACAACTTCTACACTATGTCTTCACAACTTCTATACCACAACTACTTATACAATTTCTTCACTACTTACATACAACACTAATCTACTATACACACCTTACACATATGAATGAATGATTTACAAACTTTGTTAAACTAACAACTTAAGTAACAAGAAGATACTAAGTTGTAATACTTCTAATCTTGATTGATAGAAGTATTCTTCTTTTGCACTTGAATGAAGGAAGCTTGGATCACTTGGAAACCAAAGCTTAAGATTATATGATCAAAGGATTATTAGAAAGTATTTACAAGATTTAGATCAGAAAGTTTGGGGTGCAAAAGGTAAGTAAAAGTCCAGGAGAAGGCTGGTATTTATAGGAGAAAAATTGGACAGTTGGAGGTCTACTGGAGCGGGGGCGGTCCCCTTAATAATTAAGGGGGCCGCCTAGTAAAATTAAGGGGGCCGCCCCTTCTGGCCGTTGGCCAATTTTGTCCTTTTGTGGGGAAGGTTTTTCTGGAACATTTTAACTGATTTGGGTTAAAAATTTGAATTCATATTTTTATAAAATATTAAGCATTTTTATTTAATGCCAAAAATGTTTTTCAAAAATATATAAAATGTTTTTTGATGTTTTATAAAAAATCTAGTTATTAAGAAAATGTTCCTTTTATCATATAATGCATTAAGCATTAGTTCATTCATACCTTAAGTGATTTGAGTTGTAGAAATAGATATTTACAACTAAATACTTGTTTACGTCATAATTTTCCGATTAATGATTTTATATTTTGTGATTATCAAAACGTAGAGATATCGAAAAATATTAATAACGTGTTTAGGCATTATTTATATCAACAATCTCCCCCTTTTTGATGATTACAAAATCTAAACTCATTAAATCTAAAAATTAGTTTTTAGACAAGTATTTAGTGAGTTTACATCTATTTCTCCCCCTTTTTGTAGAATCAAAAAGGTTAAGCCGACAAGTTTTAGAATATAAATTTGTCGGGACGAGAACTCCCCCTTGATGTGTACTCCCCCTCGTTTGGGGGCACCAAGGAAACGAGCTATGGAACGCTTGCGAGAAAAATGTTAGAAGCACAAGCATATATATAGCACAAATAATGAGCATGCATGAAAAATAAAGACATTCATAAAAATAAATGTTGTGTATAATTACACAACCATACATGAGTACACGTATTCCTACACTAGCTAATAAGTCCAACTACATAATCATCCTAGACAACATAATCTTCCATGGAGCTTGCTTACAAAATGGGTGGAGAATTATTTTTGAGTAAGCATTGCATGTGCTTAATTGGGTGACAATGGAGGTGGTGGTTGTGTAGTGGGTGAGGATGGTGGTGGTGGTGGTTGAGGTTGGTTGGTAAGTATGTTTTCAAGTGATGAAAACCTATAGAATATCTCATCTCTAAGACCAAAGATTATGGTCCGGTTATGGATGCAACAAAGACAAGTGTCACCATGGGTTTCAAGTAGTGGCCAAGGTATGGGAAAAAATGGTTGTGGGTTTGGTGGAGGTGAAAAATGAGAATCAAGTGGTGTAATGGGTGATAAGGAAATGGCAAGTTGAGTGGATGGAGGTTCTTGAGTGGATGGTGGTGATGATATTCTTGGTGATGATGTTAGGTGAGTATGGATGTAGTCATTGATGGATGAAGTGGATGGAATGGAGGAAGATGAAACTCCATGGGTAGAGGGTGTTTTTGATGGTGCATTAGGTGCACTTGGGGATGAATTTTGAGGTGGTGGTGATGGAGTTTTGATGTCATCTTGGGTGAGGTCAATGAAGAGTTGTTTTGGTGGTATGATGACAAGTCTTTGCTTCCTTGGAGTCTTAGAGATGGAGGTTTTTGGTGACAACATGGTGGATGAAAATGGGTGTTTGATGAAGGTGATGGTTGATGAAGTGAAAGGTAATTGTAAGGAGGGTATTTATATTGTGAAAATGTGGTTGATTTAGGCAAATTGTGGAGGTTTTGTGGTAATATTCCAAGTCCAGTTCGTGCATTAAGGGTAATGGTAGCTGGGGCTAGGTAAAAGTGGTCACAAGATGCAAAAGGAAACAGTAAATTATACTGTCCAGATGGCCGGTCCCCTTAATTGTTGGGCGGCCCCCTTAAAATTAAGGGGACCGCCTAAGGAATTAAGGGGGCCGCCCATCTGGTGATTTCCCAGGCGACCAAATTTGAAAAATTTCAGAAAAAGGTCATTTTTAGGGTGTTTTTGCAGCAAGTTCCATTTGGATTATGTATATTAAGAATGATTAAATAATAACAAGAACTTATTAAAAAGAATAATGGTTATATGTAAACTACTAAAATCATATTGTAAGCATGTTATAAGCATATATCTTAATTAAGCAAGAAAAGAAACAACACATTCATAGCAAACATATATAGGAAAGAAACAAACAAACATTCATTAATTTAAAATGATTATGTGACAAACATAATCATTGTTACAACATACATAGTGCTTAAAGCATACATTTGTTAGAGAATTCTAATTTGCCTAAGAAATCCATTTGACTTGCTTGATAATGGAGGTGGTTTTTGAAATGAGGGACAAATGAAAGGGTGAGTAAATGGAATCAATGAAGGTATATGTTTGGGTGTGTGGAGGTTGTGGATGGTGATGGTGGAGACATTTGAGGTGGAGAGCTTGGAGTGGACCATGATGGATGAAGGTTTTGATGTTGTTCAATTTGGGATATTGGATTGGATCTAGTGAGAAGATACTCAATCCAAGTAAAGTGCTCATTAAGAGCAATGGTTTGTTGTTGAAGAAAGATGCAACAAGGACAATTGTTGACATGTTTCTCAACTTGGTTTTGGTTGTGGGGTGATGTGGGAGAGCTAGATGGAGGTTGATCAAGGTTTCTTTGGGCTAGGTGTAGGGCAAGAAGAGCACTAAGCTCATGAGCTTCCTTGAGTTCCTCAATGAACTTCAAGTGTTCGGATGAAGATGTTGGTGGTAAGGTGTTGTTGTTATGAGGGATGGATGTTTGCACATGCAACATAGGGGTAGCATGTGAATTGGTAGGAGGTGGTGGTGACACTCTTGGTGGTGGAGATGTTTGTGAACTTGGGTAATCATGAGTGGATGAAGATGGTGATGTGGATGAAGTGGATGTTCCAAGAGTGGTGAGTATTTTTGATGAATTGGTGGGTTGAGTGTGGATGAGATTTGGATTGAGGTTTTGGGAATGATCATAGGGAGATGAAGGGTTAGGAGTGGATGATTGGTTATGTGTTTGAACAACATCATTAGTTGGGTTATGGCAAGTTTTAAGCTTCCTTCTCCAAATTGGTCTCACCGAGATTTTGGCAACTCTTGAAGGTTTTGATTTTGGGTAGTTGGAGGATGACATGTTTGAGTGGATGATGTGAATGGGCATTTATGATGGGAAGGTGCATTTATAGTGAAGGAATGATGTGGTTTAGGAAGGTAAATTTTGGTGGGTGATTTATGACAAAATGTGTTTGTGAATTTTGGGAAGTATGGAATAAAATGGGTTGGAAATTGAAAAAGGAAACAGTAATCCGGATCTCCAGATGGCCGGTCCCCTTAAATAGGGGCCGGTCCCCTTAATGATTAAGGGGGCCGCCTAGGTATTTAAGGGGGCCGCCCATCTGCTAACTTCCAGACTTCTGAAAATGGGTTTTTGGCAGAAATTTGTAGAAAAGGTTGTGTTTTTTAGTTCAGTTTCAAGCAAGTCCAACTTCTTTTTGAGGCAATTAAAAGTTTAATAACTTATGTATGCTAAGCCCATTCAATTAAGCAATTTTAATTATCATGCAACCTACTCATATACCAAGAAGCATATATGTATATATGAACAAGAAAACAACATATAATTACCAAGTAATTCATACTACCATTATTATGACGATTAATAAGCTAGTTAATTAATTCTAACAAGTGTCTATGTGATGGGAATTTTGTGATAGCATGGATTTCTAGACTTGGATCAAGCATGATTTGAGTAAGGTTTTTGGGCATTATTCAACAATGTTTGAAAGTAGGTTTTATTTGAGTATGAAAATTATTTCACCAAGGTAGTTTTGAATTTGTTTCAAAATGTTTTTATAAGGAAATAAAAAGAAGTTGTTACACTTTTTAGTTTTGATAAAAACATGTTTAATAGAGAAGTGACATAATCTTTTTGAAAAATCATTTTCCAAAATATGAAGATTTTCATTTTTAAAAGGAGTTGTTTTAAAACAAAGTCTCATGCTTGATTGATTAAGGCTATTGTCTCATGTTATCCTTTTCAATAAATTATGCGATTTAAATGATAGTGATGACTAAATATTGTATGTTCGATAAAGAACATTTTATTTAATGCCTAGGAGAATTAACTTAAGGTTTTCTAGTTTATTAACAAGTAATATAACTAGTAGTGTGAGAGCAAAGCAACCTATCAAACTAAGCATATCTTAAGGCAGTGATTATCATAACTATATGCAAGAAGTAACTACTCAGGAAAGTTTAAAAAGAAGACTTATCTCAGGTCCAGTATTTCTTCATGATATGAGGTAGTGAATAATAGATGAGTACCACTTCGTTCCATCCTCATTATTGTAGATTAAAAAGTCCTCATGCGCGTGTTTTGAATATGAGTAGGTTAACGCAAGATTGAGTATCATTCCATTTTGCGTTCATTACCTAATCAAATAAAACAACTTGGTACCCAGATTCTCATGGGTCCGAGATGGTTAGTTGGGGACATCCATTGCATTTATATGCACGTGAAGAAGATGTCACCAAGAAGTACAAGAATTCCTTGACAGTTTGTTTTGAAGAACAAACAATGGATTTCTTGACTTATAAATTATAATCACAGTGAATAGCCTTATATCTAAATTTCTCTACTAGGTTTTTTAATTATAATTTGTTTTGATTTACTTGTTGAAGAGTTATCCGAATTAAATCCTAAACCGGTTTTATCATTGAATGGCTTTTGACAACTTAGTAAGAATTTAAGGGATTTGGAACTTTCTTCAAATTTAGCTAATATTTTTGCTCTTTCATTTAATCTTTTAATTTCAAGTTTATAATCTTGACATATTTTGCATTCTAGATCAATTTCAATATTACTTTCTAATCTAGACATTTTATCTTCTAAAATTATTTCTTTTTCAAGATTATTTTCAAAAGTTTTTGATGATTTATGTTTAGACATAGTTTTTAGATCTATGTTGCAAAAATGTTTAAACTCATTTTCTAGTTTTGAAAATTCTAAAATGAATGGATCATAGCAAAAATGTTCGGTTTTGGATTGTACCTTATTTGGAGCTTTATCTAGTTTGCATTCGTCACATATCGGATGATGATCTTCTCCTTCGTCTGTGTCACTCCATGACATTGGATTAAGTTCACTTTGGAGTTGATCCATGTAGCCTTCGTCGTTAATACCTTCATTAACAACATTTGAACTAGTAGCACATGTATCTATTTTATCTAAGTGTTTATCTATTAATTTTTCTAAAATAACCAATTCATGTACAAGATCGAAATCCTCATCTTTGGCTTGACATTTTTCTTGATGAATGTTTAAGAGATTTTTCCAAATATCATTTGCCGTTTTACAGAAAGATAATTTTTCATTTTCAACTTTCGGCAAGGTTTTGTAAATAATTATTTTAGCTTCATTATTCTTGTTATTCTTTGTTTTTAGATAATCATTTTGAGTTTCAAAATCCGGTTTTGTTTGATTTTCAAAATTTGTTTTTGCTGATTGAAAATCACCAATCGAAATGACATGCCAAAGATCCAGATCAATTGATTTCACATAATTTTCAAATTTATTTTTCCATTCAAGAAAAGTATAGTTTTCAAATAGTGATGGTGTTTGCAAAAATTCCCCTTCTAAATATTTTTCGGATTCCATAGATCGTTTCAAGTTTTAAAATACAGTATATTTTAAAAATCTTGATTGACGTGGCTCCTGATACCAATTGTGGAAAACTAGAAGGGGGGTTGAATAGTTTTACGTCTTTTTAATTTATTATAAAAGCTTTGTTTACTTTTAAAAACTTAGATTCAAGTTTGTTAAAACTTAAATCTTATTATTAGTTATATATGTATTCTTTTAAATTGATTGTAAATGTTTTGGTTTCTTGAATGGATTTTCAAATTGATCTTTATGTGAAGTCGATCTCTAATAAATACTAGCAGTTATATAATCCTATATGTATGAATGTAATGACGATATAAGTAAAGAAGTAAATAAGGTATGGAAAGATCTAACCGAGACACGAGAGATTTATAGTGGTTCGGCTACAAGGACACCTTCCTTGCCCTACTCCACTCCTCGAGCACCGAGCTCGAGAGTTTTCTTCACAACTTCAATAAGCTCCCTTATGGCGGAGAAAACCTTACACGACTTTGGCTTACACCGGCTTAACGACACAAAGCTAAATGTCGATGTGGAAAACTAGAAGGGGGGTTGAATAGTTTTATGTCCTTTTTATAATTTATTGTGAAAACTTTATTTTCTTTTTAAAACTTAGATTCGAATTTATGTGATCTCAATTCTTGAACAATATGAACAATACGTATATAAGTAAATATAACTAAGTAATGCAAGTAAGGTAATAAAATGAAATGAAAGCTAGAGATGGAAAGATCTAACCGAGAGACAAGAGATTTATAGTGGTTCGGCTACAAGGACACCTTCCTTGCCCTACTCCACTCCCCGAGCACCTAACTCGAGAGTTTTCTTCACTATGTCAACAAGCTCCCTTATGGCGGAGAAAACCTTTACACAACTTTAGCTTACACCGGCTTAACGACACAAAGCTAGATGTCGAGTTCTAATCGTAGCTAGAACCAATCTCACAACTTAAACACGACTTAATCACACCTTCTTCTTCACGACTAGTTCACAACTTCTTCACGACACTTCACGACTAACCACAACCTATGTTCACTACTACTTCTTCACACCTTCACTACTTACACACCTTAACAACACAACTTCTCTACTTACACACTAACCTATCCCAAATAATTATACACACAACTATCTAATAACAATACACAACTTATATACAAATATATGTGATGACACAAACAACTTAGGTATCTAAGTTGCAATACTTCTTCTTTAGTTGTTGAAGGAGTATTCTTCTTTTGCACTTGAATGGAGGAAGCTTGGATCACTTAGAAACCAAAGCTTAAGATTATATGATCAAAGGATTTTGAAGATATGAAATGTGATTTAAAACAGAAAGTTTTAGTGTGCAAAAGGTGAGTAAAAGTCCAGGAGAAGACTGGTATTTATAGGAGAAAAATTGGACTGCTGGAAGTCTACTGGAGCGGGGGCGGTCCCCTTAATAATTAAGGGGGCCGCCTAGTAAAATTAAGGGGGCCGCCCCTTCTGTCCGTTGGCCAATTTTGTCCTTTTGTGGGGAAGGTTTTTCTGGAACATTTTAACTGATTTTGGTTAAAAATTTGAATTCATATTTTTATAAAAGATTAAACATTTTTATTTAATGCCAAAAATGTTTTTCAAAAATATATAAAATGTTTTTGATGTTTTATAAAAAATCTAGTTATTAAGAAAATGTTCCTTTGATCATATAATGCATTAAGCATTAGTTCATTCATACCTTAAGTGATTTGAGTTGTAGAAATAGATATTTACAACTAAATACTTGTTTACGTCATAATTTTCCGATTAATGATTTTACATTTTGTGATTATCAAAACGTAGAGATATCGAAAAATATTAATAACGTGTTTAGGCATTATTTATATCAACAATCTCCCCCTTTTTGATGATTACAAAATCTAAACTCATTAAATCTAAAAATTAGTTTTTAGACAAGTATTTAGTGAGTTTACATCTATTTCTCCCCGTTTTTGTAGAATCAAAAAGGTTAAGCCGACAATTTTTAGAATCAAATATGTCAGGACGAGAACTCCCCCTTGATGGTTACTCCCCCTCGTTCGAGGGCACCAAGGAGACGAGCTATGGAAATCTTGGCTGCAAAAACAAGTTAGGAGACACAAGATACATATACATAGCAAAAATATTTAGAACAACCAACTAAAACATTCAAGATGAACATATAAAATATGAATCATCATTACATTACATAAAATACTTTGAAACATAATGATTACAACAAAACTAGAAATACTAATGCTTCTCATATTGCCAAAGAGAGCGATTGGACTTGCTTGCAACACAAAAGGGTGAGGGATTTTATTTTGAGGCGGAAAGCATGTGGATGGGTTTTAGTTATGTGATGGTGAGGGAAATAGAGCGGATCCATTGATGTTATATCGTTGTAGTGGAGGAATGGGATAGGGACGAGTGAGTAGATATTCGATCCAAGAAATATCTTCACTTAGGTGGAGGATTTGTTTTTGAAGGAAGATGCAACAAGGGCAATAGTGGGTGTGGTTTGTAACTTGATCCAAGTTAAGAGAGTGGGGTAGGCAATTTGAGTAAGGTGAGGATGGAGGTTGTCCCTTGTTGCGTTGTGTGAGGTGCATAGCAAGGAGATCATTAAGATCATGGATTTGGTTAATCTCTTCATGAAGCTTATGTCTTTCATGAATGGGGATTTGGTTATTTGGTGGAAATAGATGGTATTGGGGTGAAAGGTTTGATGTTTGACCAAGGTGATGAGGGTTTTCAAGTATTCCATTGAAGTTGGTTTGAGGTTTAGGTGAGTAGTTTGGAATGAATATGGATGTTTGGCCAAAATGGTAGGGTTTGTGAAATGGTTCAATGGAGTGAGGTTGTGATCTTGGAGAGTAGTTGGGGATGAATGATGATGGAGGTGTTGGTTGTCTAGTTGTAATGGGCTTGTGGTGAGGGTTAGGTTTTCTTTTCCACCCGGGTTTTAAGGTCATCCTTACTAGCTTAGAGGTTTTTGGTTTTGGGTTGATTGAAGAAGACATGATGGGATGATTGAATGTGGTGAGATGTGGGGTTATTTATAGTGGAGGATTTGTGATGTTTAGGAATGAAAAGGCTTGTTGGGTGATTAGGACAAAATGTGTTTGTGAATTTGGGGAAGTATAGGATCAAATGGGCTAAAAAGCAGAAAAAGATTCTCTGAACCCGTCCAGCAGATGGCCGGTCCCCTTAATTATGGGCGGTCCCCTTAATAATTAAGGGGGCCGCCTTATGAATTAAGGGGGCCGCCCATCTGGTACCTTTCTGGGTTCCAGAAATGGGTTTTTCTGCAGAAATAGGTGAGGATGGCTATGTTTTGAGCTTTTGGTTTTAGGCAAGTCCCACTCTTTGAGGCAATAGAGAAACATATTAAGCATATATGGCATATAAGACAAATAAATAAGCAAGCAATAATTAATGTCTAGCAATTAAGGAACCTAATCATCTAAGGCAAGGGTAAAGAAGCAAAGGCACTAGAAACTAATGGGGAATAGGTGATGGAACAAATGTGATTAATAAGATTGTTCTAGTGTGTGCCTATATGCAACAAATGTGGAGATGTGATTGTTTCGACTCCTAAATGCAAAAATTTCCTAAGAAACAATCCAAGGTCTCCTTGATTTGATTTTGCTCAATATATGAATATCAAAGATGTATATATTAGATTATATACTTTGACAATTCATGTGAGATCTTTATGCATGAAAAAAAAATGTTTTTAGCATTATTCAACAATGTAAGAAAAATGTGTTTTCCTAGATGTGAGAATGATTTGTTGAAAATAGATTGGGTTTTATTTATAAATATGTTTATGCAAGGAAATATCCCAATCTTTTATTTTGTGCAAAACAGATTCCTAGACTCAGATAAGAGGAAACAAAGAAGAAAAAAAAATAATTTTACAGTCAGATGGCCGGTCCCCTTAATGACTAGCCGGTCCCCTTAATAATTAAGGGGACCGCCTTTATAACATTAAGGGGTCCGCCCATCTGGAAAAATTTTTTTTTACCAAAAATGCAGAAAATTCAGTCAATTTGTTCCATCATTCCTAGGCCTAAACGTAAGTGGTTAAAGAGTTCACGCTTAAGGGGCTTAGTGAATATGTCTGCTAAGTTATCTTCCGATGCAACCTTTTCTATTGATATGTTTCCTTTTTGAACGTTATCGCGGAGGAAGTGGTGGCGTATTTCTATATGTTTAGTCCTAGAGTGTTGAACGGGATTCTTACTTAAATCTATAGCACCTTTATTATCACACATAATTGGGACGTCATTTAACCTAATGCCATAGTCTACGAGAGCTTGTTTCATCCATAGTGCTTGTTGACATGCCTTTCCAGCGCTTACATATTCGGCTTCTGTGGTAGAAATAGCAAGAGTGGTTTGCTTCTTCGAGAACCAAGATGTTAGACAACATCCCATTAACGTGCAAATTCCGCTAGTACTTTTTCTATCCACGTAGTCTCCCGCATGATCCGAATCCGCATAGACGATGGTTTCTATGCCCGATCCCTTAGGATACCATAATCCTAAGTGTATAGTTCCTTTAATGTATCGGAAGATACGCTTAACCGCTTCTAGGTGAGAGGTTTTGGGATCCTCTTGAAAGCGAGCACAAAGGCAGACACTAAACATGATATCCGGTCTACTTGCCGTTAAGTATAGTAAACTACCTATCATTCCTCTATATTTAGTGTTTTCTACGGACTCACCTTCTTCATCTCTTGTGAGTTTTACTTCCGTAGACATTGGTGTCTTCATGGGCTTAGCATCTTCCAATCCAAATTTTTTAAGCATTTCCTTAATGTACTTAGATTGATTAAAAAATATTCCATCTTCTAATTGTTTTATTTGTAATCCTAGGAAGAAGTTAAGTTCACCCATCATACTCATCTCAAACTCATCATGCATGATTTTGGCGAATTCATCACACATATCCTGACAAGTCGATCCGAATATAATGTCGTCGACATATATTTGGACAATGATGAGATTTGGGCTTTTCTTTTTCGTGAAAAGAGTGTTATCTACCATTCCCATGAAATAATCATGTTTAATAAGAAATGCCTTTAATCGATCATACCAAGCCTTGGGAGCTTGTTTGAGTCCATATAAAGCTTTCTTGAGTTTATAAACATAATCAGGTTTTGCGAAGTCAATGAATCCTGGAGGTTGTGCCACGTATACCTCCTCATTGATAAAACCGTTAAGGAATGCACTTTTCACGTCCATTTGAAATAACTTAAAGTCTAGGGCGCATGCATAGGCAAGTAGTATTCTTATAGATTCTAATCTAGCTACGGGGGCATAAGTTTCGTCATAATCTATTCCTTCTTGTTGATTATATCCTTGGGCAACTAACCTAGCCTTGTTCCTAGTAACTATTCTATTTTCATCTAACTTATTTCTATAAACCCACTTAGTTCCTATGATGGTCATGTTCATGGGATTTGGGACTAGTTCCCAAACGTCATTAGTCTTAAATTGATTTAGTTCTTCTTGCATAGCCATAACCCAACTTTCATCTTTTAATGCTTCATTTATATTTTTAGGTTCTATAGTTGATAGGAAACAAAAGAAGTTATTTTTATCTTGAGCTTGTGATCTAAGGGTTCTTTGATTTAAGTTTCCTATTATATTGTCTAATGGGTGTGATTTAGATTCCTTAACATTTACTATTTCGTCTTCACCTAATATTATATCTTCATTATCATCACCTAAGGGTTTAATTTTACTAACCTCAATAGCTTCTTCTTCAACTAGGTCATCATCTTCTAGGGGCAATGTCTTAGGTGGTGGTGGAGTTTCATCAAATGTTACATTTAAGGACTCTTCTACTTTCATAGTATGTTTATTAAGTATTATGTATGCTTTACTATTTTGTGAATACCCTAGAAAGATTCCTTCGTACGACTTAGGATCAAACTTAGTAAGGTAATCTTTTGTATTGAGAACAAAACATTTGCTCCCGAATACCCTAAAGTAGTTTAGATTAGGTTTTCTACCTCTTAATAACTCATATGGGGTTTTTCCTAATATTCTCCTAATTGAGACTCTATTTATTATATATGTTGATGTATCTACGGCATGGCACCAAAATTTTTGTGGGATAGATTGTTCATTTAGCATTGTTCTACTCATTTCTTGTAAGGTTCGATTCTTTCTTTCTACTACCCCATTTGATTGTGGAGTGCGAGGAGCGGAGAAATTGTGAGATATCCCATTTAAATCACAGTATTTTCTGAATTGCACTTCATTATCAAATTCCCGACCATGGTCCGTCCTAATTGATACTATGGAACATCCTAATTTATTTTGAATCATTTTACTAAATATTTCAAATTTATTAAAGGCTTCGGTTTTATCACTTAAAAAACTAGTCCACGTGTATCGTGAATAGTCATCTACAATTACTAAGGTATAACGATTACCTCCGTAACTCCGCACAGCGGTTGGACCAAAAAGGTCCATGTGTAATAATTCTAGGCATCTAGTAGTGGAGACTATATTATTAGCTTTGTGACTAGCATGTGCTTGCTTTCCTATTTTACATGCATCGCAAAAGTGTTGGTCATATCTTAGGTTAGGCAAGTTTCTAACTAATTCTTTAGAGGCTAGGGATTGTATTTGTTGCATATTTGCGTGACCTAATCTTCTATGCCACAATGTAGAGTTTTCATCTAAGGTTGTTAGACATATTTTATCTTCCGGTTTATTTCCTAGTTTCATAACATATACGCCACCTTTCCTAACTCCTCTACCTATGACCTTTCCGTCCTTAACTATTTCGCTATCTTTACTTGTAAAAGTAACCCTACACTTATTATCGCATATTTGTCCTATACTAAGCAAATTATATGTTAAGTTATCTACATGCTCAACATTTTCAATAGTTAGGGAGTCTTGAGAGATCGTACCTTTGCCAATGATTTTTCCACAAAAATCACTACCGAAAATAACGTTACCTCCGTTGTATGCCTTGTAGGAGGAGAATAGCTTCCGGTTTCCCGTCATGTGCTTCGAGCATCCACTATCCTTAATCCATTCGTCGGGCTCCAAATTTATTCCTAGACATATTTCATCGGTGGCTTGAGCTACAAGGCACTTTTCGTCTTTTGCTTTATCCGCTTCATCTTTGTCGCTATCGCTCCATGTTCCACTAACAAATGCGCTTTCGTAATCATAACCCGGTGGCTTTGGACATTCGCCAATGAGATGGTTTTGACTTCCACATCTAAAGCACTTTCTTTTCCCGTAGTTATCATTTCTATTTCTTTGTAGCGATCTTCTTTCATCTCGCGGTTGTCTCGTGAATCTTCCTCGTCTCTTGAAGAATTTCTTGAATTCTCTAACGGCCATTGCATATTCTTCGTCTTCACTCTCGTCACTTGAATCATCGTCATCACTAATTTCCTTTTTGGCTTTTAGCGCGAGAGACTTGATTTGATCTTTCTTGCTCTTGACCGTTTCCGAGTCCCTTTTTATAATTTCTTCATGAATCTTTAAGTTGCCAATAAGCTCATCAAGTGATAACGTCATCAAGTTCTTTGATTCTTCAATCGCCGTAACCTTCGCGCGCCATTTCGGATGTAATGCCCTAAGAAATTTCCTTACACAATTTTTGCTAGAAAAAGTCTCATCAAGTGCTTTTAAACTTGTGACGATTGTGTTAAATTTAGCAAATGCATTATCAATAGATTCCTCTTCAGGAATTGTAAATTGTTCATATTGTTGTACAAGAAGATCTATTTTATTATCTTTAACTTGACTATTACCTTGGTGAGTGATTAGTAAAGAATCCCAAATATCTTTTGCGGTTTGACACATAAAAATTCTTTCATATTCTTTGCGTGGTAACGCATTATAAATAACCATTTTAGCTTCATTATTTTTTGCTAGTTTCCTTTTTAAATCAACATTTTGTTTTTCAAAAGGTACAATTTCATCTAATTTAGTTAGGATATTATATTGAATAGGGGGAAAATCACCATAGGTAATAACATGCCAAAGATCAAGATCCTTTGATTTCACATAAGTTTCGAATCTATTTTTCGAATAAAGAAAACCATCACTTTCAAATAGTGGTGGTCTTTGCATAGATTGCCCTTCTAAATATTTTAAAGATTCCATAGATCGTTTCAAGTTTTAAAATACAGTTAATTTTAAAAATCTTGTTTGACGTGGCTCTTGATACCAATTGTGGAAAACTAGAAGGGGGGTTGAATAGTTTTATGTCCTTTTTATAATTTATTGTGAAAACTTTATTTTCTTTTTAAAACTTAGATTCGAATTTATGTGATCTCAATTCTTGAACAATATGAACAATACGTATATAAGTAAATATAACTAAGTAATGCAAGTAAGGTAATAAAATGAAATGAAAGCTAGAGATGGAAAGATCTAACCGAGAGACAAGAGATTTATAGTGGTTCGGCTACAAGGACACCTTCCTTGCCCTACTCCACTCCCCGAGCACCTAACTCGAGAGTTTTCTTCACTATGTCAACAAGCTCCCTTATGGCGGAGAAAACCTTTACACAACTTTAGCTTACACCGGCTTAACGACACAAAGCTAGATGTCGAGTTCTAATCGTAGCTAGAACCAATCTCACACCTTAAACACGACTTAATCACACCTTCTTCTTCACGACTAGTTCACAACTTCTTCACGACACTTCACGACTAACCACAACCTATGTTCACTACTACTTCTTCACACCTTCACTACTTACACACCTTAACAACACAACTTCTCTACTTACACACTAACCTATCCCAAATAATTATACACACAACTATCTAATAACAATACACAACTTATATACAAATATATGTGATGACACAAACAACTTAGGTATCTAAGTTGCAATACTTCTTCTCTAGTTGTTGAAGGAGTATTCTTCTTTTGCACTTGAATGGAGGAAGCTTGGATCACTTAGAAACCAAAGCTTAAGATTATATGATCAAAGGATTTTGAAGATATGAAATGTGATTTAAAACAGAAAGTTTTAGTGTGCAAAAGGTGAGTAAAAGTCCAGGAGAAGATTGGTATTTATAGGAGAAAAATTGGACAGCTGGAAGTCTACTGGAGCGGGGGCGGTCCCCTTAATAATTAAGGGGGCCGCCTAGTAAAATTAAGGGGGCCGCCCCTTCTGTCCGTTGGCCAATTTTGTCCTTTTGTGGGGAAGGTTTTTCTGGAATATTTTAACTGATTTTGGTTAAAAATTTGAATTCATATTTTTATAAAAGATTAAACATTTTTATTTAATGCCAAAAATGTTTTTCAAAAATATATAAAATGTTTTTGATGTTTTATAAAAAATCTAGTTATTAAGAAAATGTTCCTTTGATCATATAATGCATTAAGCATTAGTTCATTCATACCTTAAGTGATTTGAGTTGTAGAAATAGATATTTACAACTAAATACTTGTTTACGTCATAATTTTCCGATTAATGATTTTACATTTTGTGATTATCAAAACGTAGAGATATCCAAAAATATTAATAACGTGTTTAGGCATTATTTATATCAACAGTCGAGTTCTAATCGTAGCTAGAACCAATCTCACAACTTCACCGCACAACTTCTTCACGACTTATTCACGACCACTTCACAACGGCTTCACGACTTCAACACAACCGCTACACAACCTCTATGCTACGGCTTCACGACTTCAACACTATGTCTTCACGACTAAGACTTCACGACTTCAACACGACCGCTACACAACCTCTATGCTACGGCTTCACGACTTCAACACTAGGACTTCACGACTAGGACTTCAAGGCTTCAACACGACCGCTACACAACCTCTATGCTACGGCTTCACGACTTCAACACTATGTCTTCACGACTAAGACTTCACAACTTCAACACGACCGCTACACAACCTCTATGCTACGGCTTCACGACTTCAACACTAGGACTTCACGACTTCAAAGCTACGGCTTCACGACTTCTACTCCACGGCTTCACAACTTCTACACTATGTCTTCACAACTTCTATACCACAACTACTTATACAATTTCTTCACTACTTACATACAACACTAATCTACTATACACACCTTACACAAATGAATGAATGATTTACAAACTTTGTTAAACTAACAACTTAAGTAACAAGAAGATACTAAGTTGTAATACTTCTAATCTTGATTGATAGAAGTATTCTTCTTTTGCACTTGAATGAAGGAAGCTTGGATCACTTGGAAACCAAAGCTTAAGATTATATGATCAAAGGATTATTAGAAAGTATTTACAAGATTTAGATCAGAAAGTTTGGGGTGCAAAAGGTGAGTAAAAGTCCAGGAGAAGGCTGGTATTTATAGGAGAAAAATTGGACAGCTGGAGGTCTACTGGAGCGGGGGCGGTCCCCTTAATAATTAAGGGGGCCGCCCCTACTGGACGTTGGCCAATTTTGTCCTTTTGTGGGGAAGGTTTTTCTGGAACATTTTAACTGATTTGGGTTAAAAATTTGAATTCATATTTTTATAAAAGATTAAACATTTTTATTTAATGCCAAAAATGTTTTTCAAAAATATATAAAATGTTTTTGATGTTTTATAAAAAATCTAGTTATTAAGAAAATGTTCCTTTGATCATATAATGCATTAAGCATTAGTTCATTCATACCTTAAGTGATTTGAGTTGTAGAAATAGATATTTACAACTAAATACTTGTTTACGTCATAATTTTCCGATTAATGATTTTATATTTTGTGATTATCAAAACGTAGAGATATCGAAAAATATTAATAACGTGTTTAGGCATTATTTATATCAACAAGTATGATTATTAATTTAAAAGCTATATTATTTAAATTAAGAGAAAATTAACAAAAGGGTACCAAAATCCAAGGTTGATCCACTTTCTAGACACTTTTAACACCCTTTTCCCATTTTGGTCATGTTCAACTGTTCGACTCCTCAACTCCATCATTTTTGCGACACGTGTCCCTTGCAAGTACAAGAGGTAGGTGAAGATATTTTATTAATTTTTATTAAATTACAAAAAAACCCTTCACTACTAGAAAATCTGGCATCAGCAACGAATGTTTGCATCGCTATTCCGTCACTAAAGCCCTTTAACGATGGAATGGTGACGGATATATTTCGTCACAAAAAAGGGCCTCGCAAAATTTTAGCAACAAGTTTAGCGACAAAAGTTTTAGAGCTTCAGTGACGGATTGTCGGTCTCTAGCCCCTCGCTAAAGCCTTTATAAAGTCACCTTAACTAAATTTGATTCGACCATCAAGTGACGGCGTAGCGACAACTTTTTTGTCGCTAACAGTAACGACAAAGCAGTCACAAATCCATTTCTAATAATCGGCCAACCATTTTGTTGTTATTCCGTCGCTACTAGAGACGGATATATTTGTTGTTGATTCGCCACTAAAAGTATTGTCTCAAAACCGTCACTAACAATTTGTTGCTTAAATCAACACCATTTCATAGCATGTTTGATCAAATCCATCTCTAATTTGTCACGATTTAAAAATATTTTAAGGATAAAATATGTCGCTAATCAGTCAATAAACAACACAATTTATTTGCTAATTCAAGATGTTACACAAACGGATACCACACCGATAATAGTCACGAAATCCATAACCAAATCAAATAACAAACATATCCAAATCAAATAACAACCAAATTCGAAAGAAAACAAACATATGATCTTCGACAACATAAAAGGAAATCTAAACCAAAGATTCTCTCTTACATAAAAGTTAAAAGGACCTATAAAGCTCTTGAAAGTGTAATGGTTGATGTTTAAGATGTACAACCACTTGCATTACCTTGCTTTGTTTTTGTTTTGCGGGTAACACGACTCTTGATACCATACTCAACAAGCATATCTTGAATTTCTTCACGCATTTCTTCCTTGAGCTCTTCACGCATTTCTTCTTTTAGCTCTTCGCGCATTTCTTTTTTGAGCTCATTCTTCATTTGTTCCTTGAGCTCGACTTTCATTTCTTCCTTCAATTCTTCCTTTAACTCTCCACGAACGCTATCAATATAGTTCTTGAACATAACAAATTCAAATATTAGTTTTTTTTAAATAGCTAAATGCAACTTGAGTGGGTCTTTTATGTAAAGTGAGTTATAATTCAGGATCCTTACAGAACTAACCTCAAAAGATCTGAAACATTATAATTTGCGTCATTAAGAAACATGAAGCTGTTTGTATATAAAAGAAAGAAACACACCTAAACATCTTTGGATCCTGAGGATGGAGCACCACTACATGTAGTACTTGGTGTGCCAGTCATCGTGTACTGTGGATCTGACATAGAACCCCACCCAAACACTCCACCTTTCGTATCATCTCCGGCACATTGTTTCCATAGGTCAGCATCATAGATGGGATGGTTAGCAGGATCTGATCCATATTTATCCACCAGAGCGCCATTATATGCAGCCTGTAGATAGTCAAGCGAAACAAAGTAAGAATAAATATGGATGTAAGAATAACCATGGAAGTAACTATGGAAGTAAGAATAAATACTGCCACTCTCTCTGATTTAGACATAATGAATGCTCCTTTCTTCGCGTGTGTGAGCTCAAATAATTCGGGTTGTGTTTAATTATAATGGGTAAAATAAGTTAAATAAAAATAATTGACTTAGAAGAAGACGGGTCAAAAAGGTTAAAAGTCACCAAAAGTGTAATTTTTATGAATAAAACCTACTAAACCATTATTATTCAAAATTTAGATTGTTGTTGAATAATAGCTTTTATAACCATATTTGCTACACCAAATATTCATAAAAATTATATTAAACTAAAAAGTGTTTCCAAGGCAACCCAACCCGAACCACATATCTTTTGACCCTTAATCTAATATGTCGACCCGCCCATATTGCCACTTCCAGATAATATATAACGAGGTGGGCGCCGTTCCGCCGCGTTGCGGCGGGGCGTTGTTTCATGCCGTCGATCATTGCACGGTATTTTTTTAAGTAGAAAGTGCGGCTAACGAAACTAAAATAACAAAACAGGCCCGTGTAAGAATACAAAGAAAAAAAAGTACGAATTCAGTATTTTTTTTATTATTATTTTTTTGTCTCATCGTTACAGACTACATCCATATCGATTTTGAAGAAGGGCAAATATATCACCTGAAAAGGAAGTTCTCTTTAACTGGATTAGGATTTGGTTTAATAGGTCCGGACTTTGTTTGAGTATATGCTGCCAATAGACCACAACAGTAGCTGAGAAAACCAACTGCACACCAGAAACCAAATGTAAGTATGGGGAAACAGGGAATCCATAAAATAAATCCTCATTAATCACAACAGCTCTATGAACCCGAAATTTTTCAGCAAATGGGATACTTTAAAAGGTGGTTGTAGTCACCTTTGAAATCTAATTTACTAAGCAACTATGACCGACCGGGTCATTACACATACATACAAAGATATTTGTTGGGCTCTTGTACCAGTAAGTAAAATAATTTCTGACCAGCCTTTACTAAGTTTACTGATTTAGTTGTACTGCGTTGGAGACAATAGGTAACCTTTATAGTATAGTGACCACATCTTTTTCTACTCAGTATCACTTTCCAGGTAGCATATGTGGAAAACTAGAAGGGGGGTTGAATAGTTTTATGTCCTTTTAAATTTTATTTTGAAAACTTTGTTTACTTTTTAAAATTTAGATTCGAATTTATGTGATCTCAACTTCTTGAACAATATGAACAATATGTATATAAGTAAATATAAATAAGTAATGCAAGTAAGATAATAAAACGAAATGAAAGCTAGAGATGGAAAGATCTAACCGAGAGACAAGAGATTTATAGTGGTTTGGCTACAAGGACACCTTCCTTGCCCTACTCCACTCCCCGAGCACCTAACTCGAGAGTTTTCTTCACTATGTCAACAAGCTCCCATATGGCGGAGAAAACCTTACACAACTTTAGCTTACACCGGCTTAACGACATAAAGCTAGATGTCGAGTTCTAATCGTAGCTAGAACCAATCTCACAACTTAAACACGACTTAATCACACCTTCTTCTTCACGACTACTTCACGACTTCTTCACAACTACTTCACGACTTCTTCACAACTTCTTCACGACTTCTTAACTACTTCTTCACGACACTTTACAACCAAGCACAACCTATGTACACTTCTACTTCTTCACACCTTCACTACTTACACACCTTAACAACACAACTTCTCTACTTACACACTAACCTATCCCAAACAATTATACACACAACTATCTAACAACAATACACAACTTATAAACAAATGTATGATGACACAAACAACTTAGGTATCTAAGTTGCAATACTTCTTCTCTAGTTGTTGAAGGAGTATTCTTCTTTTGCACTTGAATGGAGGAAGCTTGGATCACTTAGAAACCAAAGCTTAAGATTATATGATCAAAGGGTTTTTGAAGATATGAAATGTGATTTAAAACAGAAAGTTTCAGTGTGCAAAAGGTAAGTAAAAATCCAGGAGAAGGCTGGTATTTATAGGAGAAAAACTGGACAGCTGGAGGCCTACTGGAGCGGGGGCGGTCCCCTTAATTTTAAGGGGGCCGCCTAGCAAAATTAAGGGGGCCGCCCCTACTGAACGTTGGCCAATTTTGTCCTTTTGTGGGGAAGGTTTTTCTGGAACATTTTAACTGATTTTGGTTAAAAATTTGAATTCATATTTTTATAAAAGATTAAACATTTTTATTTAATACCAAAAATGTTTTTCAAAAATATATAAAATGTTTTTGATGTTTTATAAAAAATCTAGTTATTAAGAAAATGTTCCTTTGATCATATAATGCATTAAGCACTTGTTTATTCATACCTTAAGTGATTAAGTTGTAGAAGTGAATATTTACAACTAAATACTTGTTTATTTGATAAGTTTATGTTTAATGAGTTTATATTTTGTGATCATTAAAACATAGAGATATGAATAATGTTTTTAGGCATTATTTATGTCAACAGCATCAAAAAAGGCGCAACAAAGCTAACAGGAAGAAACAGGAACATTTGTGAAATATTCATGTTAGTGAAAGCTACTAAACATATAATGCTGAAAACTAAGAACCTTTAATACAGGTGTCGTATATTCAAACCTGTAATGTCATTGTTAAACAAATGTCGTTAACCGCTTTCCAAGTATTTGTATACAAAGCAGTATATGAAGTTAATAAAAATATCAGATGAAAAAAACAAAGACCTGGAATAATTTACATTGATTATGTTTCACACGTGAGTCCATGTATACCAAATTTATCAAATAGATTACAGAATGATGCTCCACATACATGTTTTATAGAAAGTACTTTTTAAAACACAAACGCGATGGAAATGTTTTAACATATAATTATACATTCGGTGACGACCTGCAAGCCACCGAATCGTGTAAAACTTACAGTATGACGTTATTAACAAAAGCACATGACGATACTTACTCAATTATCATCACCTTCATTTACAGGTCATTAAAAAGTTTCCTAAAATTTTTAGTTTAAAAACCTTGTTACACACTGATATACGTATAGTATAATTTGAATATTCAAACTTACATTAATAAAGGCACATGATGATACTTACTCAATTATCATTACCTTCATTTAGAGGTCATTAAACAGTTACCTAAGATTTTTAGTTTTATTTATGTACATTAAGGTTGTGTGTGCATAGTTTGAAGAAGAAAAAAAGGCAAGATAATGTAAGGTGGCAGAAATCGAATGTGAGTAGCTATACAACAGCCATACCTTTGGTAGATACTAAAGTCTGAGAAACACGTCCAGCCCTGCTACAGGAGGCTGCAAACCCAAAGCATCTGTTGTTAACAACACACAGCCACAATAAAACAGACCAGGTAAATAATCATAGACGAAAAACATCATTCATGTTTAACCACATATGTCACAGAGGTCCTAAAAGCAAGAAACAATATCCAAAAAAAACCGGCCGATACAAAACACAGGTTCTAAAATAACTACTGCAACCAACCTCAGTTTCACCTAGAAAGTTAAAACACAAAGGGCTAGCTAGTAACAGAAAACAGCACAGCAATTGCAGAAACACTAAGGTACGCAATTAGACAAAGACGACTGCAAGAAGATAAGTAGCAGAAAGAAGGCGAGAAAAAAATTAAAAAAAAGAAAAGAAAAAAAAGGGTAAGTTAATAGACCTAGCAAAGTGCAAAGAGCTGGGGTAATCGGATTAAATGTATCGTTTGACGTTTTCCGGTAACGCTTTGAAGGAAGGTCGGTGAGGAAGGTAGTATAGGCAGTGATAAAGGCGGTGCGTATGTATATCCATTATTGCAGATGTAATATGTTAGTATTAGTATAGGCAAAGCACACGGGCTGGGCCTTGGTTACCAGGCCAAAAAAAATTCAGGAACCCAAAAAATCTTAGCCAATGAAATGGCACCGTTTCGACCGTATTTAATATATATAGTAATTATATATAATGAAACACTTACATATCAAAGAGATCCAGGAAAGGTATGTTTCCTTCTGGTGTAGCACCGCTTCCATTTAGTAATAAATATGTGCCTTCTTTATTTTCCTTTTTAAACTTTGCAATAACATAAGTCCCGGCAGGAGTTCTTCTAAACATAGGAGAACCAGGGTCAGAGTATACATCTTCAGACGATCTAGCAAACAACAAACGCGGAGTCTCGTTGGACCCAGGGGAGACCAACCAGGTTTTTACACGACATGTTTTGTACCACGATTCATATACTAATGCAAGTGAATCATCACACCAGCTTATTCCTCTGCAAACATTAAAAGTGTGCCATTTTTAAACCTAACTCATATGTAGAATCATTAGTGTGTGTGACTTGGGAGGGGGGTTTGGTTATATACTTACCCATAATGAATATCGAGCTTAAAGAAGATCTTTGGCTCCTCACCTTGAGGGGCATCAGCAGAATGTGTGTACACTATGTCACGAGGAGACACTTCTACTTTGGCATCACCCCCGTCTTGTGTCTCCACCCTTTAACCAAACAATTACTTAATGAATTAGGGGGTGTTTGCAATTGCGTTTCATAAGTGATTGTTTAATTATTGTGTTTTCTAGTAGCAGATGGCAGACTTTTAGCGTTTGGGTAAAGTGACACTAATTCTGATTATCTAAATATCTATTAATCTATTCTAGATAATCAAGTTTCGAAGTAGCTGCAAGCACCTGATATTATTCTAAGCAGAAAGAAGACATACCAGTAGAGTTCAGAAGGTTTATCTGCCCTCCAATTTAGGGAACACATGCCTTTTCTAACACTATTAGATGCAATTGGAATGTCTTCAGCAACGGGTAAATCACAAAGTGTCCTTAAAAACTTTCCGTCAGCTGTCCACAAGTCAATCTTTTTAGGAAATCTCCCACTTGGCACAGTAAAAGAATATGGTCTGTGATTCTCTATATGTGTTGCTTTTCAGACTATCTTCTCTTAAGTGTTTTCAAAAGTTTCAAATTCAATCTTAAAACTAATATAAGACATAAATATATAGCATTTGTCCTTATTACAGACATAAGCAAATTTCCAGTGTTTATGTTAGGGAGACCTAAGGTGATTCACCTCCAAAAATCATTCATCTCAACCAAAGTTTTTTTTCTTAAGCATTGTGTTCTATACTCCTATGCTACCCATATCCTGATGTTCCCAAGGTTGTTCAAAGTAGCATTCAAAGACATTTGGCTTATGGGAAAGGCGATAGGTTTACATTTCACTTAAATCACATATGCACAACCGAAAGAGTGTGGGGGTCATGAAAATGAACCAAGTAGACAAGCAGTTCGATCTGCTAAAAATAATATATCATATTCAACCGATACTAGGCAGAGGGCACTCATGTCATTATAAGTAGAGATATCTGAACAGGTTGTGCAATATTTCAGCATAATGGATGAAACATGTATATTTTATGTCTACGAGCTTTGCAAATAACATAAGCAAACTTTAAACAGCAGACACTCGACACTTTTTTTTCGACACTTAGTAGCCTCAATCCGCAGTAAGTTTAAAGCAGTGACATTGCATCAGAAGAATAAACAGAAAACTGGACTAGCAGACACTCGACACTTTTTTTTTCGACACTTTTTCTTCTGCGATAATCAATTTCTTACCTTAAACCTTATCATATATCTAATTGAAAGAACCCTAGATTACTAACATAAAATTGAAAAGTAAAAAATTACCTAATTAACTATAATCATGTAATCAAACTCAATGAATCAAGCACCCTAACATTAAATTAAAAGTTAAATTAAAACTAATTACCACAAATTATGATCTAAAATAGTTAATGGTGTATGAACATACCTTTTTCTAATGCTTCCTGAAAGTCTATTGCATCTCATAAACCGCAATATACACCTTCTGTGGAAGGAGTCATTCCTGCTCCACGATCCCCACATATCTAGGGGCGCCAAATAATTTCAGAGAATGGCGCCAATATTTTCACCCAAAGTGAATAACCGTATGTTCTTGTGGTGTGTAGCTATAGTTTTATTATTAATTATTCGCTATATATTATCTTATTAGTATATATATTTTTTAAGGGCATTATTATGGGGTGTAAATTTTTGACCCGACATAAAACCCGACCTGATACTTACACAAAAATTAACAGATTCGGTTTGAGTCTAAATAGGTTTTGGGCCGTGTTCGGGTCGACCATTTGACCCATTTATTAAACATGTCAAGTTTGGGTTGGGTATACGTTAAACAGATCGACCCGCCAACCCGTTTAAGCTTTTTTTCAAAAATTGAAAAATTATATATACTTTATTATACGGATTAAATAGGTCGACCCACGAACCTTTTTAACCCATGTATTATGAACTAGAATTAGTCATGTCAATCAGATTACCGGGTCTATGTTCAAAGAAAAATCGGACCTATATTAAACGGATTTTTCGAGTTAAGGTCAATCAGCTTATTAGGTTACTTAGTAATATACAAACAACATTTGTGGATATATCTTTCTTCTTTCACAAAGGGATTATCTCGTTAGGTTTTTATACGCTTACCGAGTTTTTTTTCACATTTTTACAACATAACCAAATCCAAAACAATATGTCTTAAATAGCTTAACTTCAAGTGTCGTATATGCATAGACATTATAAATAATCAACACAAGTAAAATTGCAAATGTAAGATGTCGTATATGCATAGACATTATAAATAATCAACACAAGTAAAATTGCAAATGAAAGAAGCTATTTGTGAGATAATTTAACTCGGCTTCTTAAAAGGTCGACTTAAGCTCCACTTGAGCTTTAGTTAAACAAGCTCAACCCGAGCTTGACAGCTTTTAACTTAAAGTTTAATTAGTTTTCGAGCTCAAGATTAACTCAAAGCTTCATCGATTTAACTTTTTTGAGCTCGAGCTTCATACAGCAAACCGTTATTATTATTATTATTATTATTATTATTATTATTATTATTATTATTATTATTATTATTATTATTATTATTTTATTATTAATATCAATTATTAAATAAATCTGTTATCTTTTAGTTTTTCAATCACTTTTGCACCTACAACCCACCTAACAATCAAACATATCTATTGTTTGTTATAATTAAGAATGCTTCATTTTGCAAAATGTTTGTGATGATGAATGGTCTAAGTTTATCTAAATAATGAAATAACATAGCTATTAAGATCTCGATGTAGCTCTTATGATTTTCCGATTTTACGATATCGTTAAGCAAAAACACGTTGATCCTTCGTAGGATCTTAAAAGGCATCATAGCATCTCGATCTTATCATAGACTCGTAAGATCTGGATTCGATTCGAACATACTTCCCTTAAATTAAAACTAATAAAGTATAAATGAATTAATTTTAACCGAAAAGTGTCAAAATGCTTGCCCGAATACCGAACCGAATGGGACTCGGGTCGGTTCGGGTATACTCTGTTTAATTCGTTCGGTTTCGGGATTATGCACCAAGAACAGAATTTACAAGCCTGGAGGGAAAATGCAATAATGCATTACAGTAAGCAAAATGTATTACAAGCCTGGGAAAATGCATAAAGTAGTTATTCGAATATTACAAGTATAAAGTACAAGTTTGATTATTTTGTTCGATGACAACAAATGTAGCATTACAGTTGCAATAGACTGACGTAGCACAAATTAAACTATAACAACCCCTCTTGAATCATGCTGCAACATTCTTCCCTTTTTGTTGGTCCAACCCGTCTTGAATTTCTAGAAAAAACTTAAGCAGTTAGGGACATTATTTTACATAAATAAAAAACCAGCTATCATAAAAAAACTTAAGCAGTGAACAAGTTAATATTCAGGACTGTAAAGTAAATGAGATGATGACGACATGAAATTGATCAGTGAACAAGTTAATATTCACACTGTGTCCTTATTCCTTAATATGATAAAATAGAACTTCGGCCAAATATAAGTGACTTATAACGCTTGTCTAACCCATATCATTAAAACTATGGGCCTGTTTGGTAGGAGCTTTTTGGGGAGCTGTTAGTTTTTTGTTACAAAAATAATCTCCTCTAAAATAAATAGCTCCGTTTGGATACATTAACTTCAAGCTTTTATTTCAAACAAATAGCTCCTAAATGAAAAGCTGATTCATGAAGCTTTTTAAATATCTTAGAGCTGTTAAAATATTAAATTACTGATATACCCTCTAAATATTTGTTAACAATTATAAATATGTCCTTTTATGTCATTTTACATCTTATCATTACATTTAACAGCTAACTTACCAAACACTTTTATTGAAAAAAAGATACAGCTTGTATCTCATGTTAACAGCTTTGCAGTTTACAGCTTACAACTTACAGTTAACAGTTAACAGCTTACAGCATACAGCTTACAGCTAGTTTTTCCAAACATACCATTAAAACTATGTGTTCTAAAATACATAGTTCTATGGTTATTTGACGTGAGTCAAGTTATATATATAACCGGGAGTATGGATTATTCCCGGGTCGTGAGGTTTCGAATGAAGTGTGAATGGAACGGTGAATTTCGTTTGTGATCGAATGATGTGAATAAGTGAAGAATGTTGTGATTAAGTCTAAAAATGTGAAATATAAACTAAAAAGTAATTAAAAAGCATAGAAAACGATAAAGCAAAGCACAAACTACAAAAAACGTAATTATTATACTCAAGTCCATCGTTAATCAGTAACTAAGTGAAAAAAATTAGCGACTTATTTGAGACAGCTAAAAAAATCCATCGCTATGCCGTCATAATTTTGTCGCTAATAGTTTCAACCGAAGTTCGTCACTAACTTCGTCTCTATATGATTACATTTAGCGATAGAATTGTGACTGATGCGTAATTCCTCTCTAATTTTGTTACTGATTTGTCACTATTTTGGTAGCTAATTTATCAAAGCCAAATTTGTAGGTAATTTATCACTAATCCGTCACTGTGAACCAATTTTTTGCGACAGACTAATTCAGTCGCTAATTTCCGTCACTGTTGCTCAGTATTCTAGTAGTGCTTCCACCTCACCACACATACCTTATCTATATTACTGCACCTCACCACCACACATAATCAATCTCATTCTCTTCTCTCTTTTTCATACAAACACAAACGAGATCCGGCCACACTCTAGATCCGGCCACCCAAATAAATATGCCTTACATTAACATCTAAGCAATTACCTTCAAGCACAACTAAATTTGCAGGAGGCTTTACGCAAAAGGGTGATGTTGTCACCATCTCATATCTGTGTATATTGTTTCATTAAAGGGTGATGTTGAAATCATCTCCTTAGATTCTCAGTTACCCCTCACTTGTCTTCAACTTTAGGTGGATCTGTGAATGATGGTGATCGTGAAGTGGGGTCTGGTTCTTCGTTGTCGTTGATGGTTGGGTCGGTTGATGGAGGGTTGTTTGAGGAGCAGTGGATGGGTGAGGGTTTGATTCTTTTGGTAGTGAAGAGAAGGGAGGTGGGGTGGCAGAAAGTGGTGGTTGGGTGGTGGTGAGGGTTGCGAGTGGGATTTAACTTTGTCGGATTTAACTTAGTCGGATTTATCTTTTCCGATGTTAGTTGATCCTTTGTGATCCGAGTCGTCGCCGGATTTATCGTCGCCGGAATCTGATGTTAGTCGCTTGCCGCCATTGCTTGTCGCCGCCGTCACTTCACCGTCGGAATCTGCAGTTGCTGTCGCCGGTAAAGTGTAGATTTTATAGAGTTTGTTGTGTATTTTTTTTATTTTATTATTATTATTTTTATTTTTTTATTTTTTTTTTGTTGTAAGTTAATGTAAAGTTTGTGTAAATTTAGTAATTAAGTTTATATAAATTTGTGTATTTTTATTGTTATAAAGTGTACTTTAAATTTGTTATAAAGTTTATGTATAAAGTAGATTTCTTTGAATCGTCGCTCGAATTTGATAAAGTTTGTGTGATTTTTATGTAAATATGTTAGTTGATCATTTTGGTTATGATGTTGTTAGTGTATTGAAGTTAAATGTTGTCATGAGGTGGTCGTATGTGGTCGTTAGGAGGTGGTGGATGGTGGTTGGTGGAGGTGGTATCATTATAGATCTATAGTGGGGTGCAGTAGTGGTTGGTGAGTAGCAAAGTAGTGGTGGTCGAGAAGTTGTGCGGGTTTGGAATGTTTGGTTGAGTATTTTGAGGTGGTCGAGTAGTTGAGTAGTGGCGGTTGAGCGGTTGAGCAGTGGTAGTTGAGTGGTCGAGCAGTTGAGCAGCGGTGGTCGAGCAGTTGAGCAGCGGTGGTGAAGCGGTGGTGGTGGTGATGGACTGGTAAAGTGGTGAGGTTGGTGGGTGGAGTTAGGTAGGGTGAGTGGGGTTAGGTGGAGTAATTATTAAAAATATAATAATATAATATGACATACTATACAACCCCCCCCCCTACATTCCCCAACCCCAAGACCCCCCTAGTTTTTGTCCTATTAGATTTGTACTTTTTGTCTTTTTGTGTCCTTTTTTTTTCCACCAAGTCCTCATCAGCTTTTCTAAATTTTTTTTTTGTCTAAAGAAGATTATAGCAAAATAGTAGAAGTTTTTTTTTGTCTAAAATTTTTATAAGTTTTTTTTGTAAGTATTTTGTCTAAGTTTTTTAAAAATATATAAATAAGTTTTTTTTTTACAAGTTTTTTGTGTCCAAAAAGATATCTAAGTTTTTTTTTTACAAGTTTTTTAAAAAGATATCTAATTTTTTTTTACAAGTTTTTTAAAAAGATATCTAAGTTTTTTTTTTTTTTTTTTTTTTTTCCTTTTTTTGTGTCCAAAAACTTGTCCAGTCATTTGTCCAGTTCTTTTTTTTAGTCACGGATAGCAGCTTTGATAGCAGTTTTTTTTTTTTTTTTTTTTTTTTTTTTTTTTTTTTTTTTTTTTTTTTTTTTTTTTTTTACTGTTTTGAAGGGACTTTAGATTCCTTTTTTTGATTATAAACATGTGAGTTTCACATAAGCAGTTTCACATCTAAAAGAAGTTTCACATTTTACATAAGCAGTTTCACATCTAAAAAAGTTTCACATAAGCAGTTTCACATAAGGAGTTTCACATAAGCAGCAGTTACACATAAGCAGTTTGACAGAAGCAGACCAGCTTTTTCACATAAGCAGTTTCAAACAAGCAGTTTCACATAAGCAGTCTGACAAAAGCAGTTTCAACAACATAAGCAGTTTCACGATGAATACGTCACCGTTTTACACGGACGAGGTATAATTTTACCCTATTACTATCAAAAATAAAATGCTTATAAACTGCTTAAAGTTTACAAAAAATGCCTAAAGTTTCACATAGCCAATAAACTGCTTAGATCAAAAAATGCTTAAAGTTTCACATAAGCAGCAGTTTCACATAAGCAGTTAAACATAAGCAGTTTCACATAAGCACTATTACTATCAAAAATAAAATGACAAACAAACATAAGCAGTTTCAAATAAGCAGTTTCACATAAGCAGATGACTCAAAAAAATTTTTTTACACATATGGCTGCAAATTTGAAGGTTGCAAAATTTTTTCCGTCCATTCGGTTATGCCACGCCAATCGATAAGATTTATTTTTTTATATCATCATAGCCAATAAACTGCTTAGATCATAAACTGCTTATAAACTGCTTAAAGTTTTCAAAAAATGCTTAAAGTTTCACATAGCCAATAAACTGCTTAGATCAAAAAATGCTTAAAGTTTCACATAAGCAGTTTCACATAAGCACTTTCACATAAGCAGTTTCACATAAGCAGTTAAACATAAGCAGTTTCACATAAAAGCAGTTTCACATAAAAGCACTTTCACATAAGCACTTTCACATAACTCGACCCCAATAGAGGGGGCTCAAATAACTCGACCCCAACACAAACATCAACCATCAGAAACATCAACCATCATAAACATCAACCATCATAAACATCAACCATCATAAACATAAACAAAAATATGTGAAACTGCTTATGTGAAACCACCAAACTCGACCACTTTTTTAGATCTAACAACCATCAGAACCAAGCATCATCGGTTGTAGATCTAAAATGGGTCGAGTTTTATATCTAAAAAGATCTAATCAGAAACAGATCTAATTAGAAACAGATCTAAAAATATCTAAAAAGATATAATCAGAAACAGATCTAAAAAGATCTAACCATCACAAGAACACCATCTGTTTTAGATCTAACAAAGATCCAACCATCAGAACCACAAATATCCAACCATCTTTTTAGATCGAAAAAGATCTAAAAATAATAATTAAAACCGCGTCTAAAACCACCACCCAAGCCCACAGACTTAAACCCACCCACCCACCCATCCCATCTATCTTCTCACAAGAAAATAATCAACCATCAAGAACATCACCATCAAGAACATCACAAGAAAATAACCCCCCACTAAAAAGATCTAAACCACCTTAAGCAGTATCAAAAAACCACCTTAAGCAGTTTCAAAACCACCATAAGGTGTCTGGGTTGTAAAAGTATTGACAGAGAATATTTCAGAAGGATGGGATGGGGGTGGGTTAGGGTTTGAGTGAGAGAGAGAAACGGGGTGGGTGGGGAAAGTATTCAACGCAAGGACGAGAGGATAAGAGTGGAAGAGAAAAAGTGGGTGGGTGGTTTAAGTCTGTGGGCTGGGTAGTGGTTTAAGACGCGGTTTTATATTAATTTTTTTTTTCTTTTTTTTTTTTTTTTTTTTTTTTTTTTTTTTTTCTAACAAGTTGTAAAAAAAAAGAAAAAAAAAAAGTTATAAAAGGTTATAAGACAATGTAAAAAGTTGTAAAAAAAAAGTTATATAAGTTGTAAAAAAAGTTATAAAAAAGTTTTAATTCTTTTTTTTTAATTTAGTTCTAAGACAATGTAAAAAAAAAGTTATAAAAGTTGTAAAAAAAATTTATATAAAAAAGTTTTAATTCTTTTTTTTCTTTTTTTTTTTAAATTTCTAAGACAATGTAAAAAAATAGTTATAAAAAGTTGTAAAAAAAAAGTTATATAAAAAAGTTTTAATTCTATTTAATGTATTTTCAGGTGTTTAGGTCTCCCGATCAACTAACTGATTGGGTGCAAAATATAGCTAGAGGGATCGGTTTTGTTATTGTTAAGTATAAAACCAAATCAGAAAAGGGGTATTTGTATTCAATCATTTATGGGTGTTCAAAGGGTGGGGTGTATCGACGTGACGGTTTAGAAGATGAAGCTAAACGGCAAACCAGTACCTCTAAAACCAATTGTCCATTCAGATTAGTGGCGAAATATTCAAAAACACAAGATTTTTGGAGGTTGAGGGTGAAGTGTGATAGTCATAATCATGATTTTGCAGAGTCGTTGCATGGTTTCCCATATGCAATGAGATTAAAGGATGATGAGTTAAGTTTGGTCCAACAACTGACAGAGTATCACGTACCCCCGCGTCATATACTTTCGTCAGTAAAGGATCTTAATCCGGATAACGTGTCGGGTATTAGAACTATATATAATGCTCAAAATAAGATCCGTGGAGCCCTAATAGGTCAGAGAACTCCAATCCAAGTCCTTTACTCACATTTGCAGCATTCGGGGTATACATATTACGAGAGGGTGAATGATCTCACTAATGAGCTTGAGGAACTATTTTTTGTTCACCCCACGTCATATGCTCTATGGTGTACATTCCCTGAAATCATGCTAATGGACTCAACATACAATACCACATTGTTTAAATTGCCATTTTTTGAAATTGTCGGATTAACTTCAACAAACAAAACATTTTCAATGGCGTTTTATTTTTTGGACAAAGAAAAGGGGCCTAATTTTCAATGGGTATTGCAATGTGTGAAGGAGGTGATAGAGGAAAGATATTACCTGCATGTTATCGTCATTGACAGAGATTTAGCGTTGGTTGGGGCATGCAGAGTAGAATTCCCGAACGCAAAGAAATTACTCTGTCAGTGGCACATTAACCAAAACGTGCTTCAGTATTGCAGAAATAGATGCAAGTCGCTAAAGGAGTACGAGTCCATTAAAGGAACATGGGATTGGATGGTTAAAGCTCCGACACGCGGCATATTCATGCAATATTATCAACACCTACAAGAGTTGTTGCTCGAACATGCAGGTACTTAATTATTAATTCATTGTTATTATTATTAAATAAATAACAACTCGAATGACTTTTTGTTAATTCATTGTTTTTTCAGATATTTCTTCGTATCTGAATAACTGGCTGCAAAATTACTCTGACATGTTTATCGGGTGTATTACCGATCAATATCGCGCCTTCGGCCAGACAACAACATGCAGAGTTGAGGCTCAACACGCGTCTTTGAAATTATACTTGGGCAACACACAGACCAACTTAGACACGTTGTTGAGTTCGGTCGATAAGATTCTCGTTGCGCAAGAAACTGCGATCAAGGAATCTTTTAACAGAAGCAAAAACGAGAGAATGAACAAATGTAATATACTACTATTTCAAGAATTGTGGTATAAAGTTTCCAAATATGTTTTGGAACTCATGTTCAAGGAAGTCCAACTGACGATCGACGCCGAAGATTGTACTCATCAGTTGCGGTCAGTTTATGGGCTACCGTGCTTTCACGAAATGCTTTACTATCGGATTCATAGTAAGTATATTAAATTTAGTACTATTAAGTTATTTTCCCCATTAATATCAGTAATTTATATAAGTCACTTTTAATGAATGCAGATATGGCCATTCCACTGAATACGGTTGATATTTTTTGGAGAACCCTATCTATTCCGTGGCCTAGTATCAATACTGAAGCTGGTCCTTCTCGTGATCCTGACGATGATCCTGATTGTGAAGATGACATACAACAATTCAGGAGTGTATTTGGCAAAATGTCGTCGTTTGTGAAGAAAAGTATGTTAAAGAAGGTGAGAGGGATATACAATCCGGAATCTATTGATACACGTCAACCTGCTATTCACACAAGTACTCGTGGACGTCCGAGCGCAAAGGACAAAAAGTCCCAGGCTACAAATGTCCCGGACTTGAATAAAGTACCAACCGTAGATCCAAGTCGAAGAAGCACAAATTCAAGATCTACAAAAGTCCCGGACTTGAACAAACAACCTGCGAGACATAGTTATTACATGGGTCCTAGAGTTGAAAGAAGTCCCAGACACAGGCTATACGTTAGAGATACGGAGAGCGAGTATTTCAATGAGCAGCTTCCACAGCTTTTCCTTCGATACATCACAAGTATCTATAATGTGGAAGGTGATGGAAATTGTGGGTTTCGGTGCGTTGCCCACGGTATTAGTCAACACCAAGATAACTGGCTCAATGTCCGAAGGTGGTTATTGCAAGAGTTGGACATTAATCGTGAGTTTTACGTACGTATGTGGTTATAAATGGACTATGACAATATGCGGAGCAGAATAAACTGGTTATATGATAGTGGTTGTCCGGGAGAACACTGGATGGTTATGCCAAACACGGGGTTGGTTATTTCCACAGTGATTAACCGGCATGTTGTATTTATATCCGGGGGATGCAACACTACGTGTTTTCCTTTTTTTCCGCTCCAGATTTATCACAAGGAACTGGCCCCCTTGTGATTGGCCGTGTGGGGAGTGGGAATTTTGGTCACTACATTCATCTTACGCTTAGATGAAAACTCACCATTTCTGACTATTCACCCACAATGGAGGTACCACAGACATGCCGTTGCATCCGGATGGGAAACATTGTATCACGATCAACTACACATGTATAATGAGATTAGATAAACACAAAGATAGTACATGATTACTGATTTATGTTGTAAATAATTATAGTGACAAAACATTGTAAATGATTACTGATTTATGTTTTAAATAATTATACCGACAAAACATTGTGAATGATTATTGATTTATGTTGTAAATAACTGTTTGTATTATTTAAATTAACAATACATTACTGATTTATGTTGTAAATAACTGTTTGTATTATTTAAATTAATTCTTTGTCCAGGTGAAACAAAATAATCCGTACTTGTGTCGCTGTCAGAGAGGATTCATTATAGAGAGTAATGAACTCAAATAAGTACATTTTATTATCATCATTTATCCTATTTATTTGACTTGTTTTATTATATTATATATGAGAATTGATACGTTAATGTTTACTTTAGTGATTCTCAGGTAAAAACAAGCATTATGTGAAACTTGGCGATTTTGGACTAATTATGGAGCAAAACAAGCAAGATGTCAAAAGCCTACTGAAATCCAGAAGATCAAGCTCGTTCTACTCCAGATACGCCGCATTATACTTCTAACATACGGCGTATCACTATCAAGATTTCACAAGTTACAATCCAAGTACATGCGCCGCATACAGAGATCAAGATACGCCGCATCTGAAGACGGTGTACGAATATTCCAGAATATATTAATCTTGGACCCCACGCGAAGTTAAGTCAATGCGCCGCATCTATTCACTCTATGCGCCGCATCGATCCCTCAGACAGAAACTATAAATACCCCAAGGCCAGACGAATTTAAAAAAGACTCTAAGCTCTCTCAAGACCGAAGACCATATAACCCTAGAGCCGAATTCAGAAGACCAAGCAGCACAAGACACACCCAAACGAAGATACAAGAGCTGTAAGAAGGTCCTGCATGTATTCAATTCATTAAGTAGTTTTGTTTTATTGTATTAGTACACTTTAATTCATCAGGATTGATGAGCTTGTGTCATGTGACTACGGAAAATCATGCACTCCCCTTAATATTGTTTTCCCATTAATTAAAGTTTATATGTTGATGTCTTTGGTGACTTTTATTAGTGCATTGATAACCTCTGTGTCTAGCTGAGTCTTGCTTGGGTCGCCATGACCCTTCCTCGCCTATTTATTTTAGCGTCTCTTGAATAAATAGGATAGACATAAGTAATCATTAAGGGTTTACTCGCCGATAAGATTAGAGCCAACGAGAAAGGTTTAATTATATACACTTCATATAAAACTAGCAATAAAACAAGTGACAAGCTACTTAATTATCAGGACAGGTCTTCTTATTGTCTCGAGTATCTATCTGTGTACGTGTGTGCTAATCGCTGATTCGTGCTCATTAGTTTAGTTTTCTATTTAATTATAACCAAACTGTGCCAGTCTCTCAGGCTGAACCCCCCTTGCATTAGATTAGGTTGTATAGCTAACTTAGGATATTAAAATACTGATTAGAATAACTAGATAATACGTTACACTCTTAGTGATCGACACTCTACTTACCATTATATTCATACTGACCGGGTACACTGCTCGTTAAGTTTGTGTGTTATTGATAAGTCGGCTAAATATAAATTTAAAACTTGAGTAGGCATTAATACTGCTAAACCGCAACGATACGCACGCCCATCAAGTTTTTGGCGCCGCTGCCGGGGAGTGAATTGTTATTATCTGTTAATTTGATTAGTATTTTAAATAGGTTTTTCTTTTTAGTTTTTTTTTTAGATTCTAACCCTGTTATATATTAGATAAATTGCATTCATTGTATAATTTGCATATTTTCTGTTTTTGTGTGTTTTTGTTTCTTTAATTTTTGTTTCTTTTTGTTTTTTTTTTTTTGTTTTTTTTTATTTATTTTTTTTTCTGCATTCTGCTATCGTTGTATTGTGCTTATACAAACGATACGGCGCATCTGTTTTCACAGATACGGCATATTGCGTTTAATTTTTATAAAATACAACGCGTTTAATAAATTCGAGTACGACGCATCTTTCCCCAAGATACGGCGTATTTTGTTTTTAATAAGAAATTTTTCTAAACCCTAACGCCATACGACGCATCTGTTTTAACAGATACGGCGTATTTTCTATTTAAATTAAAAACAGTTTTTCGAATTAATTAAACAGAAGCGACGCATCGATCTTTATCGATACGGCGCATCTGCTAAATCAAAAATCTTGTATTTTAAAACGTAACGAAAATACGGCGCATTAGCTTTTGTTAATACGACGCATTTAATTTTAATAAATATAATCGATTTTTGATAATTTAAACTGGATACGGCGCATTCTAATTCATAAGCGGTGTATCTGTTTTCTGAATAAAAGTCTGATTAAATTTTAACGTAATAAGATACGGCGTATCCAACTTTCTGGATACGGCGCATCGTTCGCAGATATCAGCCATTTTTATTCTTTATATTCGTTTCTAAATTCATTAATTTCTCTTCTAGCAAACAGATCCTACTGACGATTTTACCTATAATGACATATCTTTCAATAATGTATTAGCTGACTTAGGAGCTAGCGTTAGTGTTATGCCCCTTAAGACATTCACTACCCTAGGACTAGGAAAATTAGCACCAACTAAGCTGCTTATTGAATTGGCTGATAAAACGGTAAAACGACCTGAAGGGGTTGCTGAAAATGTGCTAGTTAAGATTGAGAAGTTTGTTTTCCCCGTAGACTTTGTTATATTAGATATGCCCGAGGATGTTAAGATTCCTTTAATCCTTGGAAGACCTTTCTTGTCTACCGCCCATGCTAAGATTAATGTGTTTAAAAGAAAAATCTCATTAAAGTTAGGGAATAATAAACTAGTCTATAAGTGCCAAAATCCTGCTAAGAGCATAATTAGAGACGTCTATGTGCTAGGATTAAGAGAACGTATGGACCTCGATCTAGAAGCTAGATTTATGGGAGAAACCTTGGTAAATAATGAATCACTTGAGACCTATAGTGGAGACTACATTGAATTAAATGATCTTAATTTACCAATAGGAATCAATGATCAATTTATGGAGGATTTTGAACCCGTAATTGAAGAAGGAGAAATTATGGATGTACCTAGAATCAATATGATCAACACTAAGAATTACGATGAATTTGAAGGATATCCTAGTTTCTGTGATTATGGTAGAAAGATCCATGTAGATTGTGCTTATAATTTACAATTTCCTTGCATGATAGGATTTAAACAGGTTAGTGCCAACTTTTTCCCTATTTTACCAATTAATGTAATGTCAAAAGATTTCTATAATTCTATAATGAAAAACAAAATTGAGTATAGAGGGAAAAACGTAGTTGGAATGTTCATGAATGTACCTATTTTTGTCGGGAATTTAACTATTGTTACAGATTTCACCGTGGTGGAAAACATGGATGCTTATCGTGATGTTGAGATGGGTGACGTGATTGTTGGGAAACCATTTTGTAAGGAGGTCGAAATTTACGCTAAAAGATTTGAAGGAAAGATCACCTTTCAAAGTGGAAGCAACGTTATCACTTACATGATGCCTCGTGCTCACCCAAGGTTTAAACATGCCCCTAACAAATTTTGTTACAAATTTACACCATTTCTTTTTGTAGATGAAAATGACGCTGAGAAAGGGATCGAGTATCCGTACCAAAAGATGAAAGGATTCTACAAAGGTGTACTTGAATTGGGGCCGGAATATGTTCGTGACGAAGTAATTCGCAACTACATCGTGCACGGACATGTGGGGATCAATAGAACAAAATAAGGAGCTGAACGTGAGTCTAACTTGAAGACTCTGGAATAAAGACAAGTGCTGACCGGGAGACAACCCGAAGAATTTTTTTTTTTACTTTTCTGTTCTGTGTCGAGTCTGTCAGACCTGCAGAAGATGCGACGCATCACCTGCACTGGTCATATCTTATTTCATTTTCTGCATTTTTATTTTTGACTTTAAAACTTTCTGTCAGTTTATTTAATGCGGCGCATCCCTGGTTAAGGATGCGACGCATCTTTTATTCTGATTCGTATTTATTCCAGGCTCGATACGGCGTATCTTCTTCCATAAGATACGGCGTATCGACTGACCTGATGATTTACAGTTTAATTTTTTAGGTTTTATTTTTACTAACTACTAATGTATTATGCAAGTTTGAACCTTCTTAACTCAGGTGTGTTAAAGTCTAAATGGTATTATAGATTCCTGCATTTTTGTGTGGATACATCATCTATGAAGCTTAAACGTTCTCATCCACAAGAAAGTTGATTTTTGCTCTTATACCAATAATGGAGGATCATACCGAGCAAATCTCAGGGGAGTTTTTCTGTTCTAATTCTTTTATTTTCCAGTTTTTAACCTTTAACACAAACAACGAGGACGTTGTTTAACTTAAGTGGGGGGATGGAGAATTAGAACACTTACTTGTCCTAAACTTTTTCAAAATATGCTTAAAATGCGCTTAATATATTAAAAATTTAAAATTTTTAGCATGTTTTTGTTTAAAGTCTAAATTACATAACCGCACACATAACTCTATTCTTTCAAAAATATTAAAACTTTAGTGTACTGGTGACTTGTAAACTTTAGAACTTGGCTTGTATACTATTCGAGACCACCATAATAAGTATTATCTATATAATTGGAGTGACTTGTCTAAATTGGTAAATTTCTAGGATTACACCCAAATAGCCTTTATATGTTATGTGATATTAACTAACTACACTGGTTAGTTAACCCCCGTATAAACCCTTTGTTACTCTCACTTTTATAGTAAGATACCCCTAGAAAAACCCTCAGAGCCATTCCTTTCGTTTCTTACACCTTTGTTATAATGTTTCGATACACCCTTACACCTTAGTCTACCCTGTAGATTAAAATCCGTGGTTAATTACTTTAGGCAAAGTGTGTTTCCTTACATTACCTGTGTTCGCGTGCGTAATTCATTATTTTTTGTTAGATCGGGAAATTGCACAATGCAATTGGTATGAAAGTAAATATTGTATAACTTTTAGTTTATTTTTCGTGTGTTTGCTACTTTCACTATTACAGTTATTTCTGAAAGTATGAAGAGTATGAAAAAATTATCCGGAAAAATAGTGATAGAAAAGTTGTGAAATTTTACACATATAAAGTTAAAAAAAAAAAAAAAAAAAAAAAAAAAAAAAAAAAATTGAAAAAAAATAAAGAAAAGAAAAAGAAAAAGGAAAAGTTGGAAGTTTGTTTTAACCAACTTATGTAAAGTTTTGTATTAAGTGGGAGATATCACCACTATTTGTTGTATATTATATTTATGGATTGAATGGAAGTTGGCCGTTATGGGAACGCCAACTAAGGTTATTCTTTGATTGAGATCTTGTTGAGTATAATTCGTGTCTACCTAAAGCGTGTGTTTCAAGTGTTAAAGCGTGAGTTATTCAATGATATGAGTCTTATTCATGGGATGGTTGGGAAAGTGATTAACCACACTTAGGATTTTAATTTATCTGTTTTGTTTATTTTTTATTTTACACCAATTTATATCCTAAATATTATCCATACCCTATATCATTCTTCATCCAAACCTTTGATTTATTGAGATTAGGGATTTGAGCAATCTTAAGTATCGTAGTCGTAGATTTGACTATGTATTTATGATTTTGTAGCCCTTTTTGATATAATATTATTGGTGAAGATTACTTGGTCCTATCTTTAGCCTATTCGAGTTAAGGATTTGAGCAATTGCAAGTATCGTGGTCGTGGATTCGATCATGTATTTGTGATTTTGTCGCTTTTTCTGGAATATGAGATCGATAGAGATTAAAAAGGATGATCAACCCTTAACCAACAAACCCTTTTTACCGCTTTAGACTTGTTATTCCTTGGCTTTAGTGGGGGAGATGCGTATACTTGCCAAGCCTATGATAGAATATTCGTCACAACTAAGCAACTAAACGATTTAGAATTATTTTACATTAAAAACTATTTTGATTTCTACTTCGTTAAGTGTTTGGTTGTGTGATTATGACAAAACGAATACGTGCTTAAATATAAAAATAAATCCTAATATCTTTTAGGATACATTTTCATACGATTAATTCTAAGGTTTACTTGGGGACAAGTAAAGTTCAAGTGGGGGGATATTTGATGAACTCAAATAAGTAAATTTTATTATCATCATTTATCCTATTTATTTGACTTGTTTTATTATATTATATATGAGAATTGATACGTTAATGTTTACTTTAGTGATTCTCAGGTAAAAACAAGCATTATGTGAAACTTGGCGATTTTGGACTAATTATGGAGCAAAACAAGCAAGATGTCAAAAGCCTACTGAAATTCAGAAGATCAAGCTCGTTCTACTCCCGATACGCCGCATTATACTTCTAACATACGGCGTATCACTATCAAGATTTCACAAGTTACAATCCAAGTACATGCGCTGCATACAGAGATCAAGATACGCCGCATCTGAAGACGGTGTACGAATATTCCAGAATATATTAATCTTGGACCCCACGCGAAGTTAAGTCAATGCGCCGCATCTATTCACTCTATGCGCCGCATCGATCCCTCAGACAGAAACTATAAATACCCCAAGGCCAGACGAATTTAAAAAAGACTCTAAGCTCTCTCAAGACCGAAGACCATATAACCCTAGAGCCGAATTCAGACGACCAAGCAACACAAGACACACTCAAACGAAGATACAAGAGCTGTAAGAAGGTCCTGCATGTATTCAATTCATTAAGTAGTTTTGTTTTATTGTATTAGTACACTTTAATTCATCAGGATTGATGGGCTTGTGTCATGTGACTACGGAAAATCATGCACTCCCCTTAATATTGCTTTCCCATTAATTAAAGTTTATATGTTGATGTCTTTGGTGACTTTTATTAGTGCATTGATAACCTCTGTGTCTAGCTGAGTCTTGCTTGGGTCGCCATGACCCTTCCTCGCCTATTTATTTTAGCGTCTCTTGAATAAATAGGATAGATATAAGTAATCATTAAGGGTTTACTCGCCGATAAGATTAGAGCCAACGAGAAAGGTTTAATTATATACACTTCATATAAAACTAGCAATAAAACAAGTGACAAGCTACTTAATTATCAGGACAGGTCTTCTTATTGTCTCGAGTATCTATCTGTGTACGTGTGTGCTAATCGCTGATTCGTGCTCATTAGTTTAGTTTTCTATTTAATTATAACCAAACCGTGTCAGTCTCTCAGGCTGAACCCCCTTGCTTTAGATTAGGTTGTATAGCTAACTTAGGATATTAAAATACTGATTAGAATAACTAGATAATACGTTTCACTCTTAGTGATCGACACTCTACTTACCATTATATTCATACTGACCGGGTACACTGATCGTTAAGTGTGTGTGTGTTATTGATAAGTCGGCTAAATATAAATTTAAAACTTGAGTAGGCATTAATACTGCTAAACCGCAACGGCACGCACGCCCATCAGAGAGGATTGATTATAGAGAGGATATCCCGTAAAGAAGCTAGTTATGGTCAGCCGTATTACGCATGTCCTCTTTCAGTGGTAAGTAATCATACGTTTGCTTAGTTATGTAAATTATTTGTTTGTTAATAATACATTTCTTATTATTTTCTTAACATGTAACAGCCAGGAACAGATGACTATGGGTGTCGGTACTTTATGTGGAAGGATGCGTTTCAAAAGAAGCACTTTAGTCAAGCCTCTTCTTCAAAGTTAAATTGACAAGCAAGCTTATAAGATTGACCAGCTTGAACCGAGAAACAAGATGTTAGTGTCTCAAAACAAGATGTTGATGACAAGAAATAAGATGCTCGAGGCATCACTGCAATTGGCAAGGAATCCTGAGGATCACGCATGTCAGTCGGGTGCAATGCTCCATGAGCTTTTAGATGACATTAATAATCTTCACATGTAGTAGGTGTTGTTATTAAATAATGTGTTAATGTTCTTGTTTAATTGAATACATTTTAGTTGTTTAATGTGTTAATTTTTAAATAATGTGTTAATGTTCTTGTTTAATTGAATACATTTTAGTTGTTTAATGTGTTAACGTTAACGTGTACAAAAAAACATTACACAAAATAATTATTACACAAAAAAATAAATATTACACAGAAAAATAAACACTACAAAAAAAAAAAAAAAAGAAAAGAAAAAATAAGTACTAAAAAGGACGAAAAGTACAAAAGGACACAAAGTAAAAAAAAAAAAAAAAAAAGGGTACAAAAAAGACAAAAAAGTACAGGCTATAAAATAGGGGGGCTTGAATAACTCCTCCTTAATATAAAAAAGGAGAGTATATTTGTCATTTCCTACTAAATGAATAAAATATCTCCACCTAACTTTGTACTTACATTAGACGCTTGTCACAAAAGTGATGGAGTCGAGCGATTGATCAGTTGAGCATGACCAAAATGAGAAAAAGGTGTTAAAAGTGTCTATAAAATGGATCAACCTTTTTTTTTTTGGTACTAATTTGGTAAATTTCTCTTAAATTAAACCTAAATACTACTAAACATAAATGGTAGATTTATTATGGATATATTTGGCAAAAATAACTGTTGCTGGAACTGAATATGGAGCTGTAAATAGAGATGGAGATTATAAAAGATATTATTTTTATAACTTACATGAAAAAGTATTTAATTTTTAAATATTATAAAAAAATTACTTTTTATAATCTTTTAAAAGTTATGTTTACAAAACAAATATATTTTAAATAATTTATTTTTTTTAGAAAAACAAGCATAATCTTTAAACAATATCGTGTGACATCTTTTCTATAATAAAACAAAACCCCAAGTGGGGACTTTTACATTTAAAAAAAATCAAATCATACCTTATTAAGTAATAATCAAATTATTATTATTATTATTATTTTCTTAAATATTAAATAAGAAAAGCCTAAATACTTCTAAATTTATTCATATTCTACAAAAAAATATGTGATTTGTAATCATTCAATAAAAACTTACAAAAATATATGTGTCAAAATATAAAAAATTAAAACTTGAAAACGGTGGAGCAATTTTTTCAAAGATTTGGGCTGAAACTTAAAATTCAGTATCATTCCCACTAAATATTTGAAGTCCCAACATTCCCAAATTCCACCTCCATCAATCAAACTTGATCTCTTATCATTCATTCACGCACAATCATTGACACAAGAACATCTCCTCCAAATCTAATTAATATTAAAACCCACTACATTCATAAATAACTCTAATTCAATACCTCAATCAAAGTACAATGGTTTTGAAAGTCCTGTTATAATAATTAAAACCTGAAATTAAAAATAATAATTTATTTAAATGATTAGAAAAAACCCTGCGCGTGCGCGGGCATTATATCTAGTACATTATATAAGAAAATCTATCTACAATAGAACACAAACCAATATAACAAAATGACATTTTGATCCCTAATATTTTATTATACCCGTCGCAGAGGTGTCGTGGCCAATTGGCATTTTCGTCATCTTGCGATTATAAAATAGCGGGAATAATACCTTCTGCATAATTTAATAGTGAAAAATGATTTGGTTAAGCTATGTTTTTTTTTGTTGAAAGAATTGGTGAAGCTATGATTAAGGCTCTGTTATTTAGCCTTTTGTCGTAAAAAAATATTTAGCGTTATTAGTAATTGTTCGCTTTTAATTTCAAGTGTTACATTTTCAAAACTTCGAATCACAAATTTGTTTCTAATCACTAAAATAAATTTTAACGTATTGAAAAATGAAAAACATGAATCATGGTTTCAAATTACGTTTTTCATGATTTTTCAATTTCTCAACGGAACTAAAGTTATTAATCACTTCTTCCTAAAATAATTGTCCACCGATAAAAAGACACGCAGTTTAAGAAAATCATAATTATTACTGTTTTCACTCTTTTACTTTTTGCAGAGTAACAGTTTTACTTATAACTAATTAATTAGTGTCTTTTTTAGAGTTTGTAATAATAATTTCAAGCAATGGTAATATAGTAAATTCGATCAAACTTTTTTTTATCTATATTTAATAGTAGACAATCAAATTGGGACATCCGAGAAAAGAAACATGGAATATTAATTCGGAATTAAAGGAGTAAATAACTTTTTTTCTTTTTGATCTACCGGGTTTCCCGCTCAAATTTGCGAGCCGACTAATCCCAGAGCAACTACTCTTTTGGATAGCACGGAGTCGGCACATGTAAACCTCCATTGCCAGGATTAATTTTGTCCTCGCTGAATCCGAACCCGACCTTCACTTTAAAAGGTTGTTATTCTTACCTCTTAGTCATCCTAAAAGGAGTTTGTTTCGTCTTATATAACGGGCTTACGACTTATGTAGTTTTCAGCTTATGTTTCATAAGCTCAATTTTTATAGCATATTTTGAAATCTTTCAACTTATATAATCTTATCATGTCAAAATAACCTTATATAAGCTGAAATTTTTCCAAATAAGTCACAAAAAATAAGCCTATGAAATATAAGCCAAAAACCAAATAAACCATAAGAGCACACACAACAGTTAACGCACCCCTGCATTAAACCTTAACGTGTCTGCGTTAAGGGTGCGTTAACCACACCGAGCCATCTGCGTTAACACAACGTTAAAGGGCTGTGTTAACCCTTTAACGCTGCGTTAAGGGGCTATATGCTTAAAAAAAAAAAAAAAAAAAAAAAAAAAAAAAAAAAAAAAAAACTTTACCCCTTTAAACGTCTATAAAGCCGTTGGATTAAAAAAATAATAATAATAAAAAAAATAAAATAAAAAATCATTTCACCCCCTTGAATGTAACCGTTGTATTCAAACGGCTATATGCGCTAAAAAAAAAAAAAAAAAAAAAAAAAAATTCAAAACCATTTTCACTCACCCCATAAATACCCAATTAACAAAACTTTTTTTTTTTCTTCAAACTTTCACAAATCAATCTAATATATCATATACTTCAATCTCTTAAAAAAAAAGTCCAGATTTAACTCAAATGACGATGATAGTTTCATGAATCTCCTCGGCGGGTGGAATAACCCAAACACCGGGTCATCTTCAAACCCGAACGCACCATCACCCAACAACCCAATCCCTAACCCACTCGACTTGTCGAGCCAAAAACTTTACTTACAACATTAACGAATGCTATTTTGAGAACAAAGCCAACAACACTCACTAAACACCAATTTCTCTAATCTACAATTCACACAACAATCACAACATTCTCAAACGGAAACCCATGATGCTCCCAAGACACCTACGTCTCCTCCAAAGCTATACAAACGGGTTGGTAAACAAAAGGCAAAAAAATCGAAAGACCCCGAATCATTGGAGGAAGATGAAGAAAATACCGATTTCATCAAACGTTGGAACCAAGACGAGGAAAAATTACTTGCCGTGAGTTATGTGGCCGCGACCGAGGATGCACAAGTGGGGCGTTCACAAGTGAAAGATATATTTTGGCAATGGGTGAAAAATGAGTTTAATAGACTCAATTTTCAAAAGAGAAACAAGGATATGATTCAATGAAAGTGGAAAACGTTGAACCGTGATTGCACAAAGTTCAACGCCTATTACAAACGTTCCCAACGCCAACAAAAAAGTGGGAAAAGTGAGATGGATATCCTTAAACGCGCCAAACAAATGTATCGTGACGAGCACAGAACCGCTCCGTTTAACAACGAGGAGGCTTGAGAGGTTTTGCGGGCTCATAAGAAATGGGACGCGCCGGAAGGGGTTGATTTAACCGGCGATGTCCCAAGCGAAACAAACGAGGCGTTGTCTGGTCGTGATGAACAGCCACGTCCTATGGGAACAAAGCGTGCTTCAAAGAAAGCTAAATCCGAGAGCCCGACAAGTACCGGGGGAGCGAGTACCGGAGGAACGACCTCGTCTAGCCAATTCAGGAAGGTTATGACATCCGAGTATCGTTTGAAAAGGGAAACCGTCCAAGCGGCGTATCGGGCGGCCCAAATAAAAGATGAAACGATAACAAGATTGGAGGAGATGAAATTTTTGATGATTGACACTGACGGGAAGGATCCAAACATTGTGTGTTGGATCAATGAAGAAAAAAAATCGAATCATCAAAAAATATAACCTCCAACCTAGGGGCTAGATTTAATATTGTGTGTTTTTTTTTTTTTTTTTTTTTAATTATTTTTTGTTATAATTTCGTTGTAATTTTTTTTTATTAACTATGTAATGTAATATATTTAAGAATGAATGTTATGTTTTTAATAAATGAAGTATTAGTTTAAATTTAGGGGTTGAGTTTAAAATATTTAAGTTAAAGTTAAGTTAATGTGAGTTAAGGTGCTGAGTGTTTTTTTGAGTTAAAGGTGAAAAGATTAAAGCTAATATGGCGTTGACGTGTCAGTCTTAAAATTTAACTCTAGTTACTATAGCCGATGCTCTAAGCACCCTATATAAACTTTCCAAATATATAAAATAAAAAACCAACATATATCCATTCCATCCCTCCCATTCCCCCCTCTCTCTCCCACCTTCTTAAAAACCACCGTCCAACCACCGCCGGAAACCAATTTCCGGCCACCGGAAAAAAAAATTCCAAAAAAAATGTCAAACCCAAACCCAAATCCAGAACCACACCACCAAGACCTAAAACAAAAAGTCCTGACATACATCTCCAAGCTCTCGGACCGAGACACATTCCCCAGCGCCTCATCCTCACTCGAAACCCTAACCCTAACCCTCCCCATCGAATCCATCCCCCAATTCATCTCCCACCTCTCCTCCACTTCACCTTCCGACAAATCACCTGTTCGGAAACAATGCCTCAAGCTCCTCTCTCTCTTAACCGTCACACACAGTAGCAACATGACGTCACACGTCGTCACCAAGATCATGAGCGCGATTGTGAAGCGGTTGCGTGACGGGGAGTGTAACGGTGTGAGGGAGGCGTGTGTGGAGGCGGTTAGGGTTATGGTGAGGGAGGTGGTGGATGAGTTTGTTACGGTTGTTGGGAAGTTGGTTGAGGTTGTTGGAGGGAAGAGTGAGAGTGATGTGAATTCGGTTATTGGGGGCGCGATGTGTTTATCGGCTGCGGTGGATGAGATTAGGGCGGTTAGGGGAGTTAGGGATTCGGAGAAGGTTTATTTGATGAAGGTTTTGGCGAGAGTGATGAAGATGTTGAAAAGTGAGGGAGGGTGTAAGGGGAAAGGTGCGGGGGCGTTGTTGGGTGTGGTGGGGAGTGTGTGTGGGTGTGGAGTGGTGGGAGGGAGTAACGGGGGGTTGTTGGGATTGGTGGTGACGAGTTTGGTGGAGTTTTTGGGGAGTGAGGATTGGTCGGTGAGGAAAGGGGCGGTCGGGGCGTTGGGGAAGTTGGCGAGTGTGGAGAAGGGGAAGGGGAGTTTGGTGGAGTTTAAGGCGGGGTGTGTTTTAGCTTTGGAGAATAAACGGTTCGATAAGGTATAATAGTTTAGGGATAATTACATATATTTCATATAAATCCAATATAAACATCGAATTTTGAATACATGATGTATCTAGTTAAAACGTATTTAGATAAATACGACATTTTATGTTTATGCCGGTAGATATGGAATTGATAAATGTAATTAAGTCGGCGTGTATTTTGGCTTTAGAGAATAAACGATTCGATAAGGTATAATATGAGTATTTTTAGTATAAGTAAGACACTTTAATTGGTCAATCAGATCGTGAAATTTTGCTGATGTGGCGAAATTGAGCAATCTGATTGTTTCTCGATTTACTCTTAAATGTGTTTTGTTTTTATTATAATAGATGAATGTAGGGATACTTTAGTTTTGGATGATTTTGTGAGGCCTAATGGTTAATGGTTAATGGTTTGAATTTGGTTAATGAATGTAATAGGTGAAGATAGTTCGAGAATCGATGAATCAAACACTAGAGTTGTGGAGGGAGATTTCGGGAAGTTCAGACGAGGTGCCTGCTTCGCCTAAACGGAATGGGAATTCTTCGTCAAAAGGTAAGCTGTTTTTGTAAATTGCGATGAGCTAATTGACATATGGTAAGTTGGTGGCATATTAGTTAGTTAGTTGTTTGTCTTGTGCTTATGTGTTTGTATTATGTTTCATGAGAATAGAAAGTAGTTATGGTGGTTGTTTATCTGGTAAAAGGTTTAGGTAAAGCTAAAATAAGATCAGTTGACCAAACAAAGTGTACACATAACAAAAACGTAAGCAAATAGAATAACTTAGGAGCTGAGTAGGTATTCCTTCGAAAAGGTCTAATAATAAAAGTTGCGTAAGTAATACTATCAAACCATATCAATGGGCATGCTACAAAGAAAGTGAACGAACATTATCAGGCATTTGAAAAAGATTATTCATACCTTGAGCGGGAGAAAAAGCTGGCTTATTGTGCCTTGTTAAGTATTAAACTAAATAACAACAATTATTGAGTTTTTAGACTCTTGGGAGTCCTGGTATATTTTCAGCGGGCAATGTTGACACTTGAAGATGATTGATATGGATCATGGTGTGTTTCATTCTTGATAGTGCCTGCCCACTTTCTTCGTACACATGTTGATTTATTTAGAAATGTTAGCTGTGCAACATCATACATATATGGACCTTTATAAAGGAAGACCTAGTCAGCACCTAATTTATTTCATTTTTATGGTGCTTGTTAACTATTAATCTAATTTATTCTAGTTAGTAATAATTTCTTAAAATTTAAATCCCAGATAATGGCATAAGAAAATCTTCTTCTATACGCCCAAGAATTCCTTCTGCTACGGCTATAGAAACTCACCAAAGGAAACTATTCCCAATAACAAGCATTCTCTAGTTCAACATTTATCTCCAACTACGCCACAAAGTAGAAGTCCTCCAAAGAGTAACTACAGGGAACAAAGTGGTTCAATTGCTAGAAAGGTGGATTTCGACAAAGAAACTGATCAAAAGATTAATGTTTCCATACCGAAGCCTTTATCTTTTGACGGAAATTGTAAAGAAAAAGTAATGAGAGAAAATATGGTTGATACTGACAAAAAAGTCATCCTAGAAACGGAAAAGAGAGTTACAGAACAAGTTATATCTAATAAAACAAAAGATAGCAGCTTTGGAAAACTTGGTGGTTCAAAATTTGGTTCTCGTGTGGTTCCATTTATTGATGAGTGTGAGTTGGATACAAATATAAATGGACATGCAATTGAACACGGTTATGGGAACCAGAAAGAGGTTGAGGATATATCTTAGATCCAAAATCAGCTCGTTCAGATTGAAAATCAGCAGTCAAATCTCTTGAATCTTTTGCAGGTGCCTTGACATGACACCCTTTTGTGTTTTTTGTTCCATCATTATATATTTTGCTTTATATTGAACTCCGTGTTTCCTTAATTTTAGAAATTCATTGGAAGTTCACGCAGAGGAATGAATTCTTTAGAACCAGAGTAAACGGTTTAGAAAAAGCATTGGATGAAATATCATATGATTTAGCAATATCAACCGGTAGAGTTTCGAACTCAATAAGTTTAAGTGTTTCTTAGTGACGACATATTGTCACTAAAGATCGAAATGTCGTCGCTAAAAATTTTGGTCAAAGTTGGAGCTTTGGAATGCCTCTTTTTTGTCGCATAGCGGACTTGTAGCAATGACATCAGTCGTCGCAAAACCTACCGTCGCGAGAAGTCCAAAATGGCGTAGTGGGATGTTCATTCTACAAGTTTCTCTCACGGACTGCACTTTCAAAAATGTAAGGCCTGCTTCTGCAATTTGAACATATGACATGGGACGATTTTGCAATTTACTCCACAGGTAATGTTTGTCAGATACAATGATTATGGATGGGAAAAAAAATACCTAAACCCAAAACCCGGACGTTTTGGAGCTGAGCAGCGCATGCTTACCGGGTTACGGAGAGGGAATGGGGCCTTAACTGGGACAATGAGTAGAGATGGCATAAATACTTAATCCCGAAACCCGAACATTTCAGGGCAGGGCAGGGTAGGGTTTGGTGCCTTAACTGGGATTTTTATCGGGTTCGAGGGTGGAAGCAGGGAACAACATCATCACCCATGTCATTTATAATCAGCTTACCTGGAGCTCAAATATGACCGCAAGAAGAAGTATAGACCTTCATATGATTTAAATTGCTTATGAGAGTTTGATACATGCTTCAACACCCAGCTGCTCACAGTATTCTTTGGCAACCTTCAGTAAATACAATGGTCGGCAAAGTGGAAAATGAAAATGACAATCACAGAGAGTTCAAAGCTTCTGCTTTTTTTATTTGACTTCCAAAACTGATCAATTCTAATTACCTGTACAATTTCCCTTTAGATTGACCAGCAAAAAGATCCTTCATGCACTCAAGTGCCCACTCCTTTGACAGCGTCCCAAACAATTTGACAAGAGACTAAAAATGCAAAATAGTTAGGTGTTAGTCCAGATAAATGTCACAACGGAAAGTAAAAAGGTCCAGCGATGGACAAACCTGTGGCTCAATAGCATGAGTGTTTACAATGACACGCTTGATATCAGGCAATTCGCTGTAATGCTGCAGAAAGCACAAATGTTAATCAATCAAATAAGATACCTTCACCGGAAAAAGACAAATTTGGCACATTAACCAACCCGGAGGGCTCGGACAAAAAGACCTGCTTCCATTTGGGACATCAAGAGAGCAAATTAACAGCCCCTGCAAAAAGCAACATAAAGTAATCAAGCTTCCTTGCATGAATCTGAAGTGCAGTTCTTACATACGGCATTTAGGTTGCCATATTCAACAAATAATGCATATATAGATATCTGTTACTAAAAAAAAGTCTAATACCTGGGGATCTGATCAAACTTGTTTGCAGAAGGAACAAATAATCAGGCGTATACCCAGCCTTCACCAAATGAAGAGTGATTATAGGATACTTCTGCCACATATATAAAAGTGTGCTTGTGTTGGAATGCTCCAGGTAAATGGAACGATATTTATGGGATTACATTAGTTATGATGTATGGCACATACACAGGTACTGAAACCGTCAATATTGTAAAGTAGTGTGTATGTATATAAGCCCTCCTAGACTTCACTAGGAGGGTGAGACTTGTGTGTGTATTTCATACCCGACCTCCTGAATCACATAATATCATCCAAAACACGATCCAACAGCTTGTATAAATAAAATCTATAGCTGCATAGAGAGTTACGCCTACCTGCTTGGAGTAAATAAGAATTTTATCGAACTCCCTTCGCTCAGCAAAAGCTGCAACAACTTTTGGTGTTGCTTTGATGAAGATTTTCAATGCAAGATCATTGTCAACAGTCTGTAGGTAAAATTTTAATAAACCAAGTTTTAATAATGGAACATTTACTGTAAATAAAAGCCAACTCAAAACTTTGATATTGTATACCTTCACAAGATATCCACAACATGATACTTCCAACACCAACAAAACCATAAAGTTCAGTAAGAAAAATCAAAATACTCGTTCTGGCGACGAGTGATTCAGATACTCTACAATTCATATCTAGTGCACCTTGTATAGTACTAAAGTGCTTTATAAAAAGTTTAAATGATTTCAAAGAACAAATCTACAAGCGGGAGTGCAGACTTTGCCAAAGTTTCAATATTGCAACTCAACTCAATGGTGTTGAAGACACATTCCTTGAATACCCTTAAGGGTTGATTCAAAGTTCTTTAGGTTTCTGATTGACGTGTTCCTAGAAACGGTTCGTTTCTGATCTGAGGTTATAACAGGTGAGCTTCTTCGGATGAGCTTGAACCTCTAAGAGCACCAGGACTGGCATCTGTTGTGCGCACACGAGATGAATCAGGTTCATTTGTAGTTAGTCTTGAAGATCTTGTTCGCAAAAAGGTGGATCTTGATACCTGCAAATTAACAATTTGATACATTGGTAGTTAAGGCTGCTTGTACGATTATTATGCCACAACAAGCAAAGAGAATAGCCCATTTATATTAGTCACAACATGCATTCTCTCTTTTTGCTCGTGCTATGGCTTTGGTTACTGCTGCCCATAAGGTTAAGTTTGTCTATGGTATTTTGAAGCTAAAATTAGCAAGCTTGACGGTGAAGAATTCACCTCAATTTGACCATATAGCTCAAAGCGGGCATGTTGACCAAATGACTGGACATAAACCATGAGGAAATTAAGGAAGATTGGATCAGTGATCCTTAAACATGTCAACCATCTCTGGAACTGGATATGCGGTATGTATGAAAGTCATTTATCTGTGCTTCTGAAGTTGGTATTTCATTAGGATGGGAGCTAGTGCGCCATGAAAGATGAGGCTACTTTGCTCAAACCAACTATTTACCATGTTGAGTTTTTTTTAGCAATATGTATATATGAAGAGACAACAATAAGTAATGCAGGGCTCTGCAGGTCCATGAATGTAGTTTCGATTAATACTGTTTCATTTAGTTTTGAATTTTCTAGTTCGAACTCATATTAGGTTACGCATCATCCTCTGATTCTTACATGAAAGTGATGCAACAAGAACTATTTAGGAAACAATAATGAAACCTGTGACTGCAATAAATTCTAAATACAATTGTAATTCTATAAACTTAGCCTTTATATCTATGTTTCAGAATATAATATCATCCAAAGATATCTATTCATCCATCACTTACATGACGGGAATCAGATGGATCAAGTCAGGTGCCACATAAATCATTGTGAAAGATGTTGCAGTAGGACATTCGACCCACAAGCCAGAATTGACGATTTGTGGTTTTTGACAGTGGAATTATATTATGGTCACGATCGTCTAAAAACTGCTCGTATCCAACGCCTAAAATAGAAGAAATATTGACTTAGAATAGGGAAATGTCATGCGGCGTACCATAGAGTTGGCTAAACGGGCTAAACGGGCTAAACGTGTCATTTTAGTATGGGTTAGTCTACCAGAGCACTTTTTCACCGAACCTTCCAACTCTGTTAAAATCAATAGTGTGGCAAATAATAAAGTTTTTGTTAGTAAAATGATACAAGAGGTTTTATGCACTAATAATTTTCACTTTGGACGACCTTCAACCCGTTTGACTTTTTTCTACTTTTATTTTTACTCATTTGACTCGCTCATAGAGTCATATGTACTTTGGTAAAAATTATCAATTTCATAGGTTGAATTGAATTATACCGCCGCATGGTAATATTTCTAGCTCGACTTTCGATCTCTCTGTTGTACGTATTCACATCCATACAGTAAATCCAGCGCTTACAAACAACTCTGACAACAAATCATCTGAGAAATACAAACTTTTGAATTTCTGAATTTTTTGCAATCTTCAGTAGGTAAAAAAACTGTCGAAATGGTTAGTGTCTACAGGGATTGGTGGTTTTTACAGGCAAAATAAGATGAATACCACAAGATAAATTACACCAAAGTCAGTTACCTTTTATCCAACTTGTGTGTTCAGATACGTAAGTTCAGGTGAAACTGAAGATAGTGTAAAAACCTGCACCATTTTATTCGCACTTCATCTACAATTTCTGTATGTTCACAGCCCCTAATCAGAACCATTAAGTTGTGTTGTCAATGCTTACCAATGTAACAATGTCGACAGAAGCAGACATGGTCACAAAGATTATCTTAAGCAATATTGCAAACTAAAACATTCATTTGATCTTTACGGAAATTTGTGTGTGACTGCATGCATACAAAATTCTAAATCAGTAATAAATTCCAATGACTTACATAGTGATTTCGACTCACATACTTACAAATGGGCCGATTTGCTTGTATAGTCTCAAACAGACCAAACAGGCTGGAAGTCGCATAAACTCAATTCTTAATTCATAGAAAGTGTATTTTATATGCTTATTTACACTAAAATAAGCAGTTACATACTTTCATCAAACTTGTTGATGTTCTTAAAAGACAAGACAAGCACTTGTGTAAGCAATCCAATCACCCTCGAATCCAAAAACTAAGATTATAAATACAGCAATATGTGTTTTTCAAACATTGACAAAAAGTGATCAACCCCATTACAGATTAACAAAAAGCTCTATTTCTTAGAAATCGGAAGCAGTTCAAAATTAGCGTCCACCCATTGTTTGGCGATTTACCTTAACGAATCTTCTGCCAAATGAATGATAGAACTACAGAAACAATATCTCTATTCACACAGAAGAAAAGATTACCAACTGCAAATCATTACCATTGATTGAAAGAGATACCACATTGATGCAGGTACCATATGTTCAAAACAAGCTGGTTGTTACACTTAAGAAACCATTGATACATGGAAATGATGCAAAAACAGTATAAATTTAACAACATTACACAATATCCTAAGGGAATGACACCTATGGTTACAATTGATTCAGTATAAGTAGCCATATTCTTTCCTACCAAAAATACCACCACAATATGTAGCACTTATCAGGTCCACGATAAGAGGAAACTGAAGGGTCACAAAAGAGGTAATAGGAAGGCACGTCAACGCACCGATTGGAATAAGCATCGACGAGTTACTTTGTCCAAACAAAAGGAACAATGTTGCTCCAAAAGCTATGATCATTGCTGTCGTCGAGAGGAAAAACATAGTGAGGCCAATAATCAGCTTCGTTGGTAACTTGACGAGAAAGTCTTCTTCCGCAAAACGTGCGGTTAGGATCGATAAAAACATTAACAACGACGTAACAGCTGTGAATAATGACATCGCATTTGATATAGCAAATACTGTGAACGCAATCTTGCTAGTAAAAATTGGTATCCCTGAATCTTGATTATTTCCACCGGGCACGGTTATAGCTGCTGCAAATACAATGGTGATAATGAGTGCAGCTGTAATCGTGTATGATTCGGCAGTTTTCTTTATCCAGTTCTCTCCTTCGATCACCAAGTCTTTATGCTCTCTTGTAAATACCTCTTGAGGTGTTTCGTCATCTAAGTTCTTTTGCATCCGATTAAGAGGACATACAAATCGTTCAACCTCCTAATAAATACTAGGATATATTAACCTTGGAAGATATATAATAATACGTCTTAACAACTTTATGTAGCTTAATGAAATTCAAACTTTGAGTCATTGGTTAAAGTACTCACCTTGAACCATTGTAGTTCACGTTGGATTCGCAAAGCTGCCCCCCTTATCAGATTCAATTTGTTAGTAGGTGCTAATCTTGCAGCCAAATGCAAAAGATTATTCCCAGAAGAATCTTTGATTGTTTTATAAATATTCTTGTGTTCGCTCATTTCATATAATAAGTTGTAAATCTTCTCTGAACGATTGATCACCGAATATTGAATAAAATTGTGACCATCTTCATTTGTACTCCAAATTGCATCTGGAAACCGCCACATAATCAATCTAATAAAAGTGGATGAATTTCGTCTTGTGGCTTCAAAAATCGATTTAGTGTAATACTCGTGGTTGCTGCTGGATTTTTTATACTCGGATATTATGAAACATACTTCACGTAATAGAATTTTTGCATCTTTATGAACTCGAAAAGTATCTTTAACAAACCCTCGTGATGCTACATAGAGACAAATTAAAATTTCAAGCAAATAATTAATTTTTTTTCTTTCCCTTTTTTGGTCATATAATTTATTGTAACTTTTGATTAGTCTTACCGAGCACATAAAGGAACGAGTTGAACACACCTCTCAGCTTGTAAAAGCCTGCTTAAGATGGGATGATTGTTAGAATTGTGGAGTTTACAACGTCACAAAACAACTACTGAGTTACAGTAACATTAATTATTGTTTCAAAAGAAGTATTTACTTTCAACTTTTCAAGGGGGTTGAATTATAATAAGAATGTTGTTTTTCATGATAATCATGTAGGAATGGTTTAAAAGTTCATCTTGCACACTATCTTCTTTCTAGGTGTTCGATTTAAATAACTTTTTAAGAACGTCTGGTAAAATATCATATAATATAACATGATAATTAAAAAATATAAAAAAATCCATGCAACTATTATGTGATAAAATGTGATTAATTTGGAAGAATTAGTTTTTCAAAATTAAGTCATAAATTGTTATAATTCATTTGTACCGTAATTATTGTACTCGTGTAATCATTAGATTTATGAGAATCCATTAAATTTATGAGAATCCAAATATATAAAAAGATAAATACAGTAAGAAATATGTGATTATCTGGTTCTATTATATGATTGTATCAGAAGAATTATTTAATTGTCAAAAAGATTTCATGAAAAAAGTCATAAGAAGTGATTTTAAAAATTATCTAAACAAGACACATGAAAAACAAAATTGAAAAATAAAATGTTTAATAGTTTTACTTTCTCACCGGAATAGATATTCTTATATAAACCTGAACTATGATTATATTAATATAGAAGAGAGTTAAAATTATAAATAGATAAATAAATTTATCGTGAGAAAGGAAGAAAAATTCACTCAATTTGTCCAAAAGAATCCCACAAAAAATTGGAGATTTGGGATTAAAACACCTTGAATTTCTTTCTAAAAGTTTATCAAAACAATTGCATAGTATTTTTTGGCATATTTAAAGGAAAATAATTAAATAAAAGAAGGTAAGTAACTTGTCACAAATTATGGTTTTATGTAGCATACTAATTTTATGACCTTTATATGACTCACACTTTAAATTTGATTTTTGTGTGTATTTTGTGACAATTTTACCCGTTTGTTTATCAATGACGGAGGAGTAAAATTGTCACTAAAATTTGATTAATACACACAAAGGTTGAAATTCAAAAGTGTGAGTTTTGTGAAAGTCAAAAAATTATTAGACTACATAGAACCACAAAACATGACAAATTAATTACATTTTATTATTATCCCTTATTTAAAGATAGAATAAAAACTAAAATTTTGAAATTGGGTCAATTTTGGTTTTCCCGGCCTCTCTTTGGCATTCAAATTTTAAAAAATCTCATCAAAAATCTTCTTTTGAAATTGTCTTTAACTTCAAACTATTATAAAAAGGGTTTATGTTTGTGATGATACAAAGAGTTCCTGATAGGAAAAAAGTGTGAAAATTTTCACAATAAATACGAGTTTAGGAAATGAAAAATTGTCTTCTTTTGTCTAGGGAATTTTAAATAAGAAGTTGCAAAAGTTATCAAATTCGTTTTTTTAATCTTTTTTCATGTTCTTATTTAATGTTTATTATCTATGACGTACCAATTAAGTAATATCTTAATATCAAATCGGCCAATCCAAATAGCTGGCGACCACATGGCCAATCCAAAAAGTTTTCAAGTCTCCTCATAGTAGGGGCGTAGGAACGATATCTCCTATTATACTCGTCCCTCCAGTCCCACCAACCTGAAACATAGATCAAAAGTTGGTGTGCGTACATGAGCTTAATGATTAATTAAAATTTTAAAGAAACAAATTCATCACCTTCGCCCCTAGGTTCCCAAAAGTGGAGTTCATGTGGGAAGTTTTGAGCTATAGCCGTCAGCACAGCGTCACTACCAGAAAGTAGGGCATCAGAGTAATAATGGATTATCATGTTTGCTAAGCCTACAAATTTCAGAAAATTAGGGGTATATAAAAAGACAAGCTCATTACAACTTTTGAAGACAATAGATGACACTTACGAAAATCTTGACAACAAATAGCAAGAACGACAATCTCCTCGCCACTTTGACCCGAAAAAACATTACCATACCCTTTTCCTCTCATGTGTTCAAACAGACACTTCGATGTCTTGGTATGCATATTGGAAACAGATAAGGCAAGTGGAGTTTGACCCTCCTTGTCTTTGGCTAATAACAATTCTGTGTTTCTTTCCACCAGCATGTTGACAGCTTCAATGTAGCCCCCAATAGCAGCAACATGAAGAAGAGTACTTCCATCAGAATTTATCAATGTTGACAGCATGTTGATCTCTTTCGGAAATTCATTTCCATCTAGTGTGATCACTTTCGGAGTCATTGCCAACAATATCTTTAATAATTCATGATTCAGGGTAGAAGAACCCACTGCTACATGGAGTACCGTGTTTCCATTATTCGTGAGTTTGTCCCAGGGGTTAAGACTATTCTTTTTTAATCCGTCTACTACCCAATTTATCTCTCCTTTTATAATAGAATTATAAAGCCATCTCTTATCTTTCTTTCAGCTTTCTTCTGTTGCCTTCAATACTGGTACTTCTGTTACTGATTCTGCTTGCCTTATCGTTAATTTTGATTCTAATGATCAAAATTTCCATTTGGTTATCAGGTTAAGAAAACTGAACATGTAGAAGTTTGTTTCTAATTTAAATCAAGGGATTTCAAAAACAAATAATAGCAAGAAGAAACTAGAACATAGAATAGTGTCTAATTTAAACCAGATTTAACAACATACTAAAGCTAAGTACTTACATACATAGCTTCAGATTTACGCTCAATTGATAACATCATCTCAAATATTACTTGAATTTACACTAATTTGGTTCCCCTAAAAAATAACTCACTCTTAAACTAAATTAAAATTATTAATAAAATAAAAACCACCTTATTAAATGAATATTAATTAACTAAATGCAATAACAAGTTACTTCAGGGCAAGGTGTAAGTACTGAAATTAGATGAAAGTTAAAAATAAAATGCACATATCTAAAAACGGTCAGAATGAAATTAAAAGAAAGTTGCATAGAAAAAATAAACCAACGATGTTTCAGATATTTCTTCAAAGTTTCATGAATAATAATTTAAAAAAAAAAAAAAAGAAAAAAGAAAAACTTTGATTAGATAAGCAAATATTCTACCTGCTGCTTGTTCACGAACCCAAGGACCATAATTGCGTTGCAGTTCATCCCATAAATCTTTTGCAGTGAAATCTGGGTTCTTTTGGTTGTGTGTGAGATGATTGACAACCTTGCTGAATGCTTCTTCAGAAAGCGAACCAATAATCCAACCTTTCACAAGTGAATCTGATATAATCCATGCCTCCAGGTCTCCCACTTTCCCCTTCCCATTCCCCGCAGGACGTGGGAACTGACCGTCAATGAAACCATACATTTGATGACTCTTTAAGAGGCATAACATCTGTGTTTCCCACAGATTATACTTATTCTTGCTGCTCAGCTTCACTGTAACAAAATTTGGGGCAATATGTGAAGGGTATGGATATGCTTCACCAACATTCACTATGATGCTTGGATTCGAAGTTGAAGCTGCATTCATCATCTTGATTTTAGTTAAAATTTGTATCTTTTTATTTCTTTGTGTGAATCCTCCTTCCATCTTCTTACATATTTAAACTAAAAGATGAAGTAACTTAATGTTGACAAAAGCCACGTAGGATTCCTTGCTTCATGAGGCATGATTGGGATTCCTTTCTTCGTGGTGTTCTGACCCATCAAGGCATGCAAATTTTAGATACACTACGGTGGGCTCGTGAAGTCTATATGGTGTTTGATGGCAGATTCATAATAATAACATTTCTAGTTATGGTTCTTCCCTTTCCATCATATTGGTCACTTTTTATTGGTTTGAAGCTCCTATGACCCACCGGTCAAATTTTGGAACATTGGTCTTTTGTAGAGTTAGAATTGGTAATTTAGTGTATGTATATTTTGGAAGGGATAACTTTGTAGTTGCATTTGGTTTTATCATTTCGCTCTTCTCGTATATTTAATAATCTATTTCTTATAGATTTAGTATATTAGGGGTTCGAGTGGTATAAAAATCGTATAAATTTTGGTCTCTTCGATTGTGGTTGTTTTATATATACTTTGTATTTGTTTCATTTTTATTGATTATAATAATTTGATGTATTTTAGGAAGAAGAAGAAGAAAAAAAGAAGCATGATTGGTCAATAAAAGTTAAAATTGGATACCAGATTGATCAAAATTGGTGGTGTTGCATTGATGAAAAAAATAATAATAAAAAATTTGCTAGATGGGGAGAGCCGGAAAGATATATATGTTAATTCCTTTGTTTATACCCTTCTTAAATTCATATTTGCTTCCAACATCATTAGATTCCATATACCATTCTTGTAATGTTGGATTTGGTATCTCTCTATACTTGTCCAACAATGAAAGCAATGTTTATGTCACAATTTCATTGGAATATGGTTCTTTTCATTCACAAAATGCCACAGCCACCATATGATAAAACCCATTGAACATTAAACAAAAGATATTGTACAACATATCTTAAACAATTTAAACATTAATAAAATGAAAATATAGTTAGAATTAAGATGCCCGTATTTAAACACCACCAAATGGTCTAATGGTAAGGTTATTAGTTTTGAGTTATAAAAGGTACCTTGCTAGGTATGTGTATATTTGGAGGTGGTCATAGAAAAGCCGGAAACAATCCTAAGATTAACCCGGTGTGGCCGCGTACATCCGAGTGAAAAAGTACATGCTTTTATATGTGAATAAACACACACCTGTCACAAACTAATGACTCTTTTTTACACGCTTTCAAGTGTCAACCTATTTCTTTTGATGATTTTACAATTCTTACCCTACCCTGTATTCTGAATGTACATACAAATATATTATAAAAGAATACAGACATTGAATCTGCAACTTACCATACACAAATTCAATATAAAAGATACCAATTTGTAAGTATAACATACTTAAATCTGCAGCTAATCATTCACAAACTAATATACTTAAAAACATTATTCTTCACACTTAATCTTCCACTATTCTTGAACAATTGGACCAGACTATCTTCTTGTAACTTTTGTCTTCAACAAGCTCCTATCTTTTGTCTTCAACAAGCTCCTAAACAACGAGAAAGAAAACCAAAAATTATTTTGCATCTAAAAAAATATCAAGCAAAGTATCCCACAAATCAAATTATACATCCTTAAACATCACAGTCAAGACAACTAACTGAATCGCACAACAAAATGACACTAGTCTTTCTTGCAACAGTTACCATATTAAATCACAAGCTCGTAGTAGCTATGGTATTATCTAAGAGAAATTGCATGTGCTGTTTTTTGCAAGGCAGGGGAAAGCAAATGAACAAGTATCACTAGATTATTATTGTCCAAAGACCCGATGGTATTTATTTATAACCTGTTTGCTAGTAATTGTGCAATCACAGCTACATCTGAATAAATCAACCTAGGAGGGTATGCAAGCCTCACAGTCACAGATCATGCATTTTTTATGAGAACCCAACAGTACAAAGTCACCTTTGGCTAGTAAATAAATACGGAATATATGTAATCCCAATATACATTTTCAGTTATGCAGTGCAGACTTTACAATGTCACATGAATTCTTGAATCAAACAGATTGCCAAGCTACATATTAAACACGATAATCACAATTAATTAAAACATACAAATCCATGTTTCTAATACATATAGTTCACATCATTGTGACAGACTTGATCTGTGTATCAGAACCTTATCATGGGTATATGTCCATCTTATTCTTATCCTATATATAATCCTAAGATCAGCCAACACATACATTGAAACAAAACACATGCAACATGACATCAAATTATATAATATCAACCATGCACAAGCCAATATTAGGCGTTTCTATAAAACATAAGCAATCGAAATAATGTGGAGTGCATTCTTAATTATAAAGAATGAAAGCTTCTTTTTTACTTTTACAGGATGTTTCGGAGCTTATTCTCAACTTTATACAGCTAAGGGGAGATTTGGAATTGTTTAAGCTTTCCCTTAACAACATAACATATCAGCAGACAACCAGCAGTACAGGTTGTTTGGATAAGCCTAGCTTCTGCGCGCATTGGATTTAGTAGATAAGGTGGGTGTTTGGGTATATATTATGAAAGGGAATTGATTTGAACACTAAAGTTTTTGATTGGGCACTCTACTATGTGCATTACATAGTTGTGCTATGTTTACACTGTGCTCTGACTGTTTGTACAGTTGAGTGTCTCAATCAATATAAATAGTGTGCAAATCATCAACGGGCCTAGATTTCGGTAACAATGAAACCTCTCTATCTTTTATGGGCTAGTTATATGATGGGTTAACTCTTATACACTACTTACTCAAAAATACCATGCAGGTTATGATGTTTTTCATTTTCTATTTTTCTACTATTTTTTAGATAATAATGGTTTCCGACCATTTGGCCAACTAATCAACTACTTTTCTACTGTTAATAAATATATATGTAGTTATTTTATTTTAGTTCTTCATATGAACAAAGTTTTGTTACAATGGTGAATATCGACCACCGGTTAAAATACAAGAAACATACATGTGAATATAAACTACAGTATTAAATTATTTTCTCCATTGTTTCCATTACTTGTGTAAGGGGAGGTGATACACAATACGATAAAAGACACGAAACTGACATGTAGATAAACAAATTTGGTTTGAGGATAAACGAGTTTGGTCAAAAATAGAACATCCCATAAAACCCGTTCAATTAATAGGTAACAGGTTAACCCGTAAACCTTTTTAAGTATACGAGCCTCTAAAAAATAAGAAAATATAACGTGGTTTGATTTTGAATTTGAATTTAAATGTGTTTTCTTATGTATCTTTATAAAGATTTAAATTAAAATCTTCTTGAGATTTAAACTCGTCGGACTTGTCATTTTTTAAATCATCTTATCATTTTTGTATTTAAAATGATCCACAACTCACCAACATGCTAACCTATAGTTTACCCAAGTCACACATGAGTTACATGTGTTACACATGTTCATGTTATGGTTAAGTGACATGTGTTACACATGTTCACATTAGGATTGAGTTTCCTGTCATGATGAATAAATGGATCATGCTTGGGTTAAGATTATATCAACCCGCCAACCAAAATACGTCAGCACGAACCCGACTCGATTACCACCCCTACTTCTATTCTTACTTGGTCATCCCATCTCATTCGATCATCAATTACTTGGTAATAACTATTTTCTATTTCCAGTGGGGATACCAACTGGAATAACTTAATTTCCTGGGTCAATATTGAGAATATTTAAGTACAAGCATCATTGAATCTTGCAGCATCTTGTGCAAGCATCTTTTATCTATGATTACGATAATGGTTTCCCGAGTGTGACAAAAACATTATGCTCATTAATAACCCCACTGAATAGCATTCCCATTCTTCGAGTTTAGCCAAATGCCGCAAAATGTTCGAAAATTTCTAATGCAAATATTCCGAATGAATATAAAAAAAAGGCGTAGAAATTTTCATTTGATTCGCGTAAATTCACCAAACAAGATAAGCAATGTAAAAATGTGGCACGCATAAAATCACTTCCCATTTGCACATTATCAAAGTAGCAATGGAAGCACAACCCCACAAACAATATAAACTTAATGTTCATCTACTACAATACCATCTTGATAGATTTATGATTGATCAAAACCCAATAGGAAAATTTACGTAAGTTCAACTTCATGGTGTAAAACAATTGGAGATGATAGTCTGATAGATATGAAGTCTACTTACTAAAAATGTGGCACGCATAAAATCACTTCCCATTTGCACATTATCAAATTTACGTAAGTTGTCAAGTTCAAAAGATTGGCTACCAGTCTCTGGATTATTATAAATTGGGCTTCAAAGTCTACTTACTAAAATTTGGGCTACCAATCTCCTGACTATTTTCTTCATGTTGGGCTGTTATAAACCCCATTTTAGTTGTGTTATTTTGATAACCAAAGCTTTATCATTATTCTATAAATAGTTCAATATTTTATCAGCTATGTAAAAATCACCCGAGTCCATATTGATCAATTTAAAAACCTGGTTATTATTTAGCAGATATAGCAATTCACATGTGGTTCGAGTTGGTATCACTCAACCATGACGTAATTTACATAAATTAGAAGATGTTTGGCCTTTGATTTTGTATCAGGTTTCGACCACACTAGGTGAAGCCCGAATTTCTCTAATTGAACGTGCGACATAGCCTAATTAGCTCCAGTTAAGCTATCATATAGATTATCATTGCTAATGAATTAGTTTGTGATTATAAGCTCTATACATTGACCCACTTTATCGTATATAAGGTATGTTCGCCAAACACAGTGGTGGAACTTGAAATTTTATTTTGGGGGGGCGGAATTTATTTTTGGGGGGGGCGAATCGAAGATTTTTTTGTATTATCAACTAAATTACCCCTAAAACCTATAATATTTATACTAGATGCCGCAACTTTTGAGGAGGCCGAGACCCTCCCTGCCCCTTAAAAGTTCCGCTCCTGGCCAAACATCATAATATATTGGTGATACAAGACATATCTCACATAGGACATGCCTTTTGTTTCTTCAACTTATATGCATACTTGTGATGATCACGAAAAAATAATATAGCGCCAAACTTTTTTGATGCCATTACCAACCCGATGCACAATATCCCCATGTAAATGAAGGAAATCTACAACTATTGGCAAAAACCCCCAAAATGCCGTTCAGGACCATAAACAAAGCTGAAAACTATTTATTACCATCACTTTATGGGGGCACTGCACAATAGTACTAGTTAAAAAAAAAAAAAAAAAAAAAAAAAAAAAAAAAAAAAAATTGTGTTTTAGCTTTCTCACTCATAACTCTTTGTCCATGAAAGTAGTTATAAAACTAAACTAAAACATGTATCTTAAATTTTGGTTTCAAGTACCAAAAAATGCGCATCAAATTGCATCATGAATGCCCACTAATTCATTGGTACAAGAGTATTAAAACAAAGTAGGCTGCCCACTAATTGATTAAGACCTTAAGTCCTCAAAATGGGCATCGGGCAATCTTGAAGAGAATGTTTTGTGTAGGCACACTTGCATATAATTATTTCTTAGCTCATAAAATTCATATAGTAGATATCAAGATATGTTTTGTGTAAACCTTGAGTTTTAGTTTTAACTCACACTGCTTTTTACAAAACTTGAACCCACATATATCATGTCGCATGGAGGTGACAATTTGAGACCCACCAGCTAAACATGTGTTTAGTTGAGTAAATATTTATGAGATGATGAATCTAGTTGGGTCTCACTCAAACTTGTCAATTTTTGGTGTTCCGTGCGTTTGGAAAAAAAATGGTGTTTTTTTCAAAAATTAAAACTATATCGTAAAAATCCATAGGGGTCCCGGGCATGCCCGGAGAACCCCCTGGCTCGGTCCGTGTATACATCATAAAATACACATATGTCTAACAGTGAATGAAGGTGATATAACAACCTTTTATTTTATTTTATTTTATTTATTTATTTTTTTTTTTTTTGATAAAAGATAATAAATAAAAAAATCCAACACTTTACAAAGAACCTCAAAATAGATCAACTATATGTCGTAACTCATATCCGGTAACGGAATCAGGTGGGTCCCAGGATATTTATAGATTTTTGTGTTGCAGTGTTAATTTTGTTTAAAAAAAATCTCGATTTTTTATAAATGCATCATGTCCCAAAAAATTGTGTATATAGTCTAGTTTGATTTTCCTTTAATGCACATAGTGATTTGGTGCTCTCGTTCCGTCCTTGCTCATATCCTCTGTGTGATACACGTAAGGGAAACTATTATTCTTTTGTTATTAACAAAACACTATAAATAACAAGTTAGCTTTAAATCAGTGTCTCGAATCATATCACTAGTCAAAGCTCGATCCACAACCAAGTGTTCAGGCCGAACTGTAGCTATCTCGGCCGAAAATTTTCTTCATTTTCGACTCGGAATTGACTTCAACTGGTCCAATCTAATCTGAAATGAGTTTATATCATTGTACATTCCTAAATAAATGAGTACTTATCATTATATTGGACTTGCACCAAACAACATACAATTTGCATGTGGTGATGTTCCCCAATGGGGGGAGGACCTCATGATACAACATGTATTTTGAAGACCAAATTTATTACTAATAATTCCTTTTATTTTGTTTTATTGTCATGTTACAAGGGTTTTTATGAAACTATTTTCTTGTATTGAGGAAAAAGTGGCACAAAAGTTATGGAACATTATCACAACAAAAACATTAACAATAACAAAACACATCATGCCAGAGTGATGATATATGGAAGATGTAAGATATAAACAGTCATACCCTTAAGGCCTTAAGTGAGAGTATACACTGAAGGCTGAGATTAAAGAGACTGCTTTTAGAATGACTTTCACAAATGTATGCGCAAATATGACATGTATGCACGTGTGTGTATCGTTATAGACTCATTATCTTAACCCTTAAGACTAATTTGTTCAACATCAAAAACTATGTTAGCTTGTTAAATGGAAAAACATGATATAAGAAGAAAAAAATGTGTTTGCTTGCAGCCTGTTGAGGTAAAGACTCGGACTAGGTTCTTCTTCCAGGCTCGGACTGGCAAGAATTACATGTGTTTGCTTGCAGCCGGACGACTTTGAATGGGATCCGTCCGGTTTAATCCGTCCGGACTGGGCCGTTCGGACACCTACACGAACATGTCCCCCCCCCCCAAGTATTGTATCTTTGGTTTCCGAATCAAAGGTGCAATATAAAATACAAATAACAGAGAATTGGCTACTGTATGAGTCGGACAAACGTAATTAATGCAAGGAGGTATGATGAACATGCCATGAGTCATACCTTGGTTATTGTGCGGTCCGACACGTGTTACGGCGTATTCCTTTCAACGGTTAAGATGCATGGATTATCATGATTTAACGTTTCGTCTTATTATCACTCTGCCTATAAATAGGGGTGGTGAATCTCTCATTTTTTTACCACTTCTATATTTTTCACCGCTTTTCTCCGAGCTCTCTGCGAACTTCCCTTCCGTCTTTCAGGTGCGTCCATCTTCCTTCTTAGTTTTAGATTTTCTTTCGTCCTATCCGGCCTTTCAAGACATGTCGGGTGATCATTATTCACCGGACAACCAAGAAGGTACTAGCGGTACTACTTACTTTCCGAAGTTTGACATGCACATCCATACGTCTGTTATGAATGAGGCCCAAGTGAGTTGGGCTGCTAAGGTTTACGGTATTCCACTCGATCTGCACCCACGATTGCCTCCGTCCGGAATGACGATGATCCAGGTTCCGAACGATGCCCTGGGTTTATATCTCCATTTTTTCAAACAGGGGGGTTTTAGGATTCCGGTTTCTACGTTTCTTCTGGGGGTGTTAAATCACTTTAGAGTTCACATTGCTCAGTTGGTGCCGATTGGGTTGAACCGGACCACCATGTTCGAGATGTATTGCCGGTCGCTGGGTATTGACCCTACCGTTATTTTGTTCCGGGTTTTTGACAAACTTTGCAAACAAGGCCACTGGTTCTCCTTCCAGGCTCGGACTGGCAAGAATTACAAGCCCTATTTTAAAGAGATTCAGTCCAGCCTCAAAAATTGGAAAAATCGGTTCTTTTTGGTTGATCGGAGGGCAATTCCTATTGCTATGCCATGGCGTGATGTAGATTCTAATATCAGTGATCCTCCACCCTCCGCCGGGTCTTATGATGTAGGTGCCGTCGCTAGGCTTCGTGAGGTGGTCATTCCACTTCACAAGCCTGAGCCCAGTGTTTTGTATGCCGCTGGCCTTAGCACTGTGTGGAAACACGCCGGACGTCATCCTGTCTTGAAGGGTCCGGAGGGAAATGGTAATATGACCCTAATCGTTCTTTGCCTCGTTTATATTTCTAACTCTTTTTATCTTATACTTTTGTGCATTGCCCTTTCTTCTTTTCATTGCAGTTATCACTATGTCGGAGCTTCTTCGTTTTCCTTCTTTTGCCGGCTGCAAAGTCATAGCCGGACAACCTCTTGCTGAAGGGGAAAACCGTGTTACCTATACCTCCCCTCCAGCCCCCACTAATGAAGCTATCCCTCCTAAGACCCCACACATGAAGGCGGTGGAAGTACCCGATCCGGACGTGGTTGTCGCCCTATCGCGTAAAGAGGCTCAGGCGCACGCCAAGGGAGGAGAGGGTGAGGTTGTCTCTAAAAAGAGACGTGTTGCTGCTGCGGGGTCTCGTGCTGCCAAGAAGAGAAGGAATACCGAGGAGCTTGCTGATCACGACTTGAGTTCAACGCATGTTTCTTCTCCCAGCCCTTTGAATCAATCTGCTCCGGTCAACCTTGCTTTTCAGTCCGGGCCATCTTATCCTGATGCTCAAGAAAATGAAGAGGTGGGTGATCCTCATCACAGTGAGGAATCCGAATCTCCACAGCCCAGCCAAAGGTCTCTCTCTTTGGAGCGTGAACCAAACCGTTCGGCCACCCATTTCGGTTAGTCCTATGTTTCTTTCCCCCCTCTCTCTTTTTTTTTTTTTTTTATTTAAGCCCTTAGTATTGATTAAAAGGTTTTAACTTTCTTGCAGTTCATCCTGCCGGTGTACTAACGCAGTTTGTTGATTTGACTGCCGAACGTCTTGGAGCCGATGAGGGTGAGTGATTTTGCATATTGTCATCTGTGCTTGGACGCTTTCATCGTTACCCTTACCTTTAATTTGCCGCTTACACACACATTAAATTTTTTTATTTTTATTTTTATTATTTATTTATTTATTTATTTATTTATTTTTTTTGCAGGCACTTCTGGTGATCGGCATGGGAACAATGTTTTTACTCCTCAGTGGGGTCTTACCGACAGTTCTCGAATGAACAATGCTGCGAACTGCCGAGATATGCTCAAGAACTTGTTCACCCCGGCTGACCAAGAATTATATTTCTACGGAATGTCTGATGAGTTAGCTGTCAAGCGGTCCTATCGGTCGCTGGGGATGTGTATGCTTGAGCAAGCCAATGTTCTGATGCGGTTTGAGTCGTTGTCTGAGCAGTATGCTGACCTTGCCCATAAGCATCAGTCTTGCAAGGATGTTGAGCTCCGTTTCAAAGAATGTAGGCAAGAGCTTCTGGTAGTCAGAGCCGAGAGAAATTCTGCGGTTGACCGGGTTGATGAGCTTGAGCAGGAGAGGTTGGACCTGGTTAGAATTGGGGCCGAGCAGGCCGTAAAGATTAGGGACTTGGAGGCCAAACTTGCTGGGTCAGAGAGTGCGTGTACGAAGTTGGCCCAGGAGAGAGAGGATCTGGCTGTGGCATGTGGGCAGGGAGAGATCGCTAGGCAGCGTTTGGTCCGTGAATATTTTCCTACCTTCGTTCGGCGTCTACTTCAGAGTGAAGAATATAAAAGGAGCTTGGCCGGTCCGTTTAATACGGCTATTGCTGCTGGCTGGCTACAGGGAGTTCAAGAGGGACGTTCTCCCGAGGCCGTCCAAGCTATTCTTGATGCCTCAACTGGATTTGATCTGGAGGCCGGGGCGAAACTTTACCCGGACTATGACGCTTTGTTTGACAAGCGGTACTCTTATGTTGACAAAATCTCTTGTGCCTACAACAAAAGTCTGGCTGATCTACAAAATTTGCTTCCGGATGAAACCCCTCCGACCCGCGGCCAAGGTGGTTCAGGCTCTGCGCAGCCTTAAAGTTGTAATAACTTAGTTTTTTGAACAGTTAGAACGTTTTTGTTAAGATGAATGGTGCTGTTTTGTAACTGTTTGTAGCGCCCCTTTGCCCGAGCGGCAATGTTACCTTGTATGTATATTTGGATCGTTTCAAGTTTATGTCATGTTATGCTTTCTTACCTTTGGTTTATTTACCTGCTTAGTGTGTTTGTTCAAGGTTGTTTGTGCGTACTTTGTATTTCATACTCATGCGGTGAATAGCACCTTTCGAATGGTATAACCGTTCGGTGAACAGCACCTGGGTTCTTCCTTTGTGAATAACACAATTGGGGTATGACAACCGTTCGGTGAACAGCACCTGGGTTCGTCCCTTGTGAATAGCACAATTGGGGTATGACAACCGTTCGGTGAACATCACCTGGGTTCTTCCCTTGTGAATAGCACAATTGGGGTATGATAACCGTTCGGTGAACAACACCTGGGTTCTTCCCTTGTGAATAGCACAATTGGGGTATGATAACCGTTCGGTGAACAGCACCTGGGTTAGTAATAATAGACATTGACTACACATCGACGGAGGTAGCTAGCCGTCCGCCGGAGTCATTATTAACTTATGTCTTACATGTTTTTGCGGGAAAATTGCTGTCATTCCAACCGGAATGTAGCGTTCATTTCATTTCACATTAAATACTTAAGATTACATTTGTTTACATATAGCACCGCCTTAAATTCATAGCGTTCCATGTGCGTGGAACTTCCCTTTCATCCAGTGTCATAAGCTTGTACGAGCCGTTCTGGAAGGCTTCAATCACTTGGTATGGTCCTTCCCAAGTAGGTCCTAGCTTTCCCAAGTTTTCTACCCTGCTGGCCTCGTTTTTTCGATACACAAATTCCCCGACCTTGAATGATGCCGGCCGGACTCTTTTGTTGTAGTATTGTTCTACTTTGGACTTGTACTTTGCTTCTTTGATGGCTGCCGCTTCGCGCCTCTCTTGCAGTACGTCCAGGTTTAGACGCATTTCGTCTTCGTTCATCCCTTCCTGAATCATCATGGTTCGGTGAGTTGGCATTTTGATTTCTGCGGGAATTACCGCCTCGCTTCCATATGTTAGGCTGAACGGCGTCTCACCGTTGCTTGTTTTTAAAGATGTCCGGTGAGCCCATAGGACATTGGGTAATTCGTCTACCCATCCGGCCCTTTCTCTTCCCAAACGTGTCTTGATGCCCTTCATGAGACTCTTGTTGGCTCCTTCCACTAGCCCATTTGCTTGCGCATGGGCTACCGCTGTATTTATCTGTGTTATCTTTAGTTTTTGGCACCAAGTCTTGAACGGATCCTTGACAAAGTTTGTTCCGTTGCCTGTCACGATGATGGATGGAAGACCATATCGGCATACTATATTGTCCCACACAAATTTGATAACCTCCTTGCCGGTGGTTCTGGCTAAAGGTTTTGCCTCAATCCATTTGGTAAAGTAGTCAATTGCTACTATGACATATTGGACCTTTCCGGGGGCCGCCGGGAGTGGACCGAGGACATCCATCCCCCATTGGTAGAACGGCCAAGGTGCCATAATAGATGTCATCATGTTCTTGGGGAGTTTTGGCACCGGTGAGTGTATCTGGCAGGAGTCACATTTCCTTATTTCATCCCTTGCGTCCCGGTGCATAGTGGGCCAGTAATATCCTTGCCGGATTGCCTTTGCTACGACCGACCGAGGCCCAGAATGCATTCCGCATGCTCCCATGTGTAACTCCCGGATAAAATAGTTTGCCTGCAAGGGTCCTACGCACCTTAGCATAGGCATGAGATAGGATTTTTTGAAAAGGACGTCGCCTTCCATGACGTATTGACTTATTTTCATCCGGAGGGCCCTAGCTTCGTTCTTGTCATCCGGCCATTTCCCTTCTTGGAGACACCTTACTATCGGTGTCATCCAATTATCTTCTTCTTCTTCCACTATTGTGTTGACCTCTTTTGTTTCTATAGATGGTTTGCCCAGAACTTCAATGTTAGTGATTTGATATTTTTATAGTATATTTTTCCAAAGGAAAAGGCAACGTATGCGTTTTCCCCGGGTCGTGTCCCAACGAAGGTCGAATATCGAGTCTTTGTTTCGGTGTCGAATACGTGTGGTGAATGTGTGAAAAAGAGTGATTGATTTGTGATTTTACACTACGAATAATAAAACAATAAAATATTAAAAGTAAACTACTAATTAATCTAATGAAACAATTAAACTAATGCATATGAATTTTAAAAACAAAAATTTGAATTTAAAAAAACGTTACGCGACGATTTATAAAACGTAAATAAAAGTGAAATACTAAAATTTAAAACCTAAAAATGTAAGAATAATTTTCCTATATTAAAAATGATAAAAGAAAATTTTTGGAAAAAGAAAAATATTTTTTTGACTTTTTTAATAATTTTTTATGAATTAAAATCTAATTTAAACTAATTAAAAGATTTAAAAATAGTAAAACAAATTAGAAAAATCTGAAAATTTTAGAAGAATTTTAATTTTTAATGAGAAATTTAATAAAAATGATTTCAAAAGCTGATTATGTCTAAATAAGCTAAAACAGAGAATAAGCAATTGAGAAATAAGCTCAAAATAAGCTATAGCTAGCCAAAAATTTTCAAAAGCTCAAATATGATAAATCACATAGACACAAGCTTAAAACAACTGATAATCAACAGCAGAGCTTATGTGAAAATCCCCAAAAGCTGCTGCACAGCTTATTCAAACCACAGAAACAGACAGCTACTGACCCTACTTTTCAGCCCAGAATAAGCCTTAAAATAAGATATTAAGTTGAAACTTAAGGGGGCAAAAGCTGCACACACTAGCTGAGAACTTAAAAAGCACAAAAGCCCTCTATCTAGCAACTCAATTGATCTTCAATTTGGCCCTAGAAAAATTGCTATTGGCCATCATTAAATGAAACTCAGGTCTGCATGGATTTTTTGGAAACTTGCAGGTCTGAATAAGCAGTCAAATAAGCCAACAAAACTCAGATCCCAGATATTCTACTGAAAGCCTACTAAGTGAAATTATAGAAAAGCCAAAAATCAGAGCTAGGGCTTAAGAGAATAAGCAACAAATCTGCCTAGATCAGCAGTGCACAAATCAGTGGTCTGCACAAAAAGATTCTGACAGCAGGCAAGAAATTTGGCGAAAACTAGTGCAATTCTAAACCTGACCTATCCAGCCTATTTGTAAATAATATGACACCTATTTAACTACTAATAAAACCACTTAGGACCTCAATTCAAGCTCAGCTTATTGCTGAGCTTATTGAAGAAAATTTTAATTTGAAAATTCCAACAAAGACCACAACACTATAGTGGGCTATTATCTACTTAGCACCTACTGATATGAACCTTATTCTCCTTACTTTTGGCTCAATCAAACCTCAGTGATTTGCAACTTAAACAGTACAAGCTAAAATTCCCTCCTCAGTTTTAAAACCAAACACTCCCTTTTATTACCAACTTCATGCAATTTACACTAAAACTCCACAAAATAAACCATAATTCATTCTAACTAAGATCAACTAAGCTAATATTAATCTAAAGAAACAGAAATAAAAGTCTAATAAGCAATTGTCTAAGCTGAGCACAAATAATCAATCAATAAGCTAATATGTAAATTTGAAACACACAAGTATCCACTGATGATGATCTCAGGAATTTAACTACCCAGGCTTACAATAAGCCAACTATAACCCAAAATCCAGCTTATGCCAATAGCTTATCCCAACAGCTTATTTTCCTCCACAGTTGACGTTTTGTTGACTTTTTGGTGAAGTTGAGATTGAGACAGATTTAAGCAAAGATAAAACTTACAATAAGCTATTTAAGCTTATATAAGCTCATAAACTCCAGAAAACAGCTAATTGAAGCTTAGAGTTTAAAATTATTTTTGAATTTTTTGAAATATTTTTGGACTTATTTTTTGGATTTTTAAAATGAATTGGAACAAAAGCTGAGATGAACACTGAACTAAACTTAGAAATGATTTGTAACAAACTAACTAACAATTTTGATAAACTAATTTCAGATAACAAATTAACTAGAACAGGATCAAAATAAAGCTTAAAATTAAAATTTCATTAACAAAATTAAAGTTTACAAGAGAATTTAAAGATTACAAATCAGAAATGAAATTTGGCAGAGTAACATTAACTAAAAACTAAAACTAACTAACATCATGAGGATCGAGGTCCTATTTATAGCCGAAGGGAGAACCTTCTGGGATGTCCAAGCTGGCAATCCGCGTGATAGTGTGCTTTCTCAGACATCATCTGAGCCTTCCAATCATTGCCCCATCATCTAAACCGTAGGATCAAGCCTCTATGACGTGTATGGACCAATAGGAGACTGCCACGTAACATTCTTTGTGCTTCTTTGGGCTCTGACACACTGACAATCTTCTAGAAGCCAAGCAATTGTACGGAATTGCCCTTATTTGCTGTGAAATCGGGGTGGGTAAATTTAGGGTTCATGTTGGCTGGGTAAGTGGGGTAAAAGGGAAAGAACACAAGGCGGGTTGGGTGTGTTTATTTTTTATTTGTTTGACTGCTTTTTAATATCTTTTGACCGGGTGGGTTTTGTGGATCGGGTTAGGGTTAAAACTAGTGGGCTTGTGGGATGGTGGGTTTTATTATGGGATGGGCTTGGGTAGGATTTTAGATTGGGTTTAAGGATTTTGTTTGTGGATTGGATTAATGTGGGCTGGTGGGTTTTGGATTTAAGTTGGGTTGAGTTAGTTTAATAGAACCGGATTTGGTGTTTAAGGATTTTAATGTAGGGACTTAATGTGTAATTTCTGATTTTTGAGGGATTGATCTTGCCACTTTTTCCAAGTTGAATCCAAGGGCTAATGTTGACAACTTCTGATAGATGGAGGACTTGGGTTGACTTGTTGACCATAATTTCTTCCCCGGTTCCGGCTATAAATATCCTTTCCGTATCTCGTGCTCGTTTTTCCGGTTCTTTCTTGATTTTTGTCCTTTTCTTCAATATTCGTGCCTGCATATGTAAAAACACAAAAACACAATATCTTTTGGCATTTTGGTCGGGTTTTTGGTCGTTTTGGTCCGGTTTTGGTCAAGAAAAGGTATGTGTTTAAGCACATACCAAAATTCCCCCAGACTAAGCTATTGCAATGTCCTCATGCAATGTTATAAGAACACGTTTTTGAAACTGAAAATTTCCAATCTCTTTTTACTAACTTTGAGAAGTAGCAAAATTTTCAAAAGAGATCAAGAAATCTTAAGTTCTAAAAACTCCCCGATTTTCCTTTTATTCTATTTTTGTATGTTCTTATTTTTTAAGTGACGGTTTTGTTGACGATCGTTATTTCACAATAACGTTTAGGGTCTTCGAGTAGGAAACACGACACAAGAGGAAGTGACCATACGGATAAAATTCGTCGTTCCTGATTTTTCACGAGTCCCCAAACTAAGCTTAAAAACGAAATCATTGTCATTTACAAGTTAGATTGCCAACACTACCCAGAAAGCTAATTGTGGACTCTTTGCTCCCAAATTCCTATTTTCCTCTATTTATTTTATTTTTGGTGAGAAATAAATTTCTTCAAATTCTCATTTCGATAATTTTTAGTCCGATAAAGATACCTAGTTTAGACGCTAAGTAGTTTCCAAATCTTCCCTTGAAAACCGTTGCATACAAAAATGAGGTCCACATCAAGGTCTCTGATTTAACACGATTTTGAGGATATCCCTTTTATTTGCGACCGAAACAACTCATCTACGAGTCCAGAGACGGAAGCCTTTATTAGGACACCCCCGGAGTCGAAGTTTGGCATTTTTATTATTAAGCACATATTATTATTGATCCTTGGCCCTTTATAACAATCACAACATCGGTTGCGAGCCGGCAAGATGTGATAGTCTATTATGACCTTGGAATTTTTCCTCTGCCTTTATTAGAAGTCTACAACATCGGCTGCGAACCGGCAAGATGCAGAAAACTTTTTATGGCTTTGGATTATTATTATTATTCATTATTCATTATATATTTTGCCAAATCCCAAGTCCTACGGCTTTTATAACAATCCCAACATCGGTTGCGAGCCGGCAAGATGGAATAGTCTATTACACCGTAACACTGGCAGTACCTTGATGTGTACCCAACTTTCATAAGCAAGAATTCTCTAAGGAAGAAATAGAAACTAATTATCGCCAAAACCAAAATACCTTTAATTATTCCTAGATTACTATTTTGAGTGAAACAAGCTTATGGGAACAAAAAGCCACAAGTAACTTCGATGAGCTCTAAAGAGAACCAACTACTCCACGTTTAGCAATCTAACTTATAAACAACTCTATCATTTCTCGTTCTTCGCAAATTTAAAATCTTAAATAATAAGATCCGCGAATGCTTAGCCTTATAATCAAGCCATGCATATATAAAGTCGAATACGGGAACTTGCAAACTCTTAAAAAGAATTCGCGTTTTCTAGCTCCTTATGTAAAAGACTAGCACGAGCTTATAGATTATAAACGGTTAAGGAGACAAGCTAGGGCTCAACACGCCCGGTCAAGTCAGAATTTTATTCCTACTCTCTCCAGCGGAAAGTCAACAAAAATGTCAAAATTTATTATATTTTTGCAAAAATTTTTAAATTTTTCTCATTTTTTGGATTTTTTCAATTTTTGAGGAAAAACGGGGTTGCATGAGAAAACGGCAAAATTTGCAAGGCAAAAATCAAATCGACATATTACCCCCCAGACTAAAACGAGACATTGTCCTCAATGTCTTAAAGGTAAGGGTTCTCCTACATAAATCTAAGGCCGTTTATTAATTATGGCAAAATATAGATGCACAACGATAAGATTTTAGGATATTGATACGCGACGAATGATGAAACTCGAGTAGCGTGAAGGAAACTACGAGCACGAGAGTCTTCATCATCGGGCATTCCTGGACACAGCACAGAAAAACACGAGGCACAAGAAATGGAAGAGGTAACCCTCCTCATGTTTTATTAGAAAAGAGATAAGAGGATAGATGGATAAGCATGGGGTGCCTCCCACGAAGCGCTTGTTTTTGGTAACCGAGTCACATGAGCTTGACTCGACCCCGAATTTATTTGTCCATGGGGGAGTATGTGGAAAAGATAATCTCTATCGGACTTTCGTTCAAAATGTTTGGATAAACACTGAAGCACATGAAAGTTCCACTCCGATGAGATACCCACGGTATTGTTAGAAAGAAGAACCAGGAATAGTAATACCGGGGTCAAAGATGATATCCTCACTCCCGAAGGAGTGAAGGATGGGAGAAGCCACAGTATATGTGATGAAGAGCATAAAGATGTTGATGATGATCATAATAAGCTCTTCATCATCAGCAGAAATTTTGTCAAAAGTCTCGGGCGGGAGGGTTGGGATGAAATCTTCATGAGAGGGGACACCTCCCCCCAGACTAGAATCATCCTCCAGATCAAAATAGAATTTATCATATTCTAGAGGAGATAGAAAGAAAGAAAGTTCATCGGAGAAATTGTCGAGATAAAGATCATTCATGTCAAAATGAAATGATTCATATTCGGGAGGAGAGATATGAGCATGAGAAGTGGTACTGCCACTACTCGTCTCCTCCGAATGATCAATATCGAAGAAGAAGGTTTCAAAAGATGGGATAGAAAGATTGAGATCAGAAGTGGGATTGCCACTAGCCGTGTTAAACGTAAAACTCTCATATTCGGTACAAGCATCCTCGAGCTCGAGCTCCAAAGGATCTGACGGCTTTTCTTCAAGAATAACTTCTTCAACTTCTTCCGGGGGAAAGGAAAGGAACGGTTCATCAATTATTTTAATGAGTCATCTTCCCCCGGATCTCTGTCAGTCTCAACAATTTCCGGAGAAATTGGAGTTTTATCAAAGAACACCTCGACTTCTTCCCTTGAGATATCACTTTCTTCCATCGTAGGAGAAAGATGGGAAGAGTCGGAATTAAGAATCTCGATGTGATAAACTTGTTCTGGAGGTGGGACAAGAGGTGTGCTCTTAGAGCTAGCAATTTCCACCGCTTCCGTTGTAGTCTCCGATTCGTCTTCATCATCGTCGTCAAGAATACTCTTAGAATTTGCAGCACAACACTCAAACCATTTGCTCGATCCAGGATTGATTTTCATAGCCTTGAGCTCAGCACGTTTTTCTGACATGCTCTTGACCGTGAATCTTGAAAGGTTTGGATCAACTCTTTTAGGAGCAATTACGGGATCGGACTTTTGATCAACCGTAGCGACATTGCATTTGTCGGTTTGAGGTTTCGAGTTCGGATTAATATTGAACGTAACTTTTTCCTTATCGACCCGCAAAGTAATTTCTTCACCATATACATCGATCAAAGCACGCCCGGTCCTCAAGAATGATCTTCCGAGAATAAGAGGAACCCGGGGGTCGGTGTCAAAATCAACTACCACAAAATCTGCTGGAAAATGGAACTGCCCCACCTTTACAAAGACATCCTCGGCTACACCTTTGGGAAGGGTTATGGACCGATCCGCAAGCTCGAGGGTCATGCAAGTGGGGGTGAGATCGGGTAGAGAAAGTTTCTTCTAGATGGATAACGGCATTAGGTTGATGCTCGCACCAAGATCGGCCAAGGCGTGACATTCAACCATTCCCGGAAATTCACATGGTATGAGAAATTTTCCGGGATCTCCAAGCTTTTCCGGAAGCTTTTTGAGAATTGCCGCGGAGCAGTTTTCGTTCACTGGAGTTTTTGTCATTTCAAATAATTTTTCTTTATTGCTCAACAAACTTTTGAGGGTGGAAGTGAATTTAGGCATCAAGAGCAAAGCATCCGCGAAGCTTATGTCGAAATGTAACTCTTGAAAAATTTGGAAAAATTTCTCCATTTGACTCGAAGCTTTATCGCGGAGCTTTTGATCACTCATTCTCGAAGGATATGGAAGTGTGGTCTTAACGGGAGCTTCTTTGGGAGCTTTTTCTTTTGGTTCAACATTTTTCGGTTCAGATGAATGGATGACCGGAGGTTGGACGTCTTTGGTCCCTCCGTTGTTAGTAGGAGGTTCCGTGTCCTTGGTCACCTCGGTCTCACGGACGACTACCTTGGGAGGTAGAGAAGAAGAGGTAGTCGGAGCCGTGGGTCCATCATATGAAACACCGCTCCTAGTAGTGATCGCCTTAGCATCGCCCCTCGGGTTGGCGATCGTGTTGCTTGGAAGAGTAGTTGTACCCGAACCCGAGGGTCGATCATTTAAACGTTTGTTCAATTCGGTTATCTGATTAATCATCATTCTATTCATTTCCTCTTGTTTCTTTTGTTGTTGTTGGTTTTGAAGAATGAATTGCTTTAATAACTCATCCGAGGGCGATGGGTTTGGCACAAATCCTTACTTTTGATTGTTTGGAAGATTTGGCCCTCGGTTGTTTTGAACAAAACCTTGATTGTTGTTTTGAAAATTTCCCTGATTAAAATTTCCTTGATTCGGGGCTTGGTTATAATTCCCTTGGTTTTGATAAACTTGATTGCCCCGATTTTGATTTTGATTATTTGGAACATTACGGTTTTGCACTTGCTGATTTTGATTTGGTGGGAAACCGGGTGGTCCGAGAAAATTGTTAGAACGGTAACTGAGGAGATTACGGTCTCCTTGAGGTTGGTAACCGTTACCACCTTGATTGAAATTTCCAGAAGCAGCATACACATTCTCTTGAGTGTAGCCACCGGAGGCTGGGCACTCGAAATATTGGTGAGGACCACCACAAGTTTCACAACTATGGTTAACAACATTGACTTGATTGTTGTTGTTTTGAGTTGAAAGCTGATTTTGATGAATTCTCAAGATAGCCGTTGACAAATCATTCATTTGTTTAGAAAGAGCGGCTACCTCGGAAGTAGATGAATCAGTGCTAGATCTTGTTGACTCATTCCTCTCGGCAGAGGAATCCCAGAAATTATGGTGGGTAGTCATATTTTCAATGAGATCATAGCACTCTTCGGGTCGACGTTTCATGAACGTACCACCGGCGGCAGCATTAATCGTATCACGGTGTCGTAATGTCAAACCGTTATAAAAGGTATCTATAATAGTGACCAATAACATATTGTGGTTCGGACACCGATCAATCGATAACTTGTAGCGTTCCCATGCCTCAAATAATGATTCATCGGGAAGCTGACGGAAATTGCTAATCTCATTCCTTAATTTCGTCACCATCGACGGTGGGAAATATTTTGCCAAGAACTTTGTAACCATTTCGTCGAAACTACGAATGGAGTTCTTGGGAAGACGATCAAACCATGCGGTAGCATGATGCGTCAATGAATAAGGAAAGAGATATAGACGAAGGGCGTCATCGGAGACCCCATTTTGTTTCATACTTTGGGTGACGGTTATGAATTTGTCAAGATGCTTGTTCGCATCATCACCCGGCAAGCCATGGAATTGGCACGAGTTTTGGACTTGTTGAATCATATGATGCTTAAGTCCAAAATCGGCGGCTTGAATATTGACGGGGGCAATCGGGCCACCACGTCCGTGCATTGTGGGTTGGCACAGCTCCTCCATCGTTCGGAGATCGGGAGCTGGCATGTGATTATCACCACCCACCGGCGGGGGTTGATGGTTTGGTTCGTCGGCCATTTCCTCAACGGTTGAGAAATGAACACGGTGATTGTGACGAATAATCCTCTCGGGATTTGATAGTGGTGAAAGAAGAGGGTGAGAAGTAGAAGATCGGGTGTGCATACACCAAAAACAAACACAAAATCAAAAAGAAAAACCAAATTTGAAAATAAAATATTTTTGGATTTTTATTTTTATAAGAAAAATTAGATTTATTTTCTTTTTGGTGATCGTTAATCAACCGTACTCGTTTCTTTCAAAACTACGCGCAGCGTGGCGGGAGAGAAGAATGGATCTCTCTTCGGTCTGCAATTTAATGTCAAGACCTCCTTAAACCCCGTGTATAGGTTGTAGTAAAGAAATAATCCAAGAAACGTTTAATTTTCCGATCTCTTTTGTTGTTTATTCGGAATGGTTTACAACCGCCCTCCTTCAACGGAAGACCAAGGATGTTTATTAAGATGAAAACACTTTAGGAAAAGTGTTTTTTTAATTATTATATTTTTGTATTTTTTTTATTTTTATGAAAACGAAAACTTCCGAGGAAGGGTCTTCAAAACACGATTCTTATGGCGAAACTCCAACTCTTTTCAAGCCTTCCCCGGCAGCGGCGCCATTTTTTGATTCGATATTTTTATAGTATATTTTTCCAAAGGAAAAGGCAACGTATGCGTTTTCCCCGGGTCGTGTCCCAACGAAGGTCGAATATCGAGTCTTTGTTTCGGTGTCGAATACGTGTGGTGAATGTGTGAATAAGAGTGATTGATTTGTGATTTTACACTACGAACAATAAAACAATAAAATATTAAAAGTAAACTACTAATTAATCTAATGAAACAATTAAACTAATGCATATGAATTTTAAAAACGAAAATTTGAATTTAAAAAAAACGTTACGCGACGATTTATAAGACGTAAATAAAAGTGAAATACTAAAATTTAAAACCTAAAAATGTAAGAATAATTTTCCTATATTAAAAATGATAAAAGAAAATTTTTGGAAAAAGAAAAATATTTTTTAGACTTTTTTAATAATTTTTTATGAATTAAAATCTAATTTAAACTAATTAAAAGATTTAAAAATAGTAAAACTAATTAGAAAAATCTGAAAATTTTAGAAGAATTTTAATTTTTAATGAGAAATTTAATAAAAATGATTTCAAAAGCTGATTATGTCTAAATAAGCTAAAACAGAGAATAAGCAATTGAGAAATAAGCTCAAAATAAGCTATAGCTAGCCAAAATTTTTCAAAAGCTCAAATATGATAAATCACATAGACACAAGCTTAAAACAACTGATAATCAACAGCAGAGCTTATGTGAAAATCCCCAAAAGCTGCTGCACAGCTTATTCAAACCACAGAAACAGACAGCTACTGACCCTACTTTTCAGCCCAGAATAAGCCTTAAAATAAGCTATTAAGTTGAAACTTAAGGGGGCAAAAGCTGCACACACTAGCTGAGAACTTAAAAAGCACAAAAGCCCTCTATCTAGCAACTCAATTGATCCTCAATTTGGCCCTAGAAAAATTGCTATTGGCCATCATTAAATGAAACTCAGGTCTGCATGGATTTTTTGGAAACTTGCAGGTCTGAATAAGCAGTCAAATAAGCCAACAAAACTCAGATCCCAGATATTCTACTGAAAGCCTACTAAGTGAAATTATAGAAAAGCCAAAAAATCAGAGCTAGGGCTTAAGAGAATAAGCAACAAATCTGCCTAGATCAGCAGTGCACAAATCAGTGGTCTGCACAAAAAGATTCTGACAGCAGGCAAGAAATTTGGCGAAAACTAGTGCAATTCTAAACCTGACCTATCCAGCCTATTTGTAAATAATATGACACCTATTTAACTACTAATAAAACCACTTAGGACCTCAATTCAAGCTCAGCTTATTGCTGAGCTTATTGAAGAAAATTTTAATTTGAAAATTCCAACAAAGACCACAACACTATAGTGGGCTATTATCTACTTAGCACCTACTGATATGAACCTTATTCTCCTTACTTTTGGCTCAATCAAACCTCAGTGATTTGCAACTTAAACAGTACAAGCTAAAATTCCCTCCTCAGTTTTAAAACCAAACACTCCCTTTTATTACCAACTTCATGCAATTTACACTAAAACTCCACAAAATAAACCATAATTCATTCTAACTAAGATCAACTAAGCTAATATTAATCTAAAGAAACAGAAATAAAAGTCTAATAAGCAATAGTCTAAGCTGAGCACAAATAAGCAATCAATAAGCTAATATGTAAATTTGAAACTCACAAGTATCCACTGATGATGATCTCAGGAATTTAACTACCCAGGCTTACAATAAGCCAACTATAACCCAAAATCCAGCTTATGCCAATAGCTTATCCCAACAGCTTATTTTCCTCCACAGTTGACTTTTTGTTGACTTTTTGGTGAAGTTGAGATTGAGACAGATTTAAGCAAAGATAAAACTTACAATAAGCTATTTAAGCTTATATAAGCTCATAAACTCCAAAAAACAGCTAATTGAAGCTTAGAGTTTAAAATTATTTTTGAATTTTTTGAAATATTTTTGGACTTATTTTTTGGATTTTTAAAATGAATTGGAACAAAAGCTGAGATGAACACTGAACTAAACTTAGAAATGATTTGTAACAAACTAACTAACAATTTTGATAAACTAATTTCAGATAACAAATTAACTAGAACAGGATCAAAATAAAGCTTAAAATTAAAATTTCATTAACAAAATTAAAGTTTACAAGAGAATTTAAAGATTACAAATCAGAAATGAAATTTGGCAGAGTAACATTAACTAAAAACTAAAACTAACTAACATCATGAGGATCGAGGTCCTATTTATAGCCGAAGGGAGAACCTTCTGGGATGTCCAAGCTGGCAATCCGCGTGATAGTGTGCTTTCTCAGACATCATCTGAGCCTTCCAATCATTGCCCCATCATCTAAACCGTAGGATCAAGCCTCTATGACGTGTATGGACCAATAGGAGACTGCCACGTAACATTCTTTGTGCTTCTTTGGGCTCTGACACACTGACAATCTTCTAGAAGCCAAGCAATTGTACGGAATTGCCCTTATTTGCTGTGAAATCGGGGTGGGTAAATTTAGGGTTCATGTTGGCTGGGTAAGTGGGGTAAAAGGGAAAGAACACAAGGCGGGTTGGGTGTGTTTATTTTTTATTTGTTTGACTGCTTTTTAATATCTTTTGACCGGGTGGGTTTTGTGGATCGGGTTAGGGTTAAAACTAGTGGGCTTGTGGGATGGTGGGTTTTATTATGGGATGGGCTTGGGTAGGATTTTAGATTGGGTTTAAGGATTTTGTTTGTGGATTGGATTAATGTGGGCTGGTGGGTTTTGGATTTAAGTTGGGTTGAGTTAGTTTAATAGAACCGGATTTGGTGTTTAAGGATTTTAATGTAGGGACTTAATGTGTAATTTCTGATTTTTGAGGGATTGATCTTGCCACTTTTTCCAAGTTGAATCCAAGGGCTAATGTTGACAACTTCTGATAGATGGAGGACTTGGGTTGACTTGTTGACCATAATTTCTTCCCCGGTTCCGGCTATAAATATCCTTTCCGTATCTCGTGCTCGTTTTTCCGGTTCTTTCTTGATTTTTGTCCTTTTCTTCAATATCCGTGCCTGCATATGTAAAAACACAAAAACACAATATCTTTTGGCATTTTGGTCGGGTTTTTGGTCGTTTTGGTCCGGTTTTGGTCAAGAAAAGGTATGTGTTTAAGCACATACCAGTTAGGAATATAAATATTCAGATGAAGGTTCGGTCACCCCGAGTATCTATTTAGCATCTACATAGCTCGTAGGCTTATTTATATTAGCTTAGTATTATTAGTATTAGTATTATTAGTTTAGTCGTATTTATATTTGTGGAGTGGGTCGGGGCTTTCCCCACTGTCAGCTCACTCCACAGCCCGCTAGGGGCATATTATGTAGTAAGTATAAATACCCCTTCCCTTGCAAGGGAAGGGTTGGAACTTCACATTATCTTAAGCTAATACACACATTGTTTCTCTCTCTAGAAGTTCCCATCACTTTCTCTCTAAGTTCTCTTCCATTCGATCCATAACTAAGCCTCAAACTAGTGTTTCTTGCATTGTGAATACCCTACAATTGGTATCAAGAGCCATGGTTAGGTCCATGAGAGTTGGTATTCACGGATTTGTGTAGTTTTTGAGGTGTTTTGGTTCGATTTGTTAAGTTACTAATATTTCATTTTGTGCTTTGTTTAGTGATTAAAAGTTGTTATACCTTGTACTTTCTAGCTTAGGAATAGTATAAGAGTAGTATTTAGTGCTTGGATTCACAGATTTAAGGTTTGTGTGGTGTTTTTGGGTGATTCGAGTGTTTTTCTTTCATGTGTTCTTGAATGCGGTTTGTGTAATTTGGACGATCTTGAACGCGGTTTGTGTCACATCGGGTACGCGGTTTGTCTTATTACTAGTTTAGGGAAAAGGACAAACAGCATTGAAAGTGACGGGTTTGGAAGTTTGTGCCAACGCGGTTTGTCTCTTAGGTGCATACGCGGTTTGTGTCAACGCGGTTTGTATCTCCAGCGTGAACTCGGTTTGTGTCTATGCGGTTTGTATCTGCAGCGTGAACTCGGTTTGTGTCAACGCGGTTTGTCTTTGAGGTGTGTATGCGGTTTGTATCAACGCGGTTTGTCTCTCCAGCGTGAACTCGGTTTGTGTCTACGCGGTTTGTCTAGGCGGTTTGTGTCTTGGTGATTTTAGAAATTCCCGCGAAAGATTCGATTTCTCGGTTAAATCACAAGATCAGTAAAATCTTGTATTCACTATGACAACTAACTCAGACTCCATCATATCGGAGGTTCTCAAACTGTACGATGACATTAAGGATCATGGGAACTATGATTACACATCTCTAACAGAAACAAATGATACTGATTCTGCTGGAACTGATGAGTCACACTCGCAGTCACACATGGATGAATGCCTTGAGGATATGCAGTTGGCTAATGCAAAGGAAAGTCAAGTAGCATGCTTCCGTTCACTTCTAACACACATTAAGGCTTTGTTCGGTAACTCTGAATACGTGATGGGGTACAGACGGGCTTTTGCTTCACTCTTTGGTCAGGAAATTTGTGATTTCACAGTCATGATGACATTATATCTGGATCAACTAGAACAGGAGCTGGTCAAGGAAGAATATTCTGAAGATAAATCCAGAGACGCTCTCAATGTGATCAACAATCAATTCCAAGTGTTCATCAAATCTCAATACACTGTGGACTATTATTGTGACTGTCAAGTGACTAAAGAGTGTTTCACTAAATATACTGGGTCTGAAATTGAAATGTTCAAAACGACACTGCTACTGCTGATAAGGGATGTCTATGGGTTCATTGAGGAAAAAGGTCAACAGGGTAGGAATGGAACAAAATCAGACAAGACGGATGATGGTGTCAGCTCAGGAAGTGACTTCTCAAGATGTGAGAAGAAATCTTACGAATCTGAAAATCACCAAGCACAGTCTTCTGTGGTACATCTGTCTTATCTAGATAATACTGTTTCTAATGTACTTGTACATGATAATTCGTCGAGTTCTTTGCCTACGACTGAGTCTTTCAAATCACATGATATGATTGAAAAAGGGGTTTACAATGAACTTTTAAAAGGATTTTCAAAACTGGAAAAACATTGTGTTGATCTTGAAATTTCAATGCAACAAATAAAAGAAAAGTTCCTAAAACCTTCCATCAAAAATCCTGAATTACCTGACATTCAGGAATTTTTTATGATAAATGAGTTGAAAGATCAGCTAGTGGCCAAGAACGCGACTATTAACATGTTAAGAACCAAACTATGTGAATTGCAAGAAAAGGTCAATGGTGATAAAACCACACATGATGCTAAAACTGTTAAGTTACAGGCAGAGAATGAAACACTTAAATTACAAATTAAACAACTTTATGGTTCAGTCAAGGATATCAAATACAAGAGGAAAAACCCAACACAATCTTTGATAGCTGAAAATGATCACTTCCAAGCATAAAATCTAAAGAAAAGTTTCTCATTAGCTTCTCATAGGGATGACATTAAGAAGTCGGCCAAGAACCGGGTGAATCCTAAGTTTGTCAAACCATCAGTCTTGGAAACATCTGCCCCTTATTCAAGGTGTGCTCCCCAAGTTGGTGAGACTAAATGTTTGCCAAAATCAGTCACTTCAAAACATAGTCATAAGGGAAAATTAGCTAAGGGTCTCTTTCAGGATAAGTCTCACATGGCACTAACTAAGGAAGTTAATGCTCATGTCACTGCAGTCTCCACAGTCTCCACTGCGACCAACATTCACCATAGGCCTATAGAACTGATGAAGCACCCTAGGAAGCCTAATAGTCCTAGTGCTGAAAGACAAGAAACTTTCTCTTGTAAAAACACTAAGGCGCCTCAGAAACATCGCATATTTAGAATGTGCCTAAGATGGTTGCCAACAGGTAGAATCTTTAAGAAAGTTGGTCTTCAGTGGGTACCCACTGACACAGAAAATGCGTCTAAGAGTGTTTGCATGAAACCACAGAGGCAGGAACCCATGGTCACTAACCAATACATATGCGAACAAAATACTTATGATAGTGCAGGGAGACGATTTCTGTGTGCAGCTACTCTCACAGAATGCTTCAAGAAGAAACTCAAGGTGTGGTTACCAAAGGGGATATCAACTCCCACAGAGGAGGTTCGGAAAACCCACCGGTGATGTACGGGGACAATGACTTTTGAATAATTCAGTTCAAAACTCGTACAGATTTTACGAAGAAAATCTCAAGTATCCTTTTTCTTGGTGTATATAGTTTCTCCTATTTTATAGGTACATGTTTCTTGTATATATATAGTAGTATGTGTTCTTGGATAGAGAGAGGCATGTCTTCTGGATATCGATAACATTTACGACCCTAGAAATGTCATTCAATAATGACACGGGGTTTTAAATGAAGCTCGAACAGAAGTAGTATCCTAATAAGTAAATCATGTCTCTGTGGCTTGCTATTACTTTAGATAGCAACCCGCGCTTCATTTTGGGGAAAGCACGTCGCCATAAAGACGGCTGTTCCTCCAACAAGGTGATGTTCACCTGAGCATGGATTACTTCATATTCATGTTCATTCATACTGGTGATTTTTGTTGGCCTAAAGACTTTCACAGTTGATCTCACCAAGTGATAAATTGCTGTTCAATCAATGTCTAAATTTCTCTACAGAAGTGCAGTCATTGATTGAGGGGGAGAACTATAGCAATTTAAACTTGTCTATGAGTATTCATTGTGTAATTTTTGTCTATGAGTATTCATTGTGTAATTTCTGAATCTATGGCATCTGACTGGGCTATTATTAAGTCCTTAGGGATTTAGTGTGTCGTATCTGATTTGGATGCCTATGTGTGTTAGAAGGTATATTGATTGGAAAGTCAGGGACCACATGTGTCATTTAGTAAAAAGAGGAGAGTTAAAAGTAGGTTGTGAAACTTGTAACCTATGCGGTTTGTCAAGCCAACAATGACAGGGACCAAAAGTGTCATTAGGAGTAAGTTGTTAGACTTGTAACCTATGCGGTTTGTCAAGCCAACAAAGACAGGGACCAAAAGTGTCATTAAGGTTAATTTTAATGATAGGTGAGGATATTTAACAACCAAAACGCACGCGGTTTGTCCCTCAACACTCTCTCTCCTCCAAAATCAAACCGAACGAACCTCTCTCTCTAACCAAACCCACGATCGCCATCTTAATCCATCCATCGAGATTCTTCCTAGGTAATTATCGATCCTCACCCATATCAGTAGGTCGTTACTTGTACCATTCCTAGATTCTAAATGTTTTACTTGGTTTTTCTAGGTTGATTCGTACGGCTCATCTCTCGATCCTAGGTGTGTTTGTTATTTCTTGTTTTGATTGATGGGTTTCTCATTTATGTATGTAATGATAAGTGTTATATACTTATATTGCTTCATCTTTCAAGCTGTGTTTAGGATTGGTGTGATTTGTCGAATGATGTTTGACTCCAAAAGTCAAAATCGTTCATGGGTCTAGGACTTGTTCGATCAATTTTCGATTAGTAAGTCTCTAGGATAGAATGGATTTCTTTTCTCACTAATCAGATGAGAAATCTGATTTGATAAATTGTTAAGTCGATTGTTAGCTCCTTCAAGGTTAGATGTGTTAAGTCGATTGATAGATGGGTTAAGTTAGAATGAATCTGGACTAAGATAGGGTGATTGTTATAAGCTCTCGTTGTGTTGTTGTTGTATGTATATACATTCGTATAGTAATGAATGATTTATCGATTAAGTGGTGTTATATTCGTCGATGCGGTTTATCTGGCATAAGTCAATAGTTTGCAATGTGTAGTGAGTAAACACTGTATGGAATTAAGTGATTCATTTGAGAAGTGATTGGCATGTCATGAGGAGTTTGCATAATGTGAAATCTGTAATTATTACTCTCTACATGATCTAGGGTGTAGGTTGCTTTATGGTTTGTTCATCGATGCTGTTTGTGTGAATATTTTTGAATGCTGTTTGTCTACTCATCCTGAATGCGGTTTGTCTGTGCTAGTATGGATAATGGTTGTCTGTTTGAACATGAACGCGGTTTGTCTGAACAATCACGAACGTGGTTTGTCTGAACAATCACGAAGGCGGTTTGTCTAAACAATCACAAATGCGGTTTGTCTAAACAATCACGAACGCGGTTTGTCTAAACAATCACGAACGCGGTTTGTCTAAACAATCACGAACGCGGTTTGTCTAAACAATCACGAACGCGGTTTGTCTAAACAATCACGAACGCGGTTTGTCTAAACAATCACGAACGCGGTTTGTCTAAACAATCGCGAACGCGGTTTGTCTAAACAATCATGAATGCGGTTTGTCTGAATTATCATGAATGCAGTTTGTATGATTGATCATAAATGCGGTTTGTCTATGATTATGGATGTTGTTTGTCTACTTGGTCATGGATGCAATTTGTCTGTATTGTCATGTTATGCCTATATGCTTTCATATGCAGTTTATCTACATGCTTACAGTTGCAGCTGATCCATTTCTAATGTTGTAGTTTGTGTACAGTTGAGCTGTGCAGTTAATGCTTTATATTGTGAGTTATGGTTGCTGCATAATTGGTCCTTCACAATTGTGTGTTACTTGATCTACTGTAGTCTTTTGTTATGTACACATAGTCTCTGTGCTAACCTAGAGGATTGACTCTCATCTAACTTGCATAGACATACTGTCTTTCTGTGAATGTGTGTGTGTAGATACAATGACAGATACAGAGATCACCACTTCCTCAGAACCAAACCCTGCAGTCTCAACACCTGTTCGCACAGATGAACAAATCCTTCCTAAGAACAAATGGATCCCTATTGGAAGGAGCAACTGCTATATCGATGTGACAAGACCTCAACCCAATCCTATTTACAAGATATCTGTTGATATCTTAAAGGATACCAATTTCTTCAGAGCATTCACTGCATGTGCAACAGTTCCGTCTATATACATTCAACAGTTCTGGAATACGATTGAACTCAACAAAGACACTGGAAATTACCATTGTCAGTTAGATGAACAATGGTACGAGCTGACATCAGACACCATCAGAGAGGCTCTTCAAATCTCACCTGTTGTCATTGATAAACCCTTTACTCAACCTCCTACATCCGAGGCTCTCGTCCACTTCGTTAATGATCTGGGTTATCCATCAACCATCCTCAAGGTGTCGGCGGTAGTCACCAGTGAAATGTATCAACCATGGAGAACATTCGCCACCATTCTCAATTTATGTCTTACTGGGAAGACTTCTGCTTATGAAAGACCTAGGGCTCCAGTGCTTCAAATTCTATGGGGAATCATAAAACGTTCCAACATAGATTTCGCTGAAAGGATCTGGGAAGAATTCGTTCACTCCATTCACACCTTCCTAGAAGACAAAGCAAAACTGGAATCTAATCTGGCCAGCAGGAAGACAGTGAGGAAGATGTTAATTCCTAGCATCAGATTCACTAAAATGATAATCCATCACCTCTACTCTCTTCACAAGTTCCATCCTAGAACTGATTCTCCTCTCCATTTGTCCTCTGAAGAATTTGTTCTGGGAAATCTCAAATGGGCTGCAAAAGGGGCCAAACAAGAAGTCTTTGGAAAGCTTATTCCTGAGCCTCTTATTTCAGATAACATTCGTCAAGCCTCCTATTATAAGGAATATCTGAGCAAAGTAGAGGGATATCAAAAGTCTCTCTCTGAGAAGGTAAGAAGTGAAGCCGAAACCCTTGAACCAGAAACCCAGAAATCCATCAAACAAACCCAATCTAAATCAAAATCAAAGAAAAGAAAGGATGCACCCACAGAAGTTGAGGGATCTAAGAAAAATAAGAAGATCAAAAGGAAGGGATCAATCAAGAAGTTGAAATCTAAGAAAATCAAGTCAAAAGGTCGAGATGATGATGAAGAGATGGTGATACCTGAACTAGGTCTAAAAGATGAAGAAGATCCGGTTCTACAACAAGCCTTGGAGCTGAGTGCTAAAGAACATGCTGAGTCAACAAGGAGTGCTACGAAAGGAGTTGTCCTTAGAGAACCTGTTGTTGAGAGTAGTAAACCATTACCTGAAGTAGAGGGCAAAGGTAAAGGAGTAGCTACAGTGGTACAAGCTGCTAAGACTCTTCTTACCATATCATCACCGGCATCCAAGACTACAACACGATTTGTGCTCAGGAAACGTGATCAGGGATCATCTAGAGTACTTGATCTTTCTGAAGGACATCAAGAAGAATCACCAAGCTTAGAAGTTGCTCAAGATTCCAGTGATACAGAAAGCGATGAACAGTTGTACAAGGAGAAGAAGGTGGAGATGAAGATCACACATACAGAAATAAAGGACCCACAAGATCGAAGTGAGAGTCAAGATGAGGAAGTTCATAAGGAAGCCGAGTCTGATAACATCATTAAGGAAAAGAAGGTGGAGATGAAGGTCACACATACTGAAATAAAGGACCCACAAGATCAAGGTGAGAGTCAAGATGAGAAAGTTCATAAAGAAGCTGAGTCTGATAACATCATTAAGGAAACTCAAGATCAGATAACAACAACCACTACAGAAACTCCACAAGAAATACAACATGAAGAATTCGTGGCTTCTACATACCCGGGGGTTCATGAGAATCTGAAAATGAAGGAGGATGAGCAATCTCACCTGAATGAACCAACAGGGTCTACTGGCACTCTATCTTCTCTGAAGAACCTTGATACCGACTTCAACTATGGAGATCAATTCATCCTGGATAAAGCCAACGACAACGCCACAGAGACTGACATACCACACGATGATAAGGAAGTGGAGTCAATGGTGTCTGTACCAATTAAACAAGACATGTCTGGTATTAGACCTATGACAATTCCTGTTTCCACAACAGCAACTATCATAGTAGATCCCTCACCAGAAGCAACACCAGCGACACCCATCCCTCCAAAACTACCATCTAATTTAGCATCACAACTAACTGCCGCCACAAAGCTCATTGATGACATGTCACGGAAGATGAATAATTATGAGCAGAGACTACTTAAGGTGGAAAAGCTCAATATTGATCAAAAGGTGGCTCAAGCTGTGAATGATCAGGTAGAGGAAGCGGTCAGATGGGCAATGGAAGCTCCTATGAAGACACGATTCAGAGATCTTCCTACTACTGATATGAAATCAATCCTCTATGACCGAATGTTTGAATGTGGTCAGTATCAAGGCCACGAAGATCATCAACGGCTTTATGAAGCCTTGGAAAAATCGATGAGTCGTGATAATCAGGATTTCCTCATGGCTGAGCTTGAAGAACAACGGAAGAAGAAGAAAAGGAGGCAAGATAAACCCTGTACACCTCCTGGTTCTCTAACGCATCCACCTCCACCTCCTCCACCTGATGGTGGCTCTGGTGCTACAAGGTTTTCAGGAGCGTCAGGATCCATCCAAGCTCATCCTCATCATCATCCCACTGTATCTTCTGGTGGAAAAGACCAATCCAATACTTCGTCTGCTCCAAGCAAGTCGAAGGGAGTTACAAAGGCCGGAACACTTGCGTGGACAACTGTTGACACCCAACCTAAGTCTTCATTCTCACCAACTCCTGAGGACTTTGTCATGAATGAGGAATCAGAAGTGGAAGATCTGACCTCTCAAAATGATGAAGATGAAGTCTCAGCTAATGCTAATATCCCAACAGTTGACCCTAATCAAAAATGGTGGTTGGAATTCTTACGCACAGACACTCCTGATGACTCAGACTCCACGAGAAAGCGACACACCAGGGAAGATATGGAATCTTGGATGAAACCCGTATCTGAAGAAGATCGAGAACCAATTCCTGAACCTAATTGGTCTATCCCATCATCAGACAAAAGCGTTCCTGTAAACAATTGGGCAGCTACTATTGCTTCGCAACACAATTCTCCTTCAGAGAACTCATTGCTGGCGAAGACTAATGACATGGGGGCGTTTATTAATTGGTTCTATAAAAAGAAAGGCATCACAAATCTCACTCCCCAAGATTTGGAAGGTCCTGCATATGAAATCGTCAAAGTATTTCATCCTGATGTGCATCATCTTCAATATCAAATGGAAGAATGTCATAGACTATTTACTGATCAAGTTGATGACCGGATCCTTTCATACGACGTCAACCGACCTCTTCCCTTTGATGGTCCACCAGGTCAAAAGAACATTCAAGCTGATCTCTTCTTCAACAACGATCTGAATTATCTCCTGTTCGGGAATAATGGTGATCGTCAGGCATTATCCATTACCAAGATGAAGGCGGCTTACTACCCCGACGTTGGGCTAGAACAAATGGTGCCTGATCAAGTATGGTCAGATGAAGAATACAAGTTTGAACTGACTGCATCTTATGGGGTCACACATTGGTGGTTCCACAAGAAACGATTCTACATTGAACGACACGCAGGAGAGGGTAGTCGTCAGGGTATACGCTCACATCTAAGAATCTTAAGTGTTATCAAAGTTGAAATTCACCCAATGTATGGGTATGAGTATCTTAAAAGGATAGTGATTCGTCGTGCTGATCAGAAGGAGTATATCATTTCTGAAAGCGACTTCAAATATCTATCTCCGAGTGACTTCGAGGATCTCTTCCTTCTGAACCTTCAAGGGCACCTGAATCATCTTCCACCTCGCGACAAGAAGGCGCTTGCTGCTGCTGTTAATTTATGGATCCGGGGTCTTGTCATCAGGCAAAGGGTGAGTGATTTTCAACTAGGGATAGAGAGCTATCAGACCAAACTCAATCTCACTAAGCCAAATTGGGAACGTAAGGGTCTCGAGTACATTCACGACTTTAAAGTTATCAAATCTCCAAGAGCAGTCAAGTTCACTGACCAGCATGGGACTCCTATGATGATGCAATTCAGTGAGATTCATAAATTCAGCGATGGTACCCTGAGAATGATCGATGAAGCACTGGATTTCAGGATCAAAGACTTCAAGATAAATCCTCACAACCCACAATTGAAGACTCAGTTCTGGACTGATCTGGATGTACAAAGGAGTAAAGAGTTTATGAGAGCCATAGAGCGTAGACTGAAAACAAGAAGGATCTTTCGCAATCTGGAAAGCTTCGTTGGGGGTAGAGTTCGTGAAGGAGATTACAGATTGATGGAAAGAACGACTTGAGCTGATTCGCTCCATAAGTGGTCTTTGTAGTGATGTTATTCTTTTGTTGGGCACTTGTAATTTTATAATGTAATTTCATCTAATCTTGTAATACTCTATATGTGATCTGTGTATATTGACAAGTAATCCTCTCTCGTGGTTTAAGGGGGAGCATAGTATGCTCCTAAATCAGAATACATTTTAACCTGGCCACATTTTCTCCCAAATTTTCTAAACTTATTTAAATCACTTGGGATCCCAAATCTCAAATGGTTTGAAATTTTTGATCGGGGGAGAGAATGTGATTTAAATAGGAAATTCTGATAAAATGTGATGATTTGGATGTTAATGTAAGCTCTCCCGTATGTGCTAAACCATTTTGCATATCAAGGCACATATTGAGGGGGAGCAAAATGTTTTGGTCATAAACGCAAGCTCTTCCATATGTGCTAAAATCTTTCTTATATCGATGCACATATTGAGGGGGAGCAAATGGTTTTAACAAAACAAAGGATTTGGCATCTCTCGTGAGCAAGGCTCAGACTTCACCAATGAATTGATGAAACTTGAATTGTCATCAATCGAAAGGATACGTCTTGGCCGGGTAATAATTTCAAGCTGGTCCAACCAGTGATGTAAGCGTGTCTCGAAAAGGATGTATCTGAGTAGAGTGTACCATTTCGAGAAACTTTCTGTGGACTTGACCAGGCCGGGTAATAATTTCAAGCTAGTCTAACTAGTGATGTAAGCGTGTCTCGAATCGGTCATGTTCACTGAAAGTTGATCAATTCAAAAAGTGCGAGCTCTACCTAACATGTGCAAATTTATAAAACAATCATCCGAGCACATGTTGAGGGGGAGCATTTGAAAAATATAAAACTCTCAAGTGTTTGCAAAAAATGTGTTTCAGAATCATGAACACTTTGAGAGATTTTTCAAAGATTTGGTTTATGGCAATCGTGGAAGTACACCAAAGACCGACCACTTTATTTAATGCATTGGAGTTATAAGGATGGTAAGGTTAGGTACAAGTTCCCACGATCCCGCCAGAGCCGGAGGGATCTACCCAGGGACAATCCACTAGTTAGTGTAGAAGTCCTTAGGTATGATTAAAAAGGAGAAAAGTGTGATTAAGGGAAGAGTGCCGACTGAGATGGAGCTAGTACTGGAACAAACCCAACAAGGTACTAGTAATGAAGTCTCGGTATGCACTGAAGGGGTTGAAGAATGAAAAAGAATTGTAAAGATAAAGGGTGAAAAGAAATAGCCCTCCTTACAACTTAGGCAGAAACCGGGTCAATACATATGCTGTCAGAATCACTTAGTTGATTGCTGGCATTGAAGACAAAGTATCATGGACCCAGTGATACGCTGCACAACCCTCCCTAGCCACTCAAGGTCCCTCAAAGGACTCTTGTTTCAATTGTCACGGAGTTCAATACATTTCTATCGTCTCTCTCACTCCGAGTTAGATGATATTGAAAAGGTGGCAGTTCTCTCCAGCCTCCGCTCACTAAATCAAAACGCACAATAGAGTCTAGAGCCACGAGATGCATAATAAGATCTCATAGGGACACGAATTATTTCTACACTGGTTGTTCAACATTAAGGACACCAGTTGTAAACTTATGAGTCCTACGCAGATCTTAGCAATCTGCCAGAACATTTATGAGGGAATTTACTAATGTAATTCTCAATGATTGAATGGAAATTCCTGCCAGGGTCAACATCAAGCAGCCCTGAAAGTAGGTCACTTCGGTAATTCCTCGTGGATTACGCTTAGTGGTCACGGCGGTTTCTAACGGTCTACAGTCGTGGAGTGATCTCCAGCGACTCACCTAATCATTGATGTGCTACGGTTCGATCTTAAAAAGCCCTCTGTGGGTTTTCGATTAGGAACGGTCTTGGTAAGGATTAGAGAGAGTTTTCACACTATGCTGTTAACTATCTCGAAGTTCGAACCTGTAAGTACCGGTCGATTTGTTGCTAACTGTCGTATGCAGGAACTTCTGGTGATTGTAGCTGAGGAATGCTGTAGCTGGTTGCTGTTGTAGCTGGTTGCAGAAAAGATGCCAATCCTCTACCACATGTTCACACTACATCATCATTGTAACTCAACAAACTCATGATCAACCTAAAAGACCTTTAACACGGCTTCTGCAAACTCTGATGCTAAAGATCATGACACCAAATAGTGTGAGCATGTCGGCTCAAAGATTTACACATCACATGGAAACATATTGCTGAAAGATGACTTGAAGACAAATGTTGGATGATAAACTCGAAGAATTCTCAAAGATCATCCAAGACAACAGATCAGTCATCAAAAGATTACTGCTGAATGCACAAAGTTTCAAGACATTGAAGAATCAAAGACTACGAGCTATGAAGACATGATCAGAAGACAAAATGCTAGAATTCAAGTTATTATTTCCGGGGTGACCTCCCTTAGGGGGAGATTGTTAGGAATATAAATATTCAGATGAAGGCTCGGTCACCCCGAGCATCTATTTAGCATCTACATAGCTCGTAGGCTTATTTATATTAGCTTAGCAATATTAGTATTAGTATTATTAGTTTAGTCGTATTTATATTTGTGGAGTGGGTCGGGGCTTTCCCCACTGTCAGCTCACTCCACAGCCCGCTAGGGGCATATTATGTAGTAAGTATAAATACCCCTTCCCTTGCAAGGGAAGGGTTGGAACTTCACATTATCTTAAGCTAATACACACATTGTTTCTCTCTCTAGAAGTTCCCATCACTTTCTCTCTAAGTTCTCTTCCATTCGATCCATAACTAAGCCTCAAACTAGTGTTTCTTGCATTGTGAATACCCTACATTCAACAAGGATTTCTTTTGTGAGGTGGTTGAAGGCGACGGATGCTAGTTTGCTCAGTATGTCTGCTTTCTGGTTTTGGTTCCGAGGTATGTTTGCTATTCGGAATTTCTGGAAGTAGGTGATGTTGCGTTTTGCTTCGGCTAAGTATTTTGTCATGTTATCCGTGTAAGCTACAAATTCACCATTGATCTGCCGTGCTACCAACTGAGAATCGACCTTTACGGAGAGAGCGGATACTTTCATCTCTTTCGCTATTCTTAAACCGGCGAGCAATGCCTCGTATTCCGCCTGGTTGTTGGTGCTGGAGAAATCCAACCTAAGGGCATAGGTGTACTCCGTCCCTGTTGGGTTTATTAGGACTAAGCCTGCTCCTGATCCGCTCTTTCCCGATGCCCCGTCAGTATATAAAGTCCATTCGTCTTCTTCATCAGTATTTCTCAGTTTGGCCGTTACTTGTTCCTCAATCCTTCCGTTGCTGTCTACCGGAACTTCATTTATGAAATCCGCCAACACTTGTCCTTTGATTGCACTTCTGGGTTCATATGTTATGTCATACGTCCCCAATTCAACAGAATACTTGGCCAGTTTTCCCGAAGCCTCCGCTTTGTTTAGGATTTGTTTGATCGGTTGGTCGGTGATGACTTTAATTGGGTGTGCCTCAAAATACCTCCTGAGTCTTCTTGATGCGTGGAGCAATGATAGGGCTAGCCTTTCAAACAGAGCGTAGTTGCACTCAGCTTCATGTAGTGTTCGGCTGACATAATGGACTGGAAGCTGTATTCCATTTCGTTCGACCAATAAAACGGCACTGACTGCCTCTTTTGCTGCCGCTAGGTAGACGCACAGTGGTTCCTTCGGTTTTGGGGCGGCCAGGTATGGAAGTTTAACGATGACCCTTTTGAGTTCTTGGAAAGCCTTCTCCGCATCGTCCGTCCAACGGAACTCGTCCTTGTTCACTTTTGTGATATTCTTTAAAGTTTCGAAGAATGGTAGAGCCCTTTCGGCTGACTTGGCGAGAAACCTGTTTAAAGCAGCCAATTTTCCCGAGAGGCTTTGCATTTCTCGCAGCGTCTTAGGAGATTGCATTTCCGTGATGGCTTTTGTTTTTTCCGGATTTGCTCGTATGCCCTCGGATGTCACCATGTACCCCAAGAATTTTCCTTCTTGGACACCGAACGAGCACTTCTTCGGATTGAGTTTCATGTTTATCCTTCTGAGGTTGTCGAACGTTTCCGCTATGTCAGCTAGCAGGGTTTTCTCCGTTGCACTTTTGATCACCATATCATCGACGTAAGCCTCTAGGTTTCGGCCGATTTGAGACTGGAAAGCCGTGTCTACCAGGTATTGATACGTGGCTCCTGCATTTTTTAGACCGAACGGCATCTTGGTGTAACAGAATGTTCCTTGGTCTGTGTAGAATGCTGTTTTCTCTTCGTCTTCGGCAGCCATTTGCACTTGGTGGTACCCCTTGTAGGCGTCCAAGAAGCACTTGTATTTTGAGCCTATAATTGATTCTACCTTTAAATCTATCTCCGGGAGGGGGTAGTAATCCTTTGGGCATGCCGAGTTAACGTTCTTGAAGTCGATACACATCCTCCAGCTCCTGTCTCCTTTTTTTACTAGGACCGGGTTGGAGATCCAGGTTGGGTATTTCACCGGCCTTACTATCCCTGCCTTTAACCACTCGTTTACTTCTTTCGTAACCGCTTGGCTTTTTTCTGCTGAGAGGGGTCTCCTCTTTTGACTCACGGGAGTGACCGAAGGATTGGCGTTCAGGGTGTGTTGTATGATTCGCCTTGGGACGCTTGTCATATCAGATGGTTCCCATGCAAAGATATCCATGTTCTTCTTGAGTATATTCTTTAGGCTTTCCGAACCGGCGGACGACAAATTTCGTCTGATGGATACCAATTGGTCAGGATAAGCAGGATTCACCATGACTTCCTCGGTTGATTCGAACTCCTTCCGTTCCACGGGTTTGGGTTCTTCTTCCGTTATTCTTTTTTTGTTTATTTCTCAGCACTCGAATACCGATGCTGCTTGAGTGACTAACGTTGCTATTCCTTTGGGAGTTGGAAATTTCATCATTGAATGTATAGTGGACGGGATGACGCGTAACTTTTTTAACCCTGATCGTCCTATTATAATGTTGAAAGGTGAGGGTGCGCTTGCCACGATGAACTTCATTGTAGTGCGGCTGCAAAAACCACCGCTACCGAAGCATACGTCCAATTCTATTTTTCCCATAGGTTTTACCTGTTCTCCGGAGAAACCTACCAGAGTCGTCGCTGTTTCAACTATCCTTGCCCTGACGGCTGGATGTAGGCTATCGAAGCAGTGCTTAAACATGATTTCACACGAGGCTCCTTCGTCTATGTGGACTCTCTTTACTAGGTACCCAGTGATTTCCGCCTCTACTACGATGGCTTCTTCGGCCAGGTCGTCCGTTGGTACTGGGGGGAAAGTTATAGGCAAGTTCATCCAGTTTTCTGTGGTGGTCATCGTCTTTCTTTTTCGGCCCTCCCCTTGGCAACTAACCATATTAATGATCTTTCTTCCCTGCTGGCCGTCCTTTTTTTGATGAGACTTGCCTCTCTGCCTTACATCTTTGACCAGGTGACTTAGCTTACCGGACTCTAAAGCCAGTTCCAATTGCTTTTTCAGCTGAAAGCAATCGTTAGTGTAATGCCCCTTTTTCTCGTGGTAATCACAGAACCTGTCAAGGTTTTCCTTCCTAGGAGTGCCGGGCAATGGGGGCGGCTGTGGTAGCCGGAGGTGATGCTCAGTAGCCAAGATTTCCCTGGGGGTTCGTTTCAGTGATTCTAACGTCAATCTGTTCTTATCATCCTTGAACCCGTAACGAGGGTTTCGGACGAGTTCCTGTCTTGGAGGTGCATATGGGGAAGGGCGATCCTTAGGCCTAAAAATGGGCCTGGGACCCCACCCCCGTCTATCTTCAAAGCTTTTGTGGGGCCGCTCGTTTCTTGTCATTTGCGATCCTCCCCCATCCTTCCGGGTGTATTCCCCCTTTGGTAACTCGGTATTTCGGAAAGCCTCTTCCGACCGGATGTAATCTTCGACCCTTGCTAGCATTTCGTCAACCGTTTTTGGGATTATGTCAGAGAATTTCTTGGCCAGTTCTGGACAGTGGTGGCCGTTCAAGAAAGAGGAAACATGCATTATTTCTGGAGCGTCCGGAAAGTAGTTCGCCTCACTTACCCATCGTTCCTTGAAATCCGACAGACTTTCATTGGCTCTCCTATGGATCTTGTTAATTTCTGTGAGGTCCTTGACACACACCCTTAGTATACCGAATCTGATCAGGAACTTCTTTTGGAGGTCATCTCAACTATCAATGCTCCCGGTTGGTAATTTATCGAACCATCCTCTAGCCTTCCCATCTAATGTTTGTTGGAACATTCGACACCACACGGGCATCGGCCATTCTTCGTGGTTCCCCGCTCCAATGAACCGGTTGATGTGGTCGTCCGGATCAGTCGTTCCGTCATATAATTTGAGATTCGTTGGTATCTTGTGTGTAAGGTATTCACAATACAAGAAACACTAGTTTGAGGCTTAGTTTAGATCGAATGGACAAGAACTTAGAGAGAGAAAGTGATGGGAACTTCTAGAGAGAGAAACAATGTGTGTATTAGCTTAAGATAATGTGAAGTTCCAACCCTTCCCATGTGTGGGAAGGGGTATTTATACTTACAATATATTATGCCCCTAGCGGGCTGTAGAGTGAGCTGACAGAGGGTAAAGACCCGACCCACTCCACAATACTAATAATAATAACTAAGCTACTAATAATATTACTAATAATCCTACGAGCTATGATGTACTAATAATTACTCGGGGTGACTGAGTCTTCAGCTGAATATTCATATTCCTAACAATCTCCCCCTAAGGGAGGTCACCCCAGAAGTAATGTTCTGAATTTCAGCACTTCTTCCTTGGATCTTGACGTCATAGCTCGTAATCATTGAGTCTTCAATGTCATAGATTGTTGTGCAAACATCAGTGATCTGAAGATGACTTCTCTTTTGTCTTGGATGAACTTTGAGTAATCTTTGAAAGTATCATCCCAATTGAGTCTCCAAGTCATCTTTTAGTAGTTGATCTCCATGTGATGAGATATACTTAGAGCCGACATGCTCACGCGATATGGTGTCATGATCTTCAGCATCAGAGTTAGCAGAAGCTGTGTTGAAGGTCTTTTAGGTTGATCATGACTTCTTTGATGATGATGTGGTGTGAGCATGTGGTGAAGGATTGGCATCTTTTCTGCAACCAGCTACAACAGCAACCAGCTACAGCATTCCACAGCTACAATCGCCAGAAGTTCCTGCATACGACAGTTAGCAATAATTCGACCGGTACTTATAAGTTTGGACTTTGAGATAGTTAACAGCATATTGTGAAAACTCTCTCTAATCCTTACCAAGACCGTTCCTAATCGAAAACCCACAGAGGGCTTTTTAAGATTTTACCGTAGTAAATCAACGATTAGGTGAGTCGCTGGAGATCACTCCACGACTGTAGACCGGTTGAAACCGCCGCGACCACTAAGCGTAATCCACGAGGAATTACCGAAGTGACCTGCTTTCAGGGCTGCTTGATGTTGACCCTGGCAGGAATTTCCATTCAATCATTGAGAATTACATTAGTAAATTCTCTCATAAATGTTCTGGCAGATTGCTAAGATCTGCGTAGGACTCGTGAGATTACAACTGGTGTCCTTAATGTTGAACAACCAGTGTAGAAATAATTCGTGTCCCTATGAGATCTTATTATGCATCTCGTGGCTCTAGACTCGATAGTGCGTTTTGATTTAGTGAGCGGAGGCTGGAGAGGACTGCCACCTTTTCAATATCATCTAACTCGGAGTGAGAGAGACGATAGGAATGTATTGAACTCCGTGACAATTGAAACAAGAATCCTTTGAGGGACCTTGAGTAGCTAGGGAGGGTTGTGCAGCGTATCACTGGGTCCATGATACTTTGTCTTCAATGTCAGCAATCAACTAAGTGATTCTGACAGCATATGAATTGACCCGGTATCTGCCTAAGTTGTAAGGAGGGCTTCTTTCTTTTCACCCTTTATCTTTACAATTCTTTTTCATTCTTCAACCCCTTCAGTGCTTACCGAGACTTCATTACTAGAACCTTGTTGGGTATGTTCCAGTACTAGCTCCATCTCAGTCGGCACTCTTCCCTTAATCACACTTTTCTCCTTTTTAATCATACCTAAGGACTTCTACACTAACTAGTGGATTGTCCCTGGGTAGATCCCTCCGGCTCTGGCGGGATCGTGGGAACTTGAGCCTAACCTAACCATCCTTATAACTCCATGCATTAATTAAAATGGTCGGTCTTTGGTATTCATCCACGATTGCCAAACCAAATCTTTGAAAAATCTCTCAAAGTGTTCATGATTCTGAAACACATTTTTGCAAACACTTGAGAGTTTTATATTTTTCAAATGCTCCCCTCAACATGTGCTCGAGTGATAGTTTTATAAATTTGCACTTGTTAAGTAGAGCTCGCACTTTTTGAATTGATCCACTTTCAGTGAACATGACCGATTCGAGACACGCTTACATCACTAGTTAGACTAGCTTGAAATTATTACCCGGCCTGGTCAAGTCCATAGAAAGTTTCTCGAAACGGTACACTCTACTCAGACACATCCTTTTCGAGACACGCTTACATCACTGGTTAGACCAGCTTGAAATTATTACCCGGCCAGGATATGTCCTTTCGATTCATTACAGTATATGTTTCGTCAATTCATTGGTTAAGTCTGAGTCACGGTCACATGAGATGCCAAATCCTTTGCTCCCCCTCAATAAGTGCATTGATGTACAACTGAGCACTTATGGGAGAGTTTACTTCCTTCTTTAAAACATTTTGCTCCCCCTCAATATGTGCCTTGATATACAAAATGGTTTAGCACATACGGGAGAGCTTACATTAACTTCCAAATCATCACATTTTATCAGAATTTCATATTTAAATCACATTCTCTCCCCCGATCAAAAATTTCAAACCATTTGAGATTTGAGATCCCAATTGATTTAAATAAGTTTAGAAAATTTTGGGAGAAAATGTGGTCAGGTTTAAATGTATTCTGATTTTAGAGCATACTATGCTCCCCCTGAAACAACGAGAGAGTGTCACTGCTGATGTTTGCACAAATTTGGCAAGGTGTCGGAAATTTGAACAAATAAGCTCCCCCTCAATTAATGACCCATTTTCCATGGAAAGAGCTGTAGTCATTCAATTGAGCGACGGGTATTTGTGAAAATTTAGTTCAATTTACCACCTTGTGTAACATCAAGACTCTCTAGAAGAATCAAATAAGATAAAGAGTCTGATGTAAAGAAGACTTCTCTTCTAATACACGAAATGACGCACTGAAACGTACATCAAGTCGGGAAAACATGGATATAAAGTAATCCATGCCCAGGTGAACATCACCCGGTTGGAGGAACAGCTGTCCTTTTGGCGACATGCTTTCCCCATTGTACAGTGCGGGTTGCAGTATGAAGTAACTGCAAGCCATTTAGACATGTTTTAACTGATTAGTATAACTTCTGCTCGAGCTTCATTTAAGAATCCGTGCCATTGTTGAATGACATTTCTAGATCCGTAAATGTTATCGATAAACAGAAGACATGCCTAGGTGGAACTATTTTTGGTATTTTCTGATTTTTCGATTTTTATGGTTTTTATAGGTTTTATATTTTTGTATTTTTCTTTTTGGATTTAAGATATATACAACTATGTACAAGGATATAAGAAGACAATCCTTTACTCCTCCTTTTCTTCCTGAAGACACTTGAGGGTTTCAGGAGTCATGCTTTTCATGCCAAGGTGTGGGAGAATAAACTGAAACCTTTCTCTAGGGAGGGCCTTGGTGAAGATGTCAGCTAACTGAAACTCTGTCCTCACAAAGTATAGTTCCACAATTCCTTTTTCCACTTGTTCCCTGATGAAGTGATGCCTGATGTCGATGTGTTTTGACCTGGAGTGCTGAACATTGTTACAACAAAGAGCAATGGCACTTTTGTTGTCGCAATATAGGGGAATTTTGTTGTATGAGAATCCATAGTCCGAAAGTTGTGATCGCATCCAAAGGATTTGTGCACAACAAGCAGACATGGCAATGTACTCAGCTTCAGTAGATGATATGGAAGTACTCATCTGCTTTTTAGAAGACCAACTAACCAACTTTTCCCCTAAAAATTGAGCTCCTCCTGAAGTACTTCGACGAGTGTCTTGACATCCCGCATGATCAGCATCCGCGTAAGCCGTTAACTCCATTGCAGTGTCCTTAGGATACCAGAGACCCATATGAACCGTGCCTTGAAGATATCGGAAGATTCTTTTCACTGCTTCAACATGCTTCTTGGTTGGTCTGGATTGATACCGAGCACACATACACACAGCAAACAGTAGATCTGGTCTGCTAGCCGTGATGTACATCAAAGATCCAATCATGCTTCGATACTTTGTTATATCTACTGGAATCCCTGAAGGATCTTCATCCAGCTTCGTTCTATCAACCATGGGAGTGTCAACAGGTTCACTTGAACAGAATCCAAACTTTTTCAAGATCTCGTTGGCGTATTTGGATTGATTAATGAATATGCCTCCGGGACTTTGAGAAACTTGTAATCCTAAGAAGAATGACATTTGTCCCATCATGGACATTTGGAACTTGGAATTCATCTCCTTTGAAAAACTGTCACATTCACCAGGATCTGTTGAAGCAAAGATGATATCATCTACATATATCTGAACTAGTAGTAGATGGTTTCTTGACTTCCTGGTGAATAGTGTAGGATCAACAACACCCTTGGAGAATCCGTTCACTAGGAGGAACTTGGACAATGTATCGTACCATGCCCTTGGCGCCTGTTTTAACCCATAAAGAGCCTTCTTTAAGCGGTAAACATGAGTAGGATGTTCAGTATCCACAAATCCTTCTGGTTGACTCACATAAACTTCTTCCTTCAAGTCGCCATTCAAGAATGCCGTTTTGACATCCATTTGGTAGACTATCATGTTTCGACTAGCAGCATTTGCCAGGAAGATTCTTATAGCTTCAATTCTAGCAACCGGAGCAAACGATTCTTCAAAATCAATGCCCTCTTCTTGTCTGAACCCTTTAGCAACTAGCCGTGCCTTGTTCTTTAAAACATCACCATACTCATCAAGCTTCACTTTGAAGATCCACTTTAAAGCAATGATCATTGCAAGTTCTGGAGGAGGCACTAGTTCCCATACTTCAAGTCGATCAAATTCATGGATTTCATCCTGCATAGCCTGGAACCAGCAATCTTTAGTCATTGCTTCTTTGGCATCTTTAGGTTCGACTTTGGACAGTACGGAATTGAAGAAGCACCATAGTGCATCAGTGGCTAGTTGATTACGTGTGGATACTGGACGTGAGGGATTGCCTATGATGTTGTCGATTGGATGATCACTGGTCCATTTCCTGAGATGGTCGTGAGGTTGAGGGTTATGAACAGACGTAGCAGTGCTGTGTCCTTCAAGTGAGGATGTGTCTGATGAATGTTCAGGAGCAAATATGTTTTCAAAAGGAACCTCATCAATAGGAGCAAAAGGATTAACTTCCAATGAATTATTATCTGAAGATTCTTGTGTTACTGGAGAAGTTTGAGCGTTTGATGACGAAGGTGACTGACTGGCAGCTGGAGCATTGTGACTGACTGATACTGAAGCTGTAAGACCTTCTGAACCTTGTGGGGCTTGAACCTCAGCCATAGGAAGTACAGCAGGTTCACTTGGGATGGTTCCATTCGTTGGCTCAAAGTATTCATCAAACATAGGATCAAATAACTTCTTTAACTCCTCGCATGTAGGTGGCACATAAGAATCTGCAGGCGTGGAATACTGTACAAGTCCTGAACTAATGGGTCCAGGTGACAAAAGGTTAAGATCGGGTCCAGAACTAATTTGTCCTGAAGCAGGTTGCTCACTCAGCTCATCGAACGTAACATGAATGGTTTCCATGATTTTACGGGTTCTCTTATTGTAGATTCGATACCCTTTACTGTCTGGTGCATATCCAACAAAAATACCTACATCTGCTTTAGCTCTTAACTTTCCCAAGTCTTGACTATCGTTAGTTGGATAACAAAGTGCACCAAACACACGGAGAAAAGAGAGATCTGGTTTCTTGTTATGAATTAACTCGAAGGGAGTCTTCTCATGAACAGGATGAATTAGGGATCGGTTTTGAGTGTAACATGCTGTTGCAATAGCCTCTGCCCAGAGAAACATCGGTGCCTTTGAAAATATAAGCATAGTTCTTGCAGCTTCTACCAGAGTACGGTTCCTTCGTTCAACCACTCCGTTCTGTTGAGGAGTGCGAGGGATACTTTTCTGATGCGTGATGCCAATACTTTCATAGAAATTACGGAGTTGTTGGTTAACAAACTCAGTACCATTATCTGTGCGGATGATTCTGACAGTTTTATCGAGCCTTACTTGCAGCTGTTTTATCAGTTTAATGATAACCTCTGGAGTTTCGTCCTTGGTTCTCAAAAACTTTACCCATGTGAACCGAGAATAATCATCTACTATCACCAGAACGTACTTCTTTCCATTTATGGTTTGTATTCTCATTGGACCGCACAAGTCCATGTGGAGGGTATGAAGAACTTCCAAGTTGGTGTTGATGGTTTTAGGCTTGTGGGTTTGTTTCTTGCTTTTACCCAGTTGACATGCAGAGCAGAGGTGATCTTTCTCATATTCCAGTCTGGGCATCCCTCTAACAAGATCTTTACGGGAAAGATTATTTATGGTACCGAAGTTCAAGTGGTTCAAACGACGATGCCACAGCCATGATTTTGTTTTAGAGGCTTTAGAAAGCAAGCATATGGGAGAGGACTTCAACGTTTCTTCAATCGATATGGTATATAGATTGGTGCCCCGACTGCCCTTAAGGAGATCTATACCATCCAATTCTCTGACGAAACATGTATGCTTTCTGAAAGCCACTTCTAGATCTGAATCACAAAATTGACCCACAGAAAACAGATTGTGCCCTAGTCCTTCCACATAATATACCCTTGAGATTACACTGTCACCAAACACGTAATCTCCATAACCCATAATAGCACCAAAGTGGTCGTTCCCAAATCTAACTGTCCCGATAAACTTTTTCACGAAGTTCTTGAGCCGTGAGCGATCCCCAGTCATATGTTTTGAGCAGCCTGAGTCCAAATACCACAGGACGATTTGTACGACCTGCATTTGAAACCAGACAACAATGGATAACTGAAAAATGTGGATCCCCAAGTGCAATTGGGGTCCGTTTGGTCAGCACACACAAATTCCGGAACCACAGATTCCACAGATGCTACTGCTTTTACTGAGGAGACAGAACTAGAGGCAGGATAAGACTTAGATGGAAGGCATTGTGACTCTAAAGACAGGATTCTACCAGTTGGTCTCCATTCCTTATTCATCACAATTTTATGCATATTCATTTTAGGTAATGATCTCTGTTTTCCTAAATTGAATTTCCTTCCAGTGGGTCTCCATTCCTTAACATTCACAATTTTATGCTTATTCATTTTAGGTAACGTGCACTGTTTTCCTAAATTGAATTTCCTTCCAGTGGGTCTCCATTGATAGCCTATGCTAGCAAATGTTTTTCCTGTTGTTTTCCAAACCTTTTTGCATGCTTCAGTTATCCTACCATTCTTAACATGGGATGATGCAGAAGACATCAAGAAAGACACAACACATTCATCATGATTAGCAGAAATTAAACAATTGTCGCATGTTTTACAGATAGCATTAGAATTCGAATTAATTACAGTACTTTTAATACTAGAATCAACACGATTCATCCTACTCATTGCAAACTTATTGTTCCTAGGTTGGGCTTCTACATTCTTCAAGTGATCATTCTTAGCTGGCGCGGTCCTATCCTTTCTTGCATTTCCTCTATACCTTGACCCGCTAGCTTGGGTGTCACTTTTTACTCCTGTAGAAGCATCGAAGGTAACATTAGTTTGTTTGTCTGTCACATGCCTTCCTGATAATGATGTGTTGGGTTCTGATGTTTTTGGTGGTAGATCAAAGGCTACATGCTTGTTCTCAACAGTGGATGATGATGCAACAAATCTATTTCTATGGCTGCTAAACTTAGGAATTGAGCCTATGGCATATTCTAAGTTTTCCTGAATCCTTTTCGTGAGTTTGCAGGCATAGACAACTGCCCTATCAAGTGGCTTATCAGTCCTATCCTCTTCAACTACCTCACGAAGTGTGTCAAGGCCCTCTCTAAGATGATCTAGATATGTTTGATGAGCAAAGCTGTTATTTCTAAGCTAAAACGGAATACGCCCAACATCAACATCATACTTTTTACTATCACTAGCCTTTGGTGCATCACAATTACAAGTGGTGCATGGCATTTTACCTTTCACCCGAGCCTTAAGATTCTCAATTTCATTTGTCAAAGAGGTTATTTGATCATTGTGATTGCTTCTTGTAACTTTAATGGAATCATATAACTCTTTGAAATGTTGTTTGACCTTTGAATTTTCTTCTCGATAACACTCATTTTCATAATGTAACTTATTTATGGTGTTTTGATATTGAAAATTCTGAGAATCTGAAGACGAAGGTTTATTGGTGCCATACACTTCATACTTGTTGGATTTCAATTGGGCAATTTGGGCCCTCAGCAGTCGAATCGTGTTCGTGTGAGCTTGAATTGTCTCATCTCGTTTGCTTAATTCAAAATAAGTATCAAATTCAGGAGCATCCAAGGATGTCTTGTCATTTGATATTTTATGTTTTTCATTTAAATGTTGATGTTTCAATTGCAAATTAAGATATTCAACTTCTAATTTTGAAAAACGTTTAACCATATTATCATGGTCATCATTTTGAATTTTTTCAAGCAATTTTAAATTCTCCCCCTCAAGCTCAACAACACGATTCTGGGTGACATTTAACGCAATAGCATACTCATTAAATTGACAAGCGGACAATGCAGAATCAGTAACAGTGTAAAATACATCTTGTGCAATACATTTAGCAATCAAGTTGTCGTTAGTAATGAGTATGTTTTTTCTTTCAATCTCTCGACTCTTAAGCTCTATTGCATATTCATTCACCTCATTTTCCATGTCTTTAAACACTACTTCCATTTCTTTTATTTCAGCTTTAAGGGCAGTTTGCAACCCTTCAAAGTGTTCTTTAAGTAGCTTAAAGAATGGCATGACCTCAGTTAAGTAACACCTTTTGCATGTTCAAAACACCTTTCCCCCTCAGTAATGCCGGTTGGTGTGATTCTCTTATTACATGTTTTATCAAAATCAGCAAATAATTGCCAAAGCACATATAAGCTAATAAAGGTTTTGCATTCAGTGGGAAGAGACAAAGGCACCAGATTCCTAGGTGTATTAGGAGGATACACCGTTATGGACGCAACTTTTCTAATGAGGGGGGTGTTGGCCTTAAGTTTATCTACCTTAAGTTTTTCATTATCTTGTTTCCAAAATATCTGTTCAGGTGTTAACTTCTTTTGAGGAGCAAACACAGTCAAACGATTTTCCTCATAATAATCATGGGGTTTGATTATTATTCGTCTGGCTATGCACTCGGGATCCCTCATTTTCTCATTCATTTTTTTTCTCGTTTTATCACTTATCTCATCCTCTTCATTAGTGTAGATATGCTCAGGTTGGTCATGAATAGGCATAAGCATCACATTACCATCATATAGGGCTGGTTGAAGTACTTTCATGTCCCTAAGGATGGTTGACTTAGGTTCACCTATCATGATTTTACTATGCTTATCACTCAACTTTCTGTGCTTATGAATCATTTGAGCAGTTTGTATGGTTTGATTTTGTGTGTACAACTTATCTTCAAGCTTATTTTTTAACGTCTTGAGTCTAGAGAAATCATTTAGAAGAGTTGTTTCTTTTTGTTTGAATTCTTGCTTAAGTGTAGTAACACACTTTTGTGCTTCCTGTTTCTGTTTGACAGACTGTTCTAGCTGACTTTTCAAAGAACTCAACTCTAATTTTAATGTTTCTTCTCTCACTCTAGACTCTTTAATAAGTGTACTCATTTGACCTTCTAATTTCTGCTCACGGTCATTAAGCTCAAACTTAGCAGGCTGTTCATACATAGCCACTTGTTCTTTATAGATGTTTAGTTTAGTGATCAAGTTATCATCAGGGACAGGCAATTTGTTCTCATGGCACTCGCATGCATTATCTATATTATCCGCATTATCTAAGGCACATACATTACTCCTAACACAAACATCATTATTGACAAAAGATTCACCATTTGGTACATCAGGCGAGTTGTTGTAATTCAAATACTGTTCATATGAAATAATATTGCTATTTTCCATGTCAACATTACTTGGGTCAGAAACATCTGCCTGATGTACTTCTTCGGGATTCTTTTGTCCCTCGACAATATTATATGTGTCATAAATTTTCAGTACCTCAGATATCACGGATGCATTAGAAGGACCAGCTTGACGGGGAGATGAGACCAGGGAAGACAAGTTAGCCATGAAGATTGTTTGAGCCGTAGGTTCATCATCTACATCAGAGTCATATGCATCACAGTCATCTGCCTTGAAGATGTTAGGATCATTAAGTGCTAGATCCTGAACAGGTTTCTCATCCACATCTTCATCAAAAGTATTTCCTCCATCTCCTGCCAAGAACAATAACTCTTCTTCATCCAACACAGCACCATTCTCTTGAGCTTGCATTAACAGCATCTTGTCTTTGAAGTAATTTGAGTTCTGAGGACGTTTAGGTTGATTGCAGTTTCTAGCAATGTGTCCAAGCCCCCCACAATTATAACACTTGATCTGTTTCCCTTGCCCCTGATTGGCATTCCCTGCTCTATTCTGCACATAACCTCGACCCATGTTTCTACCAGCTCTCCCTTGCACATTCTGAACCACAATTTTCCCATCCTCCACCATTGCTAGATTGCGTGGATTGGATGAATTCCTTAACTGATTGTTGGTCTGAGGGAGTGATGCTTGAAACTGTTGAACCAGTAATGATACTTGATTGGTGAGGTTGTCAATCATTTTGTCGGTCTGAGAGTAGCCTGAGTCAAGTTGAGAACTCATAGTAGGTACTTGTGAGTGAAGTTGATGATAGCTGGGGTTGGAAGATGATTGGATTGTCAGTTGAACATTTGTCATGAACGCCAGTGGATCATTTGTAGTTGAAGGATTAAACTTTTCTCTCAGCACCCGATCGTAGACTGCATGCTTCTCATGTTGTTGCAGGTAAGCATACAGCTGTTCATAGTTGGTATCCCTTAAACCTTTGTTGAGTTTGACAGCAGTAACAAATCTGTCCCATTCAGGAGTCATGTTGTTCACAAACTTTGAGTTAAGTTGGATATTGGGCATAGTCATTCTAATCATCCTCATATCATTCACCAACTTATGAAATCTCACATAGTAGTCTATGATATTCTCTCCTGGGTTCATTTTGAAATGCTCGAACTCATCATACAGCTGTGACTCACGATCTTCCTTTGTGAGTTCTGACCCTGCCAACAACATTTTAACATTGTCCCACACAGCCTTGGCTTCAGTGTTGAAATTTATGAGCTTGTATACATCCTTTGGAAGACCTTGAATGACTATGTTTAAGGCTCTAATATCAGCATCATACCTCTTCTTTTCTTCTTCATTAAGATCATTGTAGTTTCTAGGTCTGTCGATGCCCCAAGTTACAGTCCCATCTTCACCAGTTGTAACAGCGTCTCTGGTGGTACCCATCTGATAGGGTCCTTCGTCAATTGACTTAAGAATGTTAACACCATTATCTTTTCCCAAGCAGTAAAGTCTTATTCGTTGTGCCCAAGACTCATAATCTGTCCTATCTAGCATAGGTGGACGAGTGTCAGATCCTGCTGCTTGAATATCATCTGATGATGTGCTTGATGTGGTAGCCATAGTAACTACGGGATTTTACAGATCTTGTGATTTAACCGAGAAATTGAATCTTTCGCGGGAATTTCTAAAATCACCAAGACACAAACCGAGTGCACGCTGTTGGAACAAACCGAGTAGATACAAACCGAGTTAACACTGCAGAGACAAATCGAGTAGACACAAACCGAGTAAATTCCTCAGGGACAAACCGAGTCTACACAAACCGAGTACACGTTGGAGGGACAAATCGAGTAGACACAAACCGAGTAAATTCCTCAGAGACAAATCGAGTCTACACAAACCGAGTACGCGTTGGAGGGACAAATCGAGTAGACACAAACCGAGTAAATTCCTCAGAGACAAACCGAGTCTACACAAACCGATTACGCGTTGGAGGGACAAATCGAGTAGGCACAAACCGAGTATACGCAGCAGGGACAAACCGAGTAGACACAAACTCCCAAGCACGTCGCTTTCACTGCCTTTTGTCTTTTTGCCTAAACAAGTAATAAGACAAACCGCATCTACGAATTGACACAAACCGAGTCCAAGAACATGTCCCAAGGACACAAACCGCTGCGAAGAACACAACAATAAACACCCACGAATTACCCCAAAATCACCACACCGTTCTTAGATCTGTGAATCCAAACACCAAATACCACTCTAATACTATTCTTAAGCTAGAAAGTACAAGGTACAACAACTTCTAATCACTAAACAAAGCACAAAATGGAATTTATGCTACTTTTCAAATCGAACCAAAAGACCTCAAAAACTACACAAATCCGTGAATACCAACTCTCATGGACCTAACCATGGCTCTTGATACCAATTGTAAGGTATTCACAATACAAGAAACACTAGTTTGAGGCTTAGTTTAGATCGAATGGACAAGAGCTTAGAGAGAGAAAGTGATGGGAACTTCTAGAGAGAGAAACAATGTGTGTATTAGCTTAAGATAATGTGAAGTTCCAACCCTTCCCATGTGTGGGAAGGGGTATTTATACTTACAATATATTATGCCCCTAGCGGGCTGTAGAGTGAGCTGACAGAGGGTAAAGACCCGACCCACTTCACAATACTAATAATAAAACTAAGCTACTAATAATATTACTAATAATCCTACGAGCTATGATGTACTAATAATTACTCGGGTGACCGAGTCTTCAGCTGAATATTCATATTCCTAACATTGTGCTTCGGAGCGGAGAACTCGATGATTCTTCGGGTGAACAGACACTTTATCATTTCTTTGTGAGGTTTGTTAAGGTCGTCGACCGCCGCCGCTTTATCCTTGCGGCCTGTCTTTCTTACGGGGCTTACCTCCTCTTCGTCCGTCAGGTCGTCGACCACCACCGCTTTGTCCTTGCGGCCTGCCTTTCTTACGAGACTTCCCCCTTCTTCGTCCGTCAGGTTGTCCTCAAAGTTTAGAAGCAGTGGCTTGATCAGGTCGCGGTTTGCTGATTGCTTCATCAGTTCCTTAAGAGCTGACACATGGCCTTCTATGAGGGCTTGTGGATCCGGGGGTGCAGGTCCCCCGGACGGACCGTCCCCTTCCGGGCCACTTGGAAGAGGGGTGAAATGGTAAGAACCGCTCATTCTATGCTTTGTGGTGGATTGAATAAGGGTCCCACGGATGGCGCCAGTTTGTTGAGGTAAAGACTCGGACTAGGTTTGTTGAGGCCTTTCCCTTATGAACCGAGTGAGTTCCTGCAAACAAAGATGAACCTGTTAGCCTCATCCCGGGTTTTATCCCAAGACCAAGCTCCGGTGCAAGGATAAGTATTTATCCGATTTGGAGTAAAGGTAGAGTATGTAGGTAAGTAATAAATATGAGTGAAAAGTAGTTGGTCTAGGTATTGAATGCGCTGGGGTATTTATAGTGTCCCATCCACTTGTTACCTGCTGTGCCTGGGGGCATGGATCTAGTACATGAACAGTTGCTGTACCTGGGGGCATGGATCCGGTACGTGAACAGTTGCTGTACCTGGGAGAATGGATCTGGTACGTGAACAGTTGCTGTAGGCGGTGCACTGTTCATGTACTTACCGTACCCTTCTATTAAATGCAGGGATGGTGGCCTTGTACCTTTCTTGGTCTTTCCCGAAGTTCCTTTTGTCCTTGTTTATTACTTATTATTATTGTTATTGCGTTCCGGGCCGGACGACTTTGAATGAGATCCGTCCGGTTTAATCCGTCCGGACTGGGCCGTTCGGACACCTACACGAACACAGCCATTAACAGTTAACCAAAAAACTTAAAAAGGTCTTATTTTTCAAAATGATGTGTTCTTTATGGCAAAGTAATGACCTTTTCTATTCAAAATTTCTATTATAATTAAATCGCAATGATAATAATCTTGTAAAAGTTGTAAATCTACAGAAAAACTCGATACACTTGAGTTCTTTTATCCTAACCTATATGTGATTCATCAAAAGGTATATATTCGTTTAACAAAACAGATTATAAATTTGTTGCTGGTTTTTCTTGGATATAATAAGCTAGCATTTTTAATCATTGAACTATTGATTGTTTAATTATTGGTCTATGAAAAGCCTGTAACATGTATAAAAAATGTGCTTGTATAATTTAATGTATCTAGCGAATGAGAGAGAGGGAGATCCATTGATCAACTAATTAGTAAAAAATGTATCTAGTGATAAGATAAAACTTATAATTTAGTAAACGTTTACTCGTGATATATAAAAACAAGAGCAGTCATTTTGACACACTTCATTTTTCAAAAGTTTATTTGTAACGTAAAAATGGGCATATGTATCGTACATTGAGGTTGTGGTTCCAATATTGTCTACTTGTTTCTTTAATCATGTTGTTACGCGATATACTTAGTTGATGAAGGCCGCCAGTTAGTCGATTTTCTTCTTCTTGAGCACATTTTAGGCAACTTTGATTAGTTGTTTAACACGTCTCATTTTTAGCTAAATTGGTAAATCTCCCATATACAAATACAAATCCTACTAAATCATTGAAAATGACTTATTTCTAACGTGAGTATTAATTTCACCCCCATGTTCTTTTTTATCCTTTGAGAATATAAAACTCTAAACAATAAGGCAAAAATATTTGTAAGAAACGGAGATCTAGGGACCTTATCAAATGGAAAATAACATCTCAACGTTCGATGTGGCCAAAAGGTTGCCTAATAATCCAAGAAATGTCACATGAATTCTAACCACATTGTTTCTTCGATCATTCACCATCACATCATCCTGAACCTATCTTCAACTATCTGATTATTTAAGGGAAATTCCCTTATTTAAACATCACAATTTCATAATATTTTCTTTCTAATTTCATTCATTCAAGTTCAACTATAACTCTACAATTATATGCGATATTCGTACATTATAACAAAACACGTTCACGACACATGAACCTATCTTCACCTCACCTGCATTTATCGGTACCAAACAATCTCAAACATGGGTAATAAATTTCATATCGCGTCGTTACAAGTCAATTCGATACATAGAATCACATCGAAACCTATCGAAAGTTGTATTTAATTTGGGGATAAAAATGAACAAACCAAGTTGACTTTAAGGCATTCTCAAGATCACATGCATCACATTTTATTCATGTTACAAGTTATCGTGTTGTGTTATTTATTCCCCCTACAAAATTGGATCCCGTGGCTATTATTAGGTGTGACATTTCCATGTTTGGTACATTGTACTTACTATATTTATTTCCTTCAAATAATCATTTCCAATGTTGAATCAATTATAAAGACATAAATAATTAAGAAAAAATTACACGGATGGTCCTTGTGGTTTACCCAGATTGCACGTTTGGGTGCTATTTCAATTTATTTGGCAAACGTTGCACGTGTT